>CM056381.1:62299831-62764831 GCA_029718625.1 Synaphobranchus kaupii | reverse complement strand
CTTGCTTCCTTATGTAACAAAATAAATCAAAAATATTAAAGTGCATTAATGTTCCTGGTGTTGTGTTGTGTTGTGATTTTTGGGGGGTTCAGGCTTGGTCTTGCCCATTTTGTCCAATGTCCTCTTTTTGTGTAAAGCATCTTTGTGACCGTGTCTCTGTAACGGATTGAAATCATGAACTGTAGTCCAGTGTGGGGGGTTATGTCGGTTATGTCACTCAAAAGGTCTCTGTACAGCCCTGCTGATGTCATTCAGGGGTACACCCCACCCCCTCCCAGGGGGACAATGCAGAGATTGTGCGAAATGGTGGTTAACCAATGTCTCCACATGGATGTGGGCATTGGGGTGTTTGTTACCGCAATACGGGACCACCTTGCTCAAATTCACATACCATTACGCAAATGGTACCAGCACATGCACCAGTTACAGCAACAACTACTATAATATCATTAATAATTAACGATAATAACTATAAATTGTATCCCCCATAAAGTCCTATGCAGAGACACACTATTTACACACTTTTTACGATTGCTTTGACTCATTTTGCACAGCAGAATTTCAATGTACAAAACTCAAAATGCAAAGTGCCAAACTGACTTTCAAAATTCATACTCTAAGACACTACATCCTATGCTGACATACAAAGTGTAAAACTGTTAACGCAAAGTGCTAAACTGACTTGCAGAATTCTTACCTTAAGACACTACATCCTATGATGACATACAAAGTGTAAAACTGTTAACGCAAAGTGCTAAACTGACTTGCAGAATTCTTGCCTTAGGACACTACATCCTATGTTGACATACAAAGTGCAAAACTGTTAATACAAAGTGTCAAACTCTAAATCATATGCTCCATTCTCAGAATACAGCCACCTAATATTACAACAATGTTCAAATGTTTATTACTACAAATGCAGATCACTAAATCAATTCATCAGGTGTTTGTAGTCATGTCTCAGTACTTCCAACAACCTTGCCCAGGTGAGTAGCATTGCAACACAATTGATAATATCTTCACCACTACATAAAAGGCTGCTTAGAAACCTGAATGGCAGTTTCTGACAACATGGAGCAGGTCAGTGAGGTTGAGGTTGGTAACAAAGGACGTGGTCATGGTCGTGGACCATGTACAGTAAATATACAGTATATAGGTAATAGGTACTGTACATGCCTAGTTTGCCTAGACCCGGCCCTGAGACCATTGGGCAGGCCCACACACATCCATCCCTGATTGGTCAGCCTGACCCTCTGCTGGGGGCATACAACTCCATGCGCCTCATACATTTTCTGGATGGGCTGTACAACCGTCTCGTACAGCCAAATGCTCAGATGGTGTTCATCATTGTCTGGGACAATGTAAACTTCTATCGTGCATTGGCTGTGCAAGACTGGTTTACAGCCCATCCAGAGTTCCGATCCCAATTCCTTCCACCTTACTCCCCCTTTCTGAACCCCATCGAGGAGTTTTTCTCAGCCTGGAGGTGGAAGGTATACAATAGGTGTCCATATGAGCAGGAAACGCTCCTTCAGGCCATGGATGAGGCATCCGATGACATTACAGCCCAGCAGTGTCAGGGGTGGATAAGGCAGCGCATCAGATGCGACGTCGACAAAATTCTGTGGCCAAATGCAGCGGAGAGGCAAAATGCTGCTTAAGCACCGAGCAGCAGTTTTCTTTTTTACTTTACAGTAAAGTTTGTTGTTACTGTAACTGTTTTTGCTTTTACTGTTGTTTTTGTTTTTACTGTACAATACAATTGAGTTTACAGTACTGCATTACTGTATGATTTTTCTTTAATGATTAAACTTCATATAATCTAATCTAATATTTTGTTTGTCTTTCATATAAACACAAGCGCAAAACTGCAGTCTATCACAGGGGATGATTGCTGTACATAATTCCAAGTATTTATGAGGAAATGACCATTGCATAGTCATTTTTGGTAACAAGTATTTTGTGTTTGACCGCATTATTTGATAATGGCTGTTGTATTTGAAAATGCACCAATAATTAAACTTCAACGATAAACTTTAGCATGAAATACAATCTAATTTGTTTCAGTTGTTTCTATTGTGCATGCTATATATGATTTTGAGCCCAGGATTAGGAGTATAGCATTTTGCGTTATGACCAAAAAACACTTTCAAACTCTTTTTTTATCAGAAGGATTTTGTGTTTGGCAGCATTATTTCATGATGACTGTTGTATATTGAAAATGCAGCAATGATTTAACTTCATTGTTTGAAATATCTAATGTTCTGGTGCTGTGATACATTTTTGCATATAATATTCTCTGATTTGATGCTGGTATTTTTATTTTGCATGCTATATTACATTTTGAACCCAAAATGAGCAGTATAGCATTCTGTGTTAAGAGTTTTGCACATTGAAACTCTGTTGTGCAAAATGAGTCAAAGCAATCGTAAAAAACTGTAACAGCAATAATTGGAATCCCCATGATATTGTCGAATAATGTTGACTGGGACATTGAATACGCTTGCTTTATTGTTAGACTAATAATTATTGAGCATTAACATTATAAAGGTTTTAAAATGCTATGAAACCTGTCTGTGTGGGTGCTCGACTTACTTTCTCACAATGAAAGTCACTGAGTAAGAGTTTCAAAGGACACACTTCATCACACTTCAAAACTTCACACTTCAAAGGGTGGATGACCTGCTTTTTGCATAATAAGCACAAACCCACACTTTCGTGCAAACTGACTCCAGAAACAAGTGAACTAAATAACTTTTTTTTTTACTATCTCTCATGATCAGTTTTACCCTACATTTTTTATGCGTTTATATACATATTTTTTTATACTACTTATGCATGGAAGCCATATCAAATTTCATTAAATAAATAAAAATCTTTGTTCAATTTTACAAAGCACTCAACCTTGAGTCAGCATATGACACACGGATTTCTTTAAGTTCCATTTGTCAAATGTAAAACCCCTAAGTCACTCAGTTGTGAAAGCACAGGTTGCACGCATTAGCGCTTAAAACAACAAACATGGTGTTCACTGACTGACTGATTAAATGCTAATTGATCAAAGACTGTAGAGCCAATGAATGCATTCATTTCTATCTCAGTTGCAACTCTGGTGTTGCTACTAAACCTACTTCACCAGAGAGGTTTTTGCCTTGGTGCGCTTGAGTGAATTTGAATTCCTCAAGACATTAGCAACAATGGAGCAAGCAGCGGCGAGGGTGTAGCCTACATCTTACTTGCTGTTCTCCACCCATTACGTTCTTGTTCTCAGGGGCCTGGAAAATAATCCAATGCCACTCTGGATGCCAGCAGTTTAATTAATGAGACAAACAAGGTAACACATGCTAGTGATGAAATGGTGACGGTTTTTGAATTCCGAAATGGGTGGATAAATAATTTAAGACTCCAGTACGGTAAAATTAATTTAGATTATGGAGCATTTTTCTGGCCCGTCCCCCCTCTGAAAGGGTTTGTGCCAAATTGCGATGAGCTAAACGCGATAACAGAAAAAAGGGATAGAAAGTCCCTGGCAGTGCCAAATAATAACACACCCCTATAAAACGGGCTAGCCACGTAAACACGGGCACAGATAAATCTCAAAATAGCGAACGCTAAAGAGATAGCGAAAGAGGAACAGAAAAAACAAGACACCTTCGGTATGTGGCTGTAACGCCCGATAAATGGTGAAATAAATGAAATAAAAATAAAACTCACACTCTCAGAAATGAGAGAGTGGGAGCGAAGGAGAGGGAAGAGCAATAAGGGAAACTAAACCCTAATTCCCCTAGGCTTCTAAGTAGAAGAATGTCTGCACTGCGTAATAAAAGAAAATCTTAATTCTCACAAAAGCAGAGAGACAAAAACTCACTAACCCTGACCTCGTGAAAACACAAAATGACAAAGAAGTGCCTGGAGGCGGAAGTGAGGGGTTTAAATACCTGAGAGGTAAAAGAACAGGTGAAACGAATAATTAGCAGGGAAATTATAAAACCCAAAAAGGAGACAGTGCTAGCATGAAATGAGCACTTCTCTGCCTTGACGAATAATTTCGCCTCTAACAGGCCCTTCAAAACCTGTTTGACATGGCTGATGTGCAAGACGGGATCAGGAGAAAAAATCCAAATATCGTCTAAGTAAACAAAGACAAATTTCTCTAACATCTCCCGCAGAACATCATTCACCAACGCCTGAAATACTGAGGGGGCGCTAGTGAGCCTGAAAGGCATGACGCAATATTCGTAGTGACTGCTATGGGTGTTAAAAGCAGTCTTCCATTCATCGCCCTCAAGCATGCGCACTAGGTTATATGCGTTGCGGAGGTCAAGCTTGGAAAAAATAGACGCCCCCTGCAGACGTTCAAACGTTCATAAGAGGAAGCGGGTACCTGTTCTTTATGGTTATGGCGTTGAGGGATCGATAATCAATACAAGGCCTTAAGCCTCCGTCCTTCTTTTTAACAAAAAAGAACCCTGCGCCAGCGGGTGAAGTGGACGGTCTGATGAAACCATTAGCTAAGGCCTCCTCGATGTACTCCTTCATGGCCAAACTCTCCGGGACCGACAAGGAATAGAGACTGCCTCTGGTAGGGCTAGTACCAGGGTATAACTCGATCGCACAGTCATATGAGCGATGCGGAGGCAGAGAGGTGGCCCTCTGCTTACTAAACACCTCTGCTAATTTAGAGTATTCAATCGGAACATTAGGAGGCAAAGGGAACTCCAGTGTCCCAGCTATATTGACACCAGTTACCTGAGAATGAGGGCTGGGGCGGGGGGACCATTGAATCTCAGAATCTGACAATTCATCCGAAATGAACCCCTCTCCGGCGGAGTCCCATTCCAACTCTCACCACCAGTCCCGGAGCAAAAACTGGAATTCTCCTGACTACCGTGGGAGATGATTTCTTTCGGAATCGGACTCAGAATCGGAATCAACCCCTCTAGCTATTCCACAAGAAGTGCATGGAGGGGTGGAGTGACCCTGAATACTACACTGAGGGTCCCACTGCAATATGGTGCGACCCTCCCCTCCCCACTTAATGTGGGGGTTGTGCCGGACAAGCCAGGTGTGCCCCAGCACTAAGGGGTAGGCAGGGGAATCTACCAAAAGGAACTGAATCTGCTCAGTATGATTCTCAAACAGAATGTGCATGGAGAGAAATTTGGTAGTCTTAAAAATGGTGCCTGAACCTAAGGGACGCCCATCAAGTGCAGTGACAGTTCGGGGCTGAGTAAGGTGGAGAACGGGAATGTGGTGCTTTTTAGCCCACTGGGCATCAATAAAACATTCGACCGCTCCAGAGTCAATGAAGGCATTGACCAGGAGAGAGCGCTGTTGCCATACAAGAGTAACAGGCAGTATCGTCCTAGATGTAGTAACACAGAGTCCCGCTAGAGAACCCGGATCCTCTAACGGGACCCTCCTTTTCCCTTAAGTTTGAAACATTGATTTATGTTATGACCTATGCGTCTGCAATAACGACACCGCTCCGGAGTAGATGGAGTATCTTTGGAGGGTGAACAGGTAGCCCCGTCAATCTGCATGGGCTCCTCGCTACTAGGAGGAGTGGAAACGGAGAGCGGAGGGGCGGACGTAGTGAAAGGAGCTTAGGAAGAGCTCATACGGCCGTCTCTCCTGCTACTTTTAATGTGGACCCGCTCCCTGACGCGATTATCAATGCGAATGGCTGTGGAAATGAATGCCTCCAGTGTCTCAGATGGATCTAAAACTGCCAGCGCATCTTGAACAGAATCGTGGAGTGCCTCAGATAATTGAATCATTATCGGCGCTTCTGGCCAACCTGTCTCTCCTGCCAGAGCACGAAACCGAATAGAAAATTCGGCCACGGTCTCGTTGCCCTGGCGAAGACGAACAAGGAGTCTGGCCGCCTCAAGGCCCGAAGTGTCGTGATCAAACACGGACTCCATTTCTTTCATTAGAGTGGTAGCGGAGTTCAAAATGGGAGACTGGCTCCGAATTAAAGGAGTAGCCCAATCAAGCGCGGTTCCGGTGAGCAAAGATAAAATAAACGCCACACGAGATTCTTCTGAACTAAAGCGTGATGACTGGGCTTTAAAGAAAATGAGACATTGGGCAATGAAACCTTGGCACTTGCCGGCCTGACCGTCATAACGGAGGGGAAGCTGCATCTTGGGTTCCCTAGGTGGTTGAAGTGCTTGAACAGGGGGAGGAGTAGCCTGAACTACCGGCACAGGGTTTTGAGGTGCAACCGTGAGGCGGCGCATGCCCTCCGCCAACTCCCGAAGCCAGCCTTCCTGTACCCGCAACTGGGACGTCAGCTGCCCTACTTGGCTGGCTAGTGTTTGTTGCTGTAACTGTAGAGCTCTAACGCCCTCAACCGGTGTAGCGTCTCCCGGTTGTTCAATCGCTGACTCATCTATAACTGGCTTCTTTGTACTGAAAGGGTTTGTGCCGAATTGCGATGAGCCAAATGCGATAACAGAAAAAAGGGATAGAAAGTCCCTGGCAGTGCCAAATAATAACACACCACTATAAAACGGGCTAGCCACGTAAACACGGGCACAGATAAATCTCTAAATAGTGAACGCTAAAGAGATAGCGAAAGAGGAACAGAAAAAACAAGACACCTACGGTACGTGGCTATAACGCCCGATAAATGGTGAAATAAATGAAATAAAAATAAAACTCACACTCTCAGAAATGAGAGAGTGGGAGCGAAGGAGAGGGAAGAGCAATAAGGGAAACTAAACCCTAATTCCCCTAGGCTTCTAAGTAGAAGAATGTCTGCACTGCGTAATAAAAGAAAATCTTAATTCTCACAAAAACTCACTAACCCTGACCTCGTGAAAACACGAAATGACAAAGAAGCGCCTGGAGGCGGAAGTGAGGGGTTTAAATACCTGAGAGGTAAAAGAACAGGTGAAACGAATAATTAGCGGGGAGAAGGAAAACTCCGAAATGGAACGCAGAAAAATCCGATAGACTGAAAAGAAAAAATGGGAAAGAGATAAAAACCATAGTAACAGAGGGAAGATAGTTGAAAACAATGACACCCTCACCCTGAGTTTGCAGACTGCTCCAGTCCTGTCCCTCCTCCTTTGGTTTATCCTCCCGACTTGACGCAACCGGAGTCCCAGATGCACCACCCCGCCCCTTTGAATTGAACATTTGACATCTTTTTCTTTGGAATTCGTACTTACCAGCTCGTTTTATTAGATCCCTCATTACAGTCTATTACCATCCATTCCACCTTTAATTTAAACCGGGCCGGCCAGCGAAGGATGGGCACCCCCTCTCTAGCCAGGTTCCTTCTGAGATTTCTTCCCACTGGGGAGTTTTTTCTCGCCACTGTTGAGTGTTTTTTCTCCCCTACCGGGGAGTTTTTTTTACCTCGTTTTGCTGGTTGGAGGCTAAGGCCTGGTTTTTTGCTCAATTTTTGTTTCCCTGTGCAGCGTCTTTGTGACAGTTCTCTGTAAAAAGCGCTATACAAATAAAATGTAATTGAATTTAATTACGAAATAAATAAAACAAAACATATTTTCACCAATATTCAGAACAACTTCTTGTCCCTTTTATCTGATTCCGTGTTTTGGTTGGTAACACCTCACTGAAAATTGTCGCGGACCTGCAGAAGAATTTTCAACTATTACCAGCATCTAAAAAGTTAAAAAGTAGTTCAAAAGTATACTTGACCAAGATCTAGTGGAGGCATCATGTGCTATCATTGACTCACAGATTTCAAGGGTATCTTGTGATGAACAGTCTTGGCTCGCTCATGAGTCAGACAGTCAGTGATTGGTCATTGAGACAGCACATAGTTCCTGTACCAGGTATTAGCCTATGCCAGAAGAGATAACAACGCAGGCTTCCAGGTCAGAAATAGTATCTGGTGCAGGGAATAAGAGGCGAACGGGCCAGCTGAATCAATCCTGCATTGGCAGGCAGTGCAACATAGAATGATTTGACTGTGACTTTTTTCACATCCACTAGATGTCGCTAACAATCTATTCTACAAAATGTCTGTACAGTCGCCTGAGAGCAGAAGGGATGTGAATGACTGGTACTTTCTTTGTTTGGAAGACTATCTTCCGGAATTAAGAGTTTTAGAATGGCTGAAAGGCATATTTTTTTTACTCTTTGCTATTTTCCCATAACTGGAAGCCCTGCTGAACTAAAATTTAGGAAAATGTATGCAAGATTATATTTTTCTACTTCTAAAAAGCAAGTTGAACCATAATTTAATTACATTACATTACAATTATTTGGCAGACGCTTTTATCCAAAGCGACCTACAATAAGTGCATATTGACGGTCATTGACGCGACTACAAAGCAGATCCGACAAAGCACAACTTTCTCACAGCGTAGGAGCTACTTAATAAACCACTTGATGTTGTTGTTCACTTCTGTAATTTTCGCTGCGTCCTGCGCCTCGAGTTTGCAAAGACATGCCTGTCATCGAGCCAAGTAACTGAGCGGCTGTGTCCCCTTCTGGAGTACCACAGTGTGCTCTTTTAAATCTGTCATGACATTCAGGTATCAACACCAGTCTAAAAGTATCATGCTAGACTGATTTGACAGCAATTTCAATTTTTTTCAGATTTTTATGGATTCACGAACGGTTGCTTATTTCCAGTTAACAGGTATATTTTTGATGATGGGTCGCAATTGCTGACTGTAAACTGGAATGTGGAATTTTTCAATGAGCACAGAAGTTTTTATGGGAAAGACTATTGAAGGGAGAGAAACTGACAGGAAGTGCAGCCGACGGGATGATGATAATGAGGACGACCACGAACTAAGCAACGCTGAAGCTGTAGCTGCTTCTCAGGCCAGTGGGCATAGTCCCAGCAGTGTGCCTACAGTACTCCTCAACCCACCCAAAAAATGCATCAGAAAAGGTAACTTTTGCTCAGCTAATATTCCTTCTAACATGTCTGACATACTGTATGTATGCTTGATCAAGGGCTGAGATTAAGATGAATACATACTAATATAAACAGGTTAATTTTTATGAGATGGAGTGAAACTGGAGTGCAAAATGCTTCTACTGAGAGCAAAAAAGGGGACTTTGTAAATAACTGCGTCAATGGTTTCCTGGTGGACAATTTTGTGAAGCAGGAGAGCAGGACTCTTACAGTATTAAAAGGGAAACAACAGAAAAGCATTCCTGTGGAAGTAACCACCTTTGAAATAGTAAGATAATCTGTTTTAAAATGCTTTAAATTTTGTAAAATGCTTTCATTTCATTGTCCACTAATTGCTAATTACAGTTGTACAGCCTCAGCTAATGTTCAGATAGTGAGATTGTGTGTGTGTGTGATTAAGAGGGAGAGAGAGAGAGAGAGAGAGAGAGAGAGAGTACGCTGTGCTTTGAAAGGATGAATATGGTTTGAGGCCACGTCTCAATGTCCACTGTCATTAGAATCTGCTTTTCATCAGAGCCAAAGTCATTAGATGAGCAATGCATTGATTAAATTAAGGCTTTATAGATGAAATGAGTTTTGGATTAGCATATTGTCACATTTTAGGAATGGGATCATGCTACTAGGTGTTGAGACCGTGACCATGAGTAAAAGATACTAAATTTTCTTTGGTACCTTCTGGTGTCTGCTGCAGGAAGCTGATCATTGATTTGTAAGTGTTTACCAAAGATACACTTACAGCCCATACATGTGTGCATCGATCTATCAGAACAATAATAAATATAGTAACATATCTGATGCTATTACATATCCAAAATGCATATCCAAAATGTTGTCTGCTGTCTTTGCTATATTAATGAAACACTGGCAATGCTTGCAGATATTTAATGAAAAGATAATAAACCAAAACATAAAAATAATAAGCCATTTCAAGAGCATAAGCTGTATATAAATTCTGTCAGGAGACAGTAAATGCAAAATAACACCAAACAGACGCACATGCAGATCAATATGAACCATTCCCCGCTTATATAGCCATTTAAGCAGAAAGCTGATGCATAAAAAAACGAATGATTTTCAGAAGCTGTCCTTATGTTTTAGGTATACGGGCCAAAATCTGTATGATGATGAGAATATGATGATGTGGACGATATGAGCTGTGAAAACGATGTCATCTCTCCTTTTCTCTCATGGAATCCTTGGCACCTCTGAAACAGAGCACAGACAGAACTAGTTGGATATAGATAACAAGATATAAAACAACAGTGACAAATAATTGCTTCCAGTGTGTTACAATGATACACTTGTAGACAGGTTAATCCTGCCTGGATAATACTGCCTGGAGCAAGAGCACGCTGGAGGATAGGTGTCTATGAGTGTGTGTGTGTGTGTGTGTGTGTGTGTGTGTGTGTGGGACATGCCAGACATTTATTTTATGAAACATCATAGGCAACAGCATTCAAATACAGACATTTTGGTGTTTAGCAAATGCTTTTATCCGGAGCAATTTACACAATTATATTTTTACCTACAATGGATTCTTACAGGTGAACATTTTAATGAAGCAATTCAGGTTAAAGCCCCGGAGTAGCCTACCTACACTAATTTTTCAATGGTCGCATTTGTTGTAAAAACATGTAAAAGTCATAACACCCCTTGGCGCTGCCCACAGAGAAAGAGACACCCCCCATCCCACTGCTTCCACAGACCAAGTTTTCTAGATACGATTGCAGGATTACAGACTGGTATAGCTCACGTTACAGTAAAAATGTCAGCTACAATAGTAGGGCCAGGTAAAACAACGGAATATTTAGTAGATATTTGAGTTGCCTCACACTGAGTTTGTGTAGCGTTAGTCTGAACTAGGCATTATCTGGCTACAGCTGCCATGCATGGTTATAGAGGAGTAACTGGTTCCAGCTAATGTGATCTATATGACATATAACGTTAACAAAGATTTTCTTCTTCCAAGAACTAGCCGCCGAATTAAGTAACATTATCAATAATAGCAACTTAGCTACTATGCATCATAGGTAATTACAATTGGCTGACAAGAAGAAAGTCCAGGTAATTTAGCGTTGAAACTTTTGACCTAAAGTTACCTGTCCAATAGAATAAAGGAGCTCCACGTCTGTCTTTAAACCAATCCGCTCCCGAACATCTGGGGAACATCTGGCCACCTTCTAAAATGGGCACCTATGTTTACTCTAGTTTTCGAGCAAGCTTTATCAAATTCCCTTTTCTTTTTCTTTGCATGAAATAGCACTGGTGTAACAGGTCGCTTCTCCGCCATCGGTGAAATTTATAGCTGGTGAACTGGCAAGGTCAATCTCATTGTTGATTGGTTCGCGATGTGAATTGGCCTATCTCTTCAATTGGTTTATGTCATAAACTACTTTGTTTTGAAAACTAATTTTGGGCCAAATCACAGGTTTTAGAATGCTAAATCTGATGGCATATAGACTGGGTACGTTTACATGCACAGCAATATCCGATCACTGGAAACGATCAGCTTACGCCAGTATTTAACTTATTGCGTTCACATGGACATAAGAAATGTGATTACTCCAAAAGCCGCGTTTACATGATTCTCTCCATAATCGGCTCTGTGGAAAACGTAGCTACTAACTGCTTCCCGTTGTAAGGACAAAAATGATCCGCCCGTCAAAAAATTTATGTTAGTAGGCTATTATTATTATTATAGCTAGCTAGTAATTATTATAGGTACTTATTTATAGCTAATTGCTAGTAGTGGTTGATTTATATTATTGTACTAGCTAGCTTTACCGATCTCTAAATCTGGCGACTTTCCCGAAAATTTCAGTTATTTAATATGCTAGCCACAAACTAGCTAGTACAAACACAAGCACGCAACACTGAACAATATATTTTCACCGGTGAAATGCAAATTTAATAATAAAATTCTGGAAGTGAGATGCTGAAGGAACCCCAGGCATAGCAAATGTTGACGGGTGGAATCATTTTGACGTTACACCCAGTGGCGTTGCGCAATATTTCGGGGCTCCCCCGCAGGTCGGACCATGGGGCCCCTCCCCTAAATCAATAATAGAGTGACATGGGATAGACATCGCGGCCACTTAAAGCTTTTTTTTAAATGTAACTTTTTCAGGCATCATCAGTGACGGCGCCAGGAACTTTTCTCTCCCTGGGCTAAGGGTGGGCTAGGTCAATACATGGGGGTGCTAAGGTTAGCTGTGTTTCCCCCAGGATGGCTTTTGTGTGTGCGCTGGGGGGGCCTGCACAAGTGGCAGAGCATCTATACAACAGTCAGAATTGTACAATTCTGTCAATTGAAATGGCATTACAAATGTCATTTGGCTTCATCAATACGAATACTTAAAAATATCATCAAAGAAAATAAGACACAGGAAAATAATGAAAAAAGACGTGAGAAGAGAGGATAAATTATCAGTTTAACGTTATGTCAGAAAAGATGGCTAAAATGTCGTTGTTTAACCGCTGCTCTGTGATTGGGACATTTAGGAGTTTCATTATCTAACGAAGATCGCAAACTTTACATATCAGTTAGTTATGCTCCTAGGTGTGCTCCATAAAGCTGCACCGTAACATTTGCGTTGGTTTCTGTATTATCAGAACAGCTTCCACTGTCACCACTCTCCCCAATCTCATTTAGCTAATACATTTAGCTACATGGAAGAAATATGAGATCTACCATTTTTTGGAGGCAACCTCTTCTTATTAGCTGAAGTCGAGATGACGAAGATTGAAAATTATCATTTAGCTAATTTAGGTTAGTTATTCGCTTTCCAAATCTACTCATCTGTGCATGGCCAAGCAGCCAATATTGTGAGATTAGTCTACCGCCAATCAAAACACTGTATTTTACACTTGGGAGTTGCTACCTAGGGAGGTCCACACACACCAGTAGTTGATCATTTCCGAAGACGGATCACATGGAGAGCTTATGCGAACACATTTTCTATTGATTTTAAAATTATAGTAAATTAGTTTTCAAACAATGACGTTTCCATTTAATATTTTTTTGACATGGTGGCGAACTTTGTAGGCCTGATGTATTGTAGGCTATGGGAAACACTGGTTTGCTAGCTAACGTTAGAAATCAGTTTACGTTATTTTGTCATTTGCTTGAGCTCCCTACACACACACCCCCACACCCGTAGCCTACGTCATAGCATAGGCTACATACGCTGCGTGGCCAGGGTGAATATCAGAAAGGGATTAGAATTGTTGATTTACTTTTATATATATATTTTTATAATTATAAAAATGTTATTAAAATGTCTGGGGGGGGGGCTAAACAAATTTGTGACGGGGTTATAGCCCACCCTTGCCCCGATGTAGCGCCGTCCATGGGCATCATTGACAAATACAAACAAGTGGCTTTGTATTTTTTGTAACATGAAGGTATTGTAGAACATTCGTTATAGCCTATCATTTGAGTTAACACAACGGAACGGTTCACATAACATAACATTCTGTATAAAAGAAAAGTAGCCTACAAAAAACAAACAAAACACATCCTATAGGCTACATAGTAGCCTAGAGGCTGCAGTCAGTACGAGAGTCGGCAGTTATTTTGGTTGCATTACGCTTCAAAACAGGAACGGTTTAGGAAGCAAGCTTGCTAAGCTAACTAGCTAAACATAAAACATGACCGTTGTTAGCTGACAAGCTAGGTAGCTATGTGAAGTTTTTGAACTAGTGTACAGTCCGGTTGTAGCAGTGTTTGAATGACGTTGGTTTATTACTAGTATACGTACTAGTGGAGCTGTATGTGCGAACGTATTCTCTATGTTAATTTTTACCTGAAAAAAAAGGAACTGATTAGATTCCAATTCCAATGTAACCTGTAGCCTACTCGTACTGGTTATGGGGTTGCTAGCGGTGGCGGGGTCCGGTGGGGAGCTAGCTGGCTCGGCTGTAGCGGGGCTGGGGGCCTGGCTGGGCTGTCTGTCTGCTGTCTGCCTGGACTCGGACTTGACCGGGGGGTTGCTAGCGGTGGCCGGGCCGGGTGGGGAGCTTACTGACGATTCATCTGCAGTAACGTTAGAGTCTACCTTTGCTGCCTGCTGGAACAATGATGTTATTTTTGGTAGCTTTGCCCTCTCCTGTTCGGCTTTCGCTCTCATCTTGTTTTTCTGAGCACCGCTTGGGTATTTGCGCTTCATTTTTCATTTTTACCGGCAACGCAACTAATGAACGTTAAATTAGCAATGCTTCCCGCTTTGTTTTGAACGCTGCCCAGCCTGCCAATGAGCATTAGTTATCAGCCGACTAGCCCTATCGCAGGTGAGCAAATACTTATAGCTAATGATACACATGACGGTGTGCCTAGCAACATAGAAGGGAAGGGGCCCCGCCCTCTGCGCCCTGTTCCCGTTACGAAATCTAAGAGGATAGCCTACAATGTAAATTTAAAAAATCTAGTGGGGGCGGGGCCTCCTAAGCTCCGGGGCTCCCCCGCACCCCCCGCGCCTCCGCTACGCCACTGGTTACACCGCCTCTTCTGCCTGACATGCATAGTTTTGAAAAGCCGAAAGAAACCGGAGAAAGGTGTTTACATGCTCCAAAAAATCTAAAGTTTGGCCAAAAAACCAGGGGTGTTAATCGGGTTTCTAAAACACGGATTATGACCTTACATTATCGGATAAAGGTGTTTACATGACCATTTCAGTAACCAGAGTATTGCCATAGCCGGGTTCAGATCGTAGTATTAGTGTGCATGTAAACGTACCCAGTGTATGGTGCTGGATTTCTCTCGCGACAGTTCTTTCTATGATTGCTGCCAACTAAGCATGACTGTTCCCCGATATATTTCTAAAAGAAAAGTTGCGTACTCTGGCTTTAAGTAGCTTGCACAGGGGTACAACAGCAGGAATAGAACCCAATGAATGGTTTTCCCTAATCAGTTTATTCCACTGCCGCCCCCGTTCACATTGTGCAGAACCATAAGTCTGTGAAAAAGTAGCAAGGAGGCATGATTTGAAGAAAAGACCATGTACAAATATGTATAAACAATACAATGGCCTTTTTTTTATGACTGCTTCCTCATTCAGTCCAACCCAGGAATGGTCACATTAAAGAGCTATCAGGTGGCGTGTCTCAGTCATTAGTCATCAGTGTACTGATATGCCCCACTGTCTGGTGTCGAATTCAGCATATCAGAGCCGACTGTAGCATTGCTGGCCCGTGTTAGTTGTCATCCGAGTCATCAAGCGAGTCTGACTCTCTTTTATCAAGTGTGCCGAAGCGTCCTGCTCCAAAGACGGTGCAGCTCCAGTGTGAAAGTGCTAACTGGCAGCGTGCACTGCGGAGAAGAGCGTGTGCTTGCCTGCTCTCCTGAATTAATAGAGGCTGCTGCAGCAATAAGATATGCTACCAATACAGTTAGGTGTTCCAAACTGGGAGAAAAGATAAAGCACCAGGGATAACAGCCGGTAAAAAAAGAGGAAAGTCCAAATTATAAAACCGCTTTCCCGTTTGAGTGCTCCCATTCCATGTTTTTCCTATATATGAAAGTATATGTTTCTTAAAATAAAATGAATTTGTATTATAATCAGTTCGCAAAAATGTGACATACAAAGACAACATCATAAAACATAATATACTCTAGTACTATATTACCATGCAATTGACATATATTGTGTATTGTATACAGTACCAGTCAAAAGTTTGGACACCCCTACTCATAGAAGGTTTTTTCCGTTATTTTTACTGTTTTCCACATTTTGGAATAGTAAAGACATCAAAACTATGAGATAACACAAATTAAATTATGCAAAGACCAAAAAAGTGTTAAACAAATAAAAAAAGTCATATATTTTTGATTCTTCAAAGTAGCCACCCTTTCCTTGATAACGGCCTTGCACATTCTTGCCATTCTCTCAAACAACTTCTGTGGTAAACAGGTATTTCACAGGTAAACAGGTGATGCCATCATGACTCTATATAAAAGGATATCAAAAGACTCCTGATATCTTATTTCCAGGTACTCTTAGAAGCGATACTATAACCTCTGCATTTGAATGGATCTCTATGGGATTAATTTGGGGGTGGGACTAGATTAAGCTGTAAATTACACGGGAATAGTATGTAACCCATGGTTGGCTAAATGGCTGTAAGTCATCAAGGGTCTGAGGTATCAAACGAGCCTCAAACCATCACTCTGCTGCCAGATATGCAGTAGATATGGATGGATCACTTTAAGGGTTGTTTCTCCTGACAAATTTTCCTATTGAACTCTATGGAAAAATAAGTCAGGAGAAGAAACCCTTCAAGTTATCCATCCATATCTACTGTATTTCTGGCAGCAGAGTGTTGGTTAAAGGCTTGTTTGATACGTCAGACCCTTGCTGACTTAAGGCCATTTAGCCAACCATGTGTTCCACACTGTTCCAGTGTAATTTAAAGCTAAATCTAGTCCCACCCCCCAATTCCCATAGAGATCCATTCAAATGCAGAGGTTATAGTATCGCTTTTAAGAGTACCTGGAAATAAGATTTTTTTGATATCCTTTTATATACAGTCATGATGGCATCACCTGCTTACCTGTGGAATACCTGTTTACCACAGAAGTTGTTTGAGAGAATGGCAAGAATGTGCAAGGCTGTTATCAAGGCAAAGGGTGGCTACTTTGAAGAATCTAAAATATATGACTTTTTTTTTATTTGTTTAACACTTTTTTGGTCTTTGCATAATTTACTTTGTGTTATCTCATAGTTTTGATGTCTTTACTATTCCAAAATGTGGAAAACAGTAAAAATAACGGAAAAAAACCTTCTATGAGTAGGTGTGTACAAACTTTTGACTGGTACTGTATGTTATTTCTGTATCCTGAAAAGATAACAGTTCCTGTGTATTTGTCATATATTTTATGTTTTTAAATATAGCATTCATGTATTTTTTCATGTATTCATTAAATATGCCTTCTTTATGTAGTTTATGTGAGTAGTGTAGATATATTTTATTTCCAATTCTTTTTGGTACAGTATGGGTTGCTGCACAGGAAACTGTGTTCATGTTTCAGCAATGTTAGGGACTCTTAGAAACCTAGAGTGATGTCAGAATTGTGATTATTGTGAATACCTTTCATTTTCATCTGAACCCAGTGATCCTCTGGGTTGGAACACACTTTCCCCTTTTCTGTGTAAAATCTAAAGTGAATGAAGAATTAAATTATATATAAAACACATGACCAAAAAAATTTCATTAATTACATTAAGTAAATGATAAGCAATGGTAAAAACGTGTTTGTCACAGAGTTGTACTGTATAGTTATCAATGCAGAATGCAAACTATCTGCAAAGCTGAACAAACATAATCTTCCACAAAAATTCCTTCAGTAATTATAATCTTCTTTGACCCTCTGAATCCATGCAAACTTTACTACATTTTGTTTACATACGCTAATATATAGATTTTTAAGAATGAGTCTTCCTGTCTGCCTGTCAAGACAAACCTGGAGCTTTTGTACCCCTTATTTTCAAGATTTCTCGGTTTCAGGTCAGATGAGAGAGACACTCAAGTCTCTCCCCTTGGGTGACTATCACCCCATGGTGCAGGGCCAGGCGGGGCTGACTCACATGATGGCATCCACGCAGCGCCCCAGGGCGTTTTGTTGCTTGTAGCCAGTCACTTTGAAGGTGAAGTGGGCCTTTGACACCGATTTACAGCATATGGTGGTCACTTTCATCGGACGACGAACTGAAATGATTTGGCAAGTTGATTCATTGAAACGTCTCCGCAGCATTCCCACCATGCTCCGTCAAAAAAAAGAAGAAAACCCTTTATCAACAGTGCTGCATGCATTTATTAAAATTTATAAACTATAGTATTCAGCAACAGTGCCGCATACTGTAGCAGTTTTGGAAATTGAATGGTGTGGTGATATGTAAAATGGAACCTATGTAGTTTCTCCTGCACAAAGTACTTTGTGAGGAAAATAATAGTAAATAGTACTGTCGAGGAAAAGTACTCACAGTTAAACCGTTGTGCGGTAATGCCACTTGCAAGGAGCATTGCCAGTATTATACATTTCCAAATGTGATGCATGATGAAAGCTTGTCAGCATCCAGCTTCAAAGGTATATGGGTGCAGAGGCCAATGTACAGTGGTTTTAGTACAACGTTGCAACGTTTCCTTTCGACATGTGAGTGTGAATTTGACAGGAAACATGCCGTCTTGCTTTTGACGCACCAAATCCTCAAAAGAAGTGCTGAGATCTGTCTTCACTGCAAACTACCTCGACTTTCATCAAAAGACATCATGTTGAAATCTTTTTAAAGGTTCAGTTGAATTTAGCTTATTATGCGTTTAATTAAAGTTGTTATTCACGTTTCTTAATATTTTGGTAGCCTCATATGCGCAACATGTAAGAATGAAAACAATATTTTGTGTTAGTTCTCATCTACATCGTATTAAATATATATATACATATAAATATATACAGTACCAGTCAAAAAACAGTTGATTGAAGGTATCTTTCTCATTATCTTAGAGACATTTTGATCTAACGGCTTATGCTTAATGCTTGATTTAAATTGTGAAGTTGATGAGCTCCCACCACAGAGCTCAGACCACAGACCCGCATGTATTCACACCAGTTAGGACAGGAAAGCAGAAGACTGCTTGGTACTCAGATGTGCTGACATTTTGTCACCTCTGCAAATAGGCAATGCACAGTGTGAAAGCATGCTTTAGTTGATTACAGCAACCAGAGATGTTGCACTTCTCCAGATAAAGGGTAACGATAAAAATATGCGCAACAATTTGTGAATTCCAAGTTGCAGTTTTCCCGAGTGTGTGTGAAGAAAGTGCAAGTAAATAATTGCACATCAACTTAATGCTGTCAGAGCTGTAAAGGGCTATTAGGAAATGATCATGCACTGTACACACGTTCTCAGTGTATTGTTTATTGATGGTTTTGTTTAGCTGGCAGACAAAGTAGCCATCTTAAAAATTGATTATTTCAGACCACTACACAGAAATTGGCCTGGCATTTCATCAAATCCAGTGGAAAATTAAAATATATAACAATAAGTGCAATGTGAAAGTGAGCATTTTACAACCAACATATGTTTATACATATTTCACTCAGAATTACCTATTGGTAATAATAATTTATAGAAATAAATAAACCAGTTATAACCTATTGAGTACAATATTTCAATAATTTAAGTCAATTAGATTACAAATAATAAAAATACAAATAAACCAAAGATACATAAATATTGAAGTCATGACAAATCATGGACTATAGTATAATATTGTTGAAGTGGGTGCATGGAAGCTGAGCTTCGGACAAGCTTCGCTTTGCCGACAGCCTGGGCTGTTGCTATTGTGAAGGGATGTTCGCCTGCCTCTTTCGGGCTCTCCTGAGGAACAAGAACACAACGTGTCAGCCTTTCAGCCCCTGACATTCTTTCTTACGTATTCTTTGTCTGCCACTTCGCCTTTCTCCGCGTGCGCCTTCCTCTCCGATGCGCTGCTTCAGTAAAACTAGCCGCGTTCATTCAACTCATGCTCATTAACAGGGTTAAACGAGTCAGAAACAGATAACAAAAACAACGTACCATCAGGCTTAAACGTACTCTATCGGAGCGGATTTAATACTGAGCATTTTCAGTTCGTTTATTCCTTCGTTTCACTGCCTCCTACGTTGCCTATTCACAGTATAATTGTTTTCTTTTTCTCGATCGTTCTTCATTTCTCTCTTTTTTAAAGCCCGGACAACTTATGAAGTATGTCAGCATGCCCTGTGTCAGGTTAAATCCTTGGTTACTTACTCCAGTTCCTTAATATTTTGGTAGCTTCATATGCGCAACATGTAAGAATGAAAACGATATTTTGTGTTAGTTCTCATCTACATCGTATTAAATATACTGTATATATACATATAAATATATACAGTACCAGTCAAAAGTTTGGACACAGTTGATTGAAGGTATCTTTCTCATTATCTTAGAGACATTTTGATCTAACGGCTTATGCTTAAATGCTTGATTTAAATTGTGAAGTTGATGTCTATGTATGAATTTCTTTCCAAAACAAAAATTTTAAGTAAAGTGGGGGGGGGGGGGGGGGGGGTGATGTGTGATGGTGTGTGGTTGCTTTGCTGGTGACACTGTTGGACGAGTTATCTAGAATTGAAGAATTGAAGGCACACTTAACCAGCATGCCTACCACAGCATTCTGCAGTGACACGCCATCCCATCTGCACTTTAGTTGGGCACTCATTTCATTTTCAACAGGACAATGACCCAAAACACACCTCCAGGCTGTGCTGTGTAAGAGCTATTGGACAAAGAAGGAGACTGATGTGCTGCATCAGATGATCTAATCTAACACCCAACCTAAACCTAAACCCAATGGGCTGAGTTGGACCGGAGAGTGAAAGAAAAGCATATATATGCATTCATATATTTAACCCTTCGAATAAGCTTTTGTTCATATCAGTCTGTCATAGTCACAGCAATGAATAAGAAATTCAATACTTGCCTACCTTCCTGACAATCGTACAGTACAATGAGATCCCATTAGGTCATGTGCAGCACTATGTACAGCACTAGGATGGAATATATCTCATAAATCATAAATATATGAAGTCATACTCAAGATGTTTTGCTTCAAATGTCACCACCTTATAGGTCAGGGGTGGGGAACCTCATCTGAATAGGGTTGGTTTGGGGGTTTTTGTTTTAGCCCAGCACTACGGTGCCTGATTCTACTTATCGACGTCTTGATTGAAAACCATGATTAGTTCATTAGTTGAACCGGGTGTCTTAGGGCTGGGCTAAATCAAAAACCTGCACCCACACCGGCCCTTTTCGGATAAGGTTCCCCACCCCAGTTATAGGTCATTGCACCGTATCAGTCACCTGACTCTCAGACATACCATCCCTGGGATGCTTGCATAGATTTGATCTACTGTATATATGCACCACCCAGATACAATTCTAGGTACTCAATGGAATAAGCAAAATAAACCAAATAAGTTTGCATGAGCTTAACCAAGTTGAGTTTATCAGGTGAAGGTTTGAGTGGTTGAGAGAATGAATAAAACCCTGTGCCATGTATTCTTGACAGTTGACAGTGTGCTGAGCTCCCACCACAGAGCTCAGACCACAGACCCGCATGTATTCACACCAGTTAGGACAGGAAAGCAGAAGACTGCCTGGTACTCATGTGTGCTGACATTTTGTCACCTCTGCAAATAGGCAATGCACAGTGTGAAAGCATGCTTTAGTTGATTACAGCAACCAGAGATGTTGCACTTCTCCAGATAAAGGGTAACGATAAAAATATGCGCAACAATTTGTGAATTCCAAGTTGCAGTTTTCCCGAGTGTGTGTGAAGAAAGTGCAAGTAAATAATTGCACATCAACTTAATGCTGTCAGAGCTGTAAAGGGCTATTAGGAAATGATCATGCACTGTACACACATTCTCAGTGTATTGTTTATTGATGGTTTTGTTTAGCTGGCAGACGAAGTAGCCATCTTAAAAATTGATTATTTCAGACCACTACACAGAAATTGGCCTGGCATTTCATCAAATCCAGTGGAAAATTTAAATATATAACAATAAGTGCAATGTGAAAGTGAGCATTTTACAACCAACATATGTGTATACATATTTCACTCAGAATTACCTATTGGTAATAATAATTTATAGAAATAAATAAACCAGTTATAACCTATTGAGTACAATATTTCAATAATTTAAGTCAATTAGATTACAAATAATAAAAATACAAATAAACCAAAGATACATAAATATTGAAGTCATGACAAATCATGGACTATAGTATAATATTGTTGAAGTGGGTGCATGGAAGCTGAGCTTCGGACAAGCTTCGCTTTGCCGACAGCCTGGGCTGTTGCTATTGTGAAGGGATGTTCGCCTGCCTCTTTCGGGCTCTCCTGAGGAACAAGAACACAACGTGTCAGCCTTTCAGCCCCTGACATTCTTTCTTACATATTCTTTGTCTGCCACTTCGCCTTTCACCGCGTGCACCTTCCTCTCCGATGCGCTGCCTCAGTAAAACTAGCCGCGTTCATTCAACTCATGCTCATTAACAGGGTTAAACGAGTCAGAAACAGATACAACGTACCATCAGGCTAAAACGTACTCTATCGGAGCGGATTTAATACTGAGCATTTTCAGTTTGTTTATTCCTTCGTTTCACTGCCTCCTACGTTACCTACTCACAGTATAATTGTTTTCTTTTTCTCGATCATTCTTCATTTCTCTCTTTTTTAAAGCCCAGACAACTTATGAAGTATGTCAGCATGCCCTGTGTCAGGTTAAGTCCTTGGTTACTTACTCCAGTTCCTGAACCTTCTGGAACACCCAGCTCTCTCTCCAGTGGCTGCACTTCTCCCCCTCTTCTGTCATAAAGCTGAGGGGAAAACACACGTTTACTAAGCTGTGCTTACAATGTTCTGTCAAAATGTTACGACTATAGGGTTATATCTGCATATGGTGTAGATTTCAGATATCAAGCTTTAGAAACAAAACTATTGCATAGAACCATGTATGTTCCGACAAAGCAAATGCCTATTATCAGTTGCACAAACATTTGCAAGCATCTTTACACATTATGCATAAAAATCTTAATGTTGTTCTCTACTCAAAATCTATGAGAAATAAATTATTACAATATTTTTTTTTTAATAAAAATTTTCTGTACTGCACTACACTTCCCTGGCGAAAATAAACGCCTCACCAATCTAATGATAGTGTGTCATCCTAAGTACAAATTTAAGCAGGTGCTAATTTAAATGTTTTACAGTAACATTGACTTGATTTAAGGCAACATGTGCATGGAAGTTTATGGAGCTTTGACTCTGGCCAGAAAAAAGGGAAGGCATGCTTACATTACTGCTCGGACACAGGGTGGGTTTCGCAACTGAATTCTGTACCCAAGAATGGGCGTGGTTATGTTCTGCCTGGAGACTTCCGTGCAGCAGGTGTGAGCCTTGTTTCCATCTGGAAAAGAAACAAGAATGATGTTTTACGGAATCTTGTGTCATTGGCACAGTATATAAACTCTGGAACTTTAAAAATGAACTGAACAGACAAGTATAAAATCGCTGAAATAATAAGTACTAATTGCATGAATGTAGGCTATACTTAAAATGAGCGTGCTTATCAGCAGCTTCTGCATTTTGAATACTAAAGCTCACAGCTTAATACAAAATATCAACTCTATTAATTTATCTTTAAAACAATTCTCGATATATTTGATGCGAAAACTTACCTGTCCCAAGAACGGTCAGACATAAAATGACTGCGACAACAGCGACAATTCTCATTGGTCCGACGAAGGCCTGCATCTTCTTTGTGAAAGTGGTAGTGTTTTTCCGTTCGGATTCTTCAGAACCAAAGAAGGCGTACTGATGGTGAATGGGCAGGGACCCTCTTTTATTGAGTGAAAAGGGGAACTTCTGGCCACTTGAGGTCCAGGCATTGCAACATTTTCGGAAGAACCCCCCCCGCCCCCCGCCCCGCCCTGTGCATTCACTCATTCTAAAATGGCAGCATGTGAGGTCATCATTAATATTCCAAGAAAAAGAGAAGTTGATCGTGATGGAATTCCGGAGCATTTCGCAACACCTCGGGGGAAGTAAAAGTTAAAATTTTGCTGCCTGCACTGTTTTTGACTGTGGAACATGTTATACAGGAGAGGACTTGTTTGAATCATCGTTACATTTGTAACTTGTTCGAGTTGGACAGGAAAGCAACATAGGTGTCCCCTTTCCACAAGGACGTTGGGGCCTCGATTTTTCTTATTTACATGAATGACTTTAGTAAATAAACTTGCAATAACCTTTGCAGATTATAGAAAACCAAAACAGTTTACCAAACATTTTGGAATACAAAAAAGTTATCCCAGAAGACTTAAACAGAGACGTCAGTGGAAACGTGATATTCAATGTAGCTAACTGTAAAGCTATTATATAATATAAGTACAATATGAGTATTTCATGGGAGGGACAAAATTAGAATATGTCCACTTGAAAAAAGCATGGTAAATGATCAAAGTCTGTCAGGATCTAGGCATTGTGCTGTAGCAGTGGAAAAAGGTGAACAGAATGCTAGGATATAACAGTATGAATCAGAGGCAGTTACATACAGTATATTGATGTTATACAATATCTTTGTCAGACCACACTTAGGGCCTGATTTACTAAGACTTTGTTTTAGCATTGGTTAAATTGATGAAAAGTAGCTTAATGTCAATTCTGCATGGATATCTAGAAGTATTTTTCACACAGAGTTGAGTCTTGGGATAATCAAGTCCATGCTTAACACATTGCTGGATGGTCTCTAGTCTAATGATGAGCATAGATGGACTAAATGGCATGTTCTCATTAAGAGCCAGAGTTGAGATAAGCACGCACAAATGGGACTAACTCCCGAAATTCCGTAGCTTAAGCTAACTGTGATTCAGACATTAGATTTATCCACTGTTTTAAGCGTCTCTCCAGTATAGGCTATGATTGACTGTCTGGTATATCATACCAGAGCAATATTAGATGGATTAATTGATATACAGTGTCGGGATCATATTCGCTTTGACAGAGAGACGATTTGTGTCAGCACAGCTTCTCCAAAATGATTAAGTTGAAGACGTTGCATATAGGCTATTGTGTTCAACCACCATAGGCTACATGACTTTATTAGGTAAATCGTTAAAAAAGGATTCGATTTTTGAACTACTTTCAACTTTCATTTCCAAGTTTAGTTTCAAGTCCTCTGTGTTAGTTTAGTATTATATTTTCATCTTGGAGATCAATGTCTATTTAGTTTTCATATAATTTAGCTTTAGTTTTAGCTTCAGGAGGAGGATTTATACTTCAATTAAAGTGCTGTAAAAATCAAGCAGCTTTGCCTTAACAAAAATAAAGTGGAAACATCAATAGCAAGTGGGCTCACTAGACATCGAAATTCAGTATATATTATAGAGTAGTTTTAACTTCTCAAATAAATACATTTTGAAATGATTGGTATGGTTCACATATTAAAAACAACAGCCTCAATTTAAATCTTTGTTTAAGTCAAGCCATACAAGTTAAGGATAGAACTTCTAACAAGTAATGTTACAACGGGCCTAACAAAATAATGTATTCCAAGTAATTGCAGGCTGCTGTCTATCCGTCCGTCTCACTGGGCTTCAATATGCAGGAATCTGCCATTTATACACTGCAAATCTCTACAACCTAGCAAGATTTTATCGCTATATCATCCCTTAATCATACTGTACATCATCCCTAAACCTAATCTTCTGCCTCACAGTATTATTTTGTCTGACATACAGTGTGTGTGTGTGTGCGTGTGTGTGTGTGTGTGTGCACATATACAGTCTATTATTATTATTATTATTATTTTAAAATACTCCTACGAGCGATACTATAACCTCTCTGAATTTGAATGGATCTCTATGTGAATTGGGGGGGACCTGATTCAGCTGTAAATTACGCTGGTACAGGACGGAAGACATGGTTGGCTAAATGGCTGTAAGTCAACAAGGGTCTGAGGTATCAAAGGAGCCTCAAACCATCACTCTGCTGCCAAATATGCAGTAGATGTGGATGGATCACTTTAAGGGTTCTTTCTCCTGACTCGTTTTCCTATTGAATTGGAAAAAATAAGCCAGGAGAAGAGTTCTGCCTCTTTTTTCTGCCTCTCTTATATACTGTATATTCTCTGGACATTCAAAGAGAGTTGATAATAAATCATTGTATAATGAATCATTGTTTGGATATGCTGAGCTTTTAAACAAATAATACGACATTGCTCCTTCGTTGTTGAGAATCTTAAGTGTTTGATTGGGACAAAGAATTGTGGAAAAAAAATGATGACAAATCGGACATCCGAAAGTATCATGTGCCTCGCACTGTATTTCCTCCCTCCGGATCCTAACTCTCAAACACAGCATCACATAGGCAAGACAGAAAGGGGAAGGAAACATGAGTTCCCCGAAATGCCCAGGCAAGTCAATTTCAAGCACCCTATAGCCGGCATAGGGGAATCCCAGATTTCCATCCTGGCCAATATTGGGTATATCTTTTGGCAAAACTGTATCATGTCTTGAGGTTACAAACACATAAATAATTTGAGAATAAATACAATAAGCTTCGTGAGCATTCAATGTTTAGAAAACTGATTCAAAAATGAACAGAACAGGATTTGCAACGTGCTTTGAGAATAAACACAAGGAAATGTATTCACTGTGAATGGATGTTGTTCTTTTGTGAATATGAAAAACATTTGGCAATGTCCACTATGTTCACTCTGTGTTCTGACGGTGTTTTGGTGATTGACTTGTATCAAGTTTTTCGTAGTTGTAGCTTTCAGCATTGCAAATGTGTGTTGCTCAATTCACCAGCTTGTATGGGTCAGAGGGCAGGACCTTTCACTGTTGACCAATCAGATGAGATTCAAGTTTCCTGGTTATCTTAATTGGCAATTTTACTATTCTTATTAGCTAGCCAGCGGCCTATGGTGTTCAAAGTCATCCAACATAAAATGTTGGTGCATAAGGCATGTTTCACACTTACTTGAAAACACCCTCTAGACTGCTCTACAAACTGCAGCAGGATCAGGCTAAAGAAAAATCGCTAGTGGCAACGTCAACGGTAGTGGCAATGTTAACGGTAGTGGCAATGTTAACGGTAGTGGCAATGTCATACTCAGTATTAGTGTGGCTAGCTAGCTAAGCCTCCTGTCTAAAGGAGAAGCTCTTCTCTAGCTGCACCATCTCAGTTGAAATGCTAATGTGTCAGTCGTCTATGAGCATTCGCCCATTTTACTGGGTTGTTATTATTTGGCTTACGCTTATTTTCCCTAACTATCTATTTCACTGCTCGAGTCTGCGAGCTTCGCCCTATTTTCTTGGGTGGCTCTGATTTTGTAATAGTTTATTCTTGTGACTACATCAGCGCTAAAATCATGCAGCGTGTTTTGCGCTTAAGCCCCCTTGTATTAGGTGGTGCTGTTGCTGTTGATATGTATGAATTTGAATGTCTTGGTCATTGCTAGGTGGTAGAAATGGCATCCAACTCTGAACTCTAAAGCCGCAAGTTCGGAAATCAGAACAGCTTACCGATTGCTAATGTAGTGGGCTTCTCTCTCAGGAAGCCCACTACAGTTAGTGAACACTTCCTAGGAGGGTCGTGATCCACATTATAGTCTGAAGGCCACCCTAAGCAATAAACTTATTGGCCTAAATTAATGCAATGTTTGTCATTAACTTTAACTTATACTGTACATAAAAGCAAGTATTGCTTGTGTCTTCACCAGCACTGTGTGGTGAGTTTATTTTGGGAATTTCGGAACTTGCCTAAATGTACTGGTGAAGAGAAACACTAAACACAAATTTAAGGTAAATGTTTTTTGATTGAATTCAGGCCATTGCCTCAAAGATAGCCCAACAGAGGTCAAGTGCTGTAATTCTAAGAGAATGTGTGTCTGAATAATTCATTTGTAATTAATAATGAATAATTAAGGAAATGATTGCTCGTATTTTTTTAATCTGGTTTGCCCTTTATTCAGGCTACTAGTCTGACACAGGGTATGGATTTTTTTTTCCAGACATTTGAACAGCCTTCTACAGACAAGTACAGACAAGTACAGGCCATGGGCCCTCAGTGTTAGAAAGAGGAAGTCAAAAGGTCATTGCTAAAACCTTAGCTAAGTGCTGGGTGTGGAGTTTTGATCTAATGCAATGCCACTAGCTTACAATGCCTTATCTACTGCTAAGATCAAGGATTTCCAACAGGGCTGCACAAATTATTTGTTGAACAGGGGCTCCAAGGAATAAAAAGCACCCCTCTCACATTGACAGCTTATCATACATACTGTACTTTAGAAATGCTTCACGTATTTGTTAGGTACTATTATATAGTATTAGGCAGCAGCACTTTTACAACATGATGAATGCATCATGGCATATTGTATGTGTAATCATAATAAGGTGAGGTGTGAATAGGCGCATTATTGGCGTATTTCTATTTTGATGCAGCTGAAGGCGTTTGCGCTAAAACCAACACAAACCTGGTCTTAAGTCATGTCGCAGTTGTATAAATGCAGCGCGTACTACATACAAGGGAAACATGATACTTTTCATAACAGATGATTGCTTGATGCAGGCCTAAACCTTTCCAAAATGCACGCTATAAAGCGAATGCCTTATCTGAGAGTCTATTTTACTCACATTATGGACATAAACATTTAACACACGGAGTAACATGGAAAACGATAACAATTTCAAACGATAATAAGACGACACATTCAGCGCATAGAGTAACACGATGGTAGACAAACAAAAGTACAATTTATTAAAGATAAATAAATAGATATTTTAAATAAATATTTGAGTCACATGTAAAAAGCGTATCTGAGGTATTTAGTAAAAAATATAAATTAATTTAGGGAGAACGTGGAGAAAGTCTACGAAAGAGCTGGACCTGGTAACAAATATTTTCGAGGAGAAAGCTGCCATTTGGTGCCAAGGACCATGATGTTGCCACACAACTGTTACATGCCACAGTCCACAGGAGACCAGACCATGATGGAAACTCCACACAGTAGACTGAGCAATGTTGCAAAGGTAACCAGATTCAAGGACAGTGGATTTGAAGAATATTTTGGAGGAATAAAATCCCAGGCATCTGGCAACATTGCTAGCTTGATGTGGAGGACTTCACGCAGGAGACCTGGCAACGTGGGCCTTGTCAGCTTCTCCACTTGGATGGGACAGAGCATGATGTCTGACACAGAGGGAAGAGACACTGCTTCTGTGTTTGACTTTTCCAGGTCATTTCTGTTTCTTCCACACCGCGCACGGGTTCCCTTTCTGAATGATGAAATAAACACAAAAATAAATATGGAAAGAAAAGAACAACAGGGAGGAAGTTAGATTAAATGAAGCAATCATTTCAAAGTTACAAGTATAAAGCTTTTAGCTAAGGAGCAATACTGGCACCCTGTTGGTAGAGCATAACCGCTGATTTGTGTAAAGAACAAAATGACAGTGAGTGGACTCAAGTCTAATGGTGACAAAGAATATGCAATGTCTGTAGGTGCTGACAATTTTTATTAGACCATTTATCATCAATTAATTGACCAATTTAATCTACCTATTACCCAGCTAACTCACCTGACCTAGTTTCTTGAGTCTAAATTGATTTCTGATTAATAGGTGAACACACAAACCCGCAGACCCAGATCATGTTGCTATCTAAGACCAATGTTGGGGACCCCTGACCCCTGGCCCCTGCGGGGGATATTACGAAGCAGGATTACTGAGTTTGCTGGATAACTGCGCTGAGTAAAACCTGGAACAGCTCTTTTTACTTCAGCCCATGTTCCAGATTTGGGAAGGTCCGGGTTTTACTCTGCAGTTATCCAGCTAACTCAGTAATCCTGCTTCGTAGTGTACCCCCTGGTCTCTAGCTCTGTTTCCATCCACTTGTTGAGTGTATCTAGACTATCATGAATGAAATTGCTGACAAGCTCTGAGCAACATAATGGCAGAAATGTGGTTTTCTATTCGGACCAAAGAAATGCAGCTTTCAGGGATGTGAAATAGGTATCAAACTGAAACAGGAACTACATAAAAAGCCAGTGAAAAATGCCAAACATTCAAACTTTCTGTATCTAAAAGTAGATGGTACCAGTGGTACTTCCTCAGAAAGCAGAGAAATTACATGCACGGATCAACTTTCAAAGAATATGTAAGTGCATTAAAATTAAATTACCTCTGGATAATATAAATGCCATGTGTAAGTCTCAGAGAATCGCTCAAATTTGTGATTCTTTGGTTCGGTTGGAAATCTGACAAATGAGTAGAAACGGGGCTCATGACTGACTTCTCCTCATAGATCCTGTTGTCTGACATTGCAGAATAAAGAAAAGAAAACACAGAGAAGACCACATGGTGCAGTCTGTAGTGCGGCCAACTCTCAGCCCATATGCAGGCCCCCTCAGGTTCCCCACCATGGCACTTCCTGTACTCTCATGTCAGCTCTATCTGCTTTTCCCCTCATTAAAATGTAAAAACACAAAACCACGGCAGACTGTCTACCCCTTTAAAAAAAAGCAAAAAAGAGCAGCGGCACTACCTTTTTTAAATCCGCCATCTTGGCTCTGACCCACGGAGCTCTCGGGGAACAGCAGTACTCTGTACCCTTGCTGGTGAATCTATGGGAAAAGTGGAGAAGGGGGAAGAGAAATCATTACTGGCACTGCATGCGCTCATTTGGGAAAGGCCAAACAAATATGCAAACATGAGAGAGTGAAAAAGCAATAACCAGCCAGCACAGTGGTAGTAGTGATTACTTGATTAATTCAGTTCCACTATGATACTTTAAACCTGGCATCTATAGTAGATGAAATACAGAGGAAAAACTAACAAACCAAACTTAAAAAGGCAATAGCATAAGACGGTGGGAGAGATTTTGATGGTGAGAGAGAGAGAGAGAGATGGAGATAGATAGAAAGAAAGAGAGATAAGACGTTGATTCTTTCTCTTACACAACTGCTTGAACACAGGGATGAGAAGGAGCCTGAATCTTGCAGCTTGTGATGGGTGTCCTTATGTAGCGGTTGCTGACGCCTGTACAGCAGTCATTCACCTTGATAGGATCTGGAAAACACAAAGAATAGTTTCTAGAGAAATGTAATACTTTCACCTACATTTGCTTTTAATTACATTAAGAAAAAAAAAAAGATAAATCAATCTGTTCGCCATAAAATAGTCTATACAGTATATTTCTTCACATTGAGTATAATAACATTAAAAATATTTTTTTATCAATCCAGAACAGCAGGGCTGATTTTTTTTTTTTTTTTGTATGGGTACTTTGTTTCATTTTTGAATACCAGCCAAAAAATGGAATGACAAATAATGCCAAAATGTTAATTCGCTCACCAAGCATTGGGCTCAATAGTTCTCTTCATGTGTTACACATGGATAGGGCCTTTGCATAATGCACGCTTAAGGTAAGGACTTCATGAAGCTGAATTTAAGAGCAGTTTTGTCTTTCAAGAACACTGGCGAACATTACGGTTAGATTCCCATTTGATTGTGAGATAATATTATGCTGAGAACATTCCTCAAACAGGGCTCGAACATTTTAGTTAATTGTTCTAAACAACTTCTGTCAAAGTCACAGAAATAGCATTACTGACATGTTGCATATTAATCATTTAATTCATAATGCATATTACAATTTAGTCATTAGGGAGCATATGTGTAAAATACATTTCAAGAATGGGGAAAATAAAAGCACCGAAATGGCAGGTTTGTTGAACATTCCTAACATTCGTGATTAAATAAAAATGGCAATCTCAAACTATAATGAGCATCCAAAATTAACATTATTTTGTTCACAGGAATAACAAAACTGAAGGACATTCAAGGGCTTTTTCTGCAACATTCTTTGTGATTTAAATATATTGTTCAAGGGATATCCAGACAACAGGACATGTCAGCCCTAACTTACCTAACATTCTGGAAATATTCTGAAAATAAAATAAATCACAGCTGGGTATGTGGTCCACTTCTGTCTATACTTTCTGTGAACGTTCAAGCAATACATGCTACCTCCATGTATGGATGTAAGCTGTATGCAAGATTAGATGCATACATTCTTAATAACAATGAGTTTAGACAAAGTCTGTCCCCATATTGACAAAATGAGGCCCCTGAATTCTACATGAAATGTATTGAGAAAATAGACCCTGTGACCTTCCATTTGCTACCCTATTGCCTATTATTCAGGGCCCAATAATTCCAGTGTTAGTGCAAATCAGGTTGACCTTTGGACACCTTGGTTTGATTTTCTGAAGACTGGTCACGACAGGCTGGCCCGTGGTTTATTTTAATGCATGATGAAATAATCACTGCTTTCGAGAAACGGCAGCCATATTCAGAAGTAAATAAAATATACATTTAGAAATAGTTTAACGTCATCAGCCTGATGATAAGATTACAATGTAACGTACATGCACCAGAGAAGTCACATTTGATGTGCTGCTGATGCTGTAAAGTTAGCGAAAATGTCATGCTTAAAAAGTAGCCTAATTATAGTCACCTGAACCTCTTATTTATAATAATTTTTCTTTATTTTATTTTTACCAGCCAAACTCACAAGTAAAGCTATATAGAGCTATACAGTAGTTTTCTTGACTCATGCTCTCTGTTTAATAATAATGTAGGAAAGATTGTAATGCACATAAAATTTGCTGCATTTTGTTTTCATAAGTTGTTTGAAGTCTGTGCTCATCTACGCCTTCTAGGAACAGTTCACATTTATGCTATAATGTAAAATAGGCTGGTATTGGTATTAGTACAGTCCAATATGACCAGGCGAACATTGGTTATTGAACATTTCCATATTGTGAATATGTTATTAATGATATATACAGAGCATATACTCACCACAGTGTGTATAAGCCAGCAGTAGCATCAGCACATAAATCCAAGATGCAAACACTTTGACAGTGAGAGACATATTTGTGTAATCTCCGTCTGTGACTTCTGGTGTCCTTTGAATGAAGGTAGATTTTTTCCAGTTAGCTGCTTGAAGATTGGATTGACAGCATGGGGAGCTAAATGGCTCTTATAGGATTGAAAAGGGGAAGCCAAGTCATACCTTTGAAGGAGTAGCCTAGACCCATCGGATTTGTAAATGGAAACACTGAATCTCTGTTTAAATTTGGCTGATGACGAGGGGTGGTGAGGGGGATGATCTATTATTAAAAGGGAGTTCCTTACTATCAGCTCATTTAGATATTATCTAGGAATACATCCATTCTTATTTAATATTCATTATGTTGATTGAGGTGTTAAGACGAGTGGTGTCTGAGAAACTCATTGAGGTTTTCAATATCTATTCTTGTGTGTCATACAGGAGAGATTTATACTTGTTCACTGACCAGCTTTGACATGTGAAATTCCAAGCTACCAGGCAGAAATAAAGCCAAACATTTACTCTATCTGTTCCTACAATAGAACTTAGCACCTCTTACTCTATCTTGTCTTTTTTGTTTGCAAGACACTGAGCTGCAAACTAGGCCCATCAAACAAAGGCAGTGGATGTGACGTATCTGCATCCCTAGTTCTATAAATATCAAGGAGGGAAAATTTTAATTCATAAAAAGAACAAGAGGGCTAATAATAGAGGTTCCTGCTCTGCATAAATAGTTCCTCTTGGACATTTTACGTAAAGCAGGAAATCCCCTTGAAATGAATGACTTTAAATGAGCCCAGGTGAAAAAGTAGTATACTTTAGTGTAATGAAAATATAATTTAAGTATACAAAGGTTATTACAAGTATACTTTTCCTTTTCGTACTTAATTTGAAGTATGTTTAAAATGTACTTTTAAAAAGCGTACTTCAAGTCGTCTCAAACACACCATAATACTTTTAAAGTTAGTTTCAAACGCAATGGTGACATAATGAAATTGTACTGCAAGTGTATTTAAGATACCAACAAATCATACTTTTTGTTTGTGCACTTAAATATACTTAAGTACACTAAAGATAGTCCCATTTTAACATACATAGTGCACTTAAGTATACTAAAAATAGTCCCATTTTAACATACACACTGCACTTGAAGTACACTTAAGTTTTACTTTTGAACAACTTTTTTTGCACTTAGTATACTTAAAGCACTGCCAAAGTACCTGGGAGGGACACTAACATTTGATTTTGTTTGATAATTCAGACCTTACCAAGGAGCAGGATAGCTGTGCTATTTGTTTTCAGTAGGTTTGTCACATATTTCACATGGACACATACAGCACTGGAGTTTTAATGTGTTGCATAAACATATATATTTTAAATTACTGAACACAAAGTCTGACCATTTGGACAAATGGTAACTCAATCCTGAGGACTTGTTATTCTCCATTAGTCTTTGACTGCCCTCAGTGCTATACTTATACAGTAAGAATTCAGTATATGTATGGAAATGTATTTAAAGGGATAGTTAAATTTCTTAACAGATGCATATTTCTTTCCTTACACCAAGAACCCACAAATGTCCCAATGCTAGCCATTATGAAGCTGGCAGGTGGTCGTAAACTTTTGTAAGTATCTAAATATCCTTAATTGCAGATAAAAACTGTCACAGCCAATTGAAAGCATACACTAAAATTGCAGTAATACATAAAAAATCAAACTATCCCTTTAATGGTGAATAGGTACACCTTGTTAGTCATTTCCTTAAAATATGAATGTTTTTTACAAAGCCCCTAAAAGGACATCAACAATTGGCTGTTTTGTTCTTACAGCCCGTTTCCATGTAAGTCTGTGAGGCATTGTGTGTGTTCATTCTCCTCTGTCAGTGAACTGTCTGATGTAATCACTCAAAACTTGATGATAAAAACAAGAAGCATACAATAACATAACATTAAAAAAAAATTCTAAACACTGGTCTGTGCAAATGGCCCAGAATGCAAATACAGTTTTAAACATGTGTTATGGATCCTTACGTCAAACTGCAATGTATTATTACGTTGCTACTGCATGTAATTCTGTAAAGGCCCAAAACATATAATTGACCGTAACATAAAAATTACCTGTAATGTAATAAAATAAAGTGTAATAAAGCCTGTAATGTAATAAAGGTCCCGTTATATAAAAAAAATTGTAAACCTGTAATGCAATAGCATTTTTGCCCATGATGTAATAACTTTATTGACCATTTATGAAATTATAGCTAGGCCTGGTTACCATTTTATTTTTGCTAGATAATGTAATAATATAATAGCAGTGATGCAATGACTCACGGAAAGTTGTGCCCTTTCTATTACTGGGGTACACTTTGTGCCAGTCTGACACGATTTGATTCATGGTATGCTTTGTTGCACTTTTTTGGTACTCAATGGCATTATTATGATATTGTGGTGTGCTTTGTGATTCTCTGGGACTCTTTGGTGTGTATTCCATGATACTTTGATGCTTTGGTGTATTCTGGGGTACCTTTGGGTACTTAGCAATACTTTTTAATATGCTTTGTGGTACATTATGGGGTGGCGAATGCAACATTAAATGCTATTATTTTATAATGAATTTTTTCCCCCAGCAAAATGTGCCTTTATTTCCCTCACATTTAACAAAAAAAGTAATTTTTTCTTACAATTATGATCTTAGCTAAATGGTTCATACATTATGTAATTACATTATTTAGCAAACATATCATTATCAGGCCTGTAAATTAATGAACTAGCAATTACGTAAGTTATTACGGTGTGGGCAAAAATGCTATTACAGTACAGGTTCAAGATTTTATGATGTTATTTCATTATTTATTATGTTTGATTTTATTACATTATAGGCAGTTATTACATTATGGGCCATATTTTGGACCTTTACACAAATACTATGAAAAAAATCTTTAATGAAGCCTTCATGTATGTGTTATGAACCCTTATGTAAATCCTTTCAAATTACAAATATTTTCCCATGGAAATATAACAAGTTTTATAACAATACATGTGGACAGTGTGTTTACTTTTGTTATTATAATCCCAAACATTGATCATTTTAGCTTTTCTGACATTTAGTACACAGTCATGAATGTTCTCTATTGTTCTCAATATAACTAACATGACATGATAATTAAAACATATTATGATAATATGTTAGTATAATATGAATTACAATTCTTTCTTTTATAATCCAAGTGTGATTATTTAGTATATGTCTGTCATATGACGCACTCAGTCCCTTCACATGATGCTCAGAATATGCCAGTGTGATGTTGTGTAACCCGGTGTTGCTTTAGTCATCACGAAAAGCAGAAAATGAGCATTACACACACACATACACATACATCCCCGAACATGCGCACAGACACACACACACACATACATCCCAGCCCGCGCGCATGCACACACACACACACACACACACACACACAGCTGGGAACTGTATTGCTCCCTCTTTAGCTGCTATAAGCCAAGTATGTTGTATTGTGCACAGTATGTATCTTGCGTCTGAAAAGGATACATGTATTTGGGGCTACTATCCTCCTGATGAGTATTATTCTTTTTTAAGCGGTGCAGCCGCTTCTATACGTGACATGTGTGTCCGTCCGTCCGTCCGTTCGTAGCATGAGATTTAAACCAATCAGGAGTCGCCTATGCGTCACATGCCCGGCAATACAATAGTAGCTTGAGGAAAGCATGCCCAGCTTCAGAGAGCTCTATCTCAACAAATATACATGTCACAGCTTAGATATTCACACCGTAGGAATTCTGGGAACCAGATGCACATCTGTATATAATATGTCTTGTGTAGCTTAAAAACTATGGAGGATTATTCAACCCAAAATGAAAATGAAAACGAAAATGAAAACGAAAATGAAAATGAAAATGGAGGATTATTCAGCCCAAAATTAAAATTAAAATTAAAATCTTTTCATTTTCGTTTTCATTATCATTATCATTTTCGTTTTCATTTTCATTTTCATTATCGTTTTCATTTTCATTTTCGAGCTGTACTATATGTAAGTGAGGGGGTATGGTCAAGCAAGCAGGGTGGGCCTCATACAGGTTTAGTGCAGTAGCACTTAATGAACACTAGGGGGAGCATAGCATAGGGATGGGTAACAGTCTATGCTTGATACTATGCTCTCAGGGCACTCATACGTTTTAATGTATGAAATGATGAAGAATCTGAGCAGTGTTATAAAGTATTCTTGTTTTATGAAAGAAACGGAGCTAGCTAGCCAGCGCTACGCTGTGTAGGCTATAGGTCAAACCTGCGAGGTGGAAAATCCAGGTTCAGAAAGTGAAAGTCCTCCCCAATCATTTGTTCCAATCACCTGGATTTGCTAATTATCACAATTCTTCAGCCAAGAGGTAGGAGCTAACTAGGCTAATTAGTGAAATCGTGAGTTCATGGGTGGAAGAAACACGGCAGGACTTTTACTTTCTGACCCCTGGAATTTCCACCTCTGCAAACCTGGTAGTAGCCTACGATAGGCTACATTGTGGCAGGTTAAACGTTGGATTGGATGGTTGTGTTGTACTGCTGGAAATAAATTAAATCCTCTCTTAAAATAAATGAAAAGACCGCAAATGAGTCACTGGATCGTTTCAACTTTTACCTTGGCTCCGCTACTTTAAGCGAACATTAAGGCATTGCTTCAAAAAGTCTATCGACAGCCAGATTCTATTCTATATGTTATGCAAAATGAGAAATGTTAATGTAGGCTATTTGAAAGTGAGTCGGCTTCGTCATACAAAAAATCCAGGGTTAAATCTTAAATTGAGCTTACTAGCTGTTTATTATTATCCTAAAATAGCTCTCATAAGTGTTTATGTTACCCATCTATCTTTAATTGTGTTTACTGTATTACACACTTCATGTGTGTGCCATGAGTCACTGGACCGTTTATTTTAACCTGGCTCCGATAGATCTAGCTAGCCTACTTCAAACGAACATTGGCATAGCTTCTAAAAGTCTATCGAGACATTAATGTATTTGAAAGTGAGTCGGCTTTGTGATATACAGAAAATCCAGGGTGGAAATTTAAATGAGCTGTTTAACCCCTTAATCTCGTTTAGTGGCTAGGCTACACCTCTGCTTCGTGAAATTCCCTCAGGGAAAAAACAACGACACACTTGGCAGGTTCCAAGTTAAGACATTCTCGTTTATTTTTCAGGATTCTAGCTCCGATGTGTATTAAAACAATCGGATAGAATAAAACGTCATAGCACCATTTTGTGCGTTCCATTTCCAGCTGTCTTCAGCAATATTTTTTCTTTTACAACGCAAAAACGCACCTTTCATGCCCTAGCCTATTCATATTTGCGACCATATTTTTTGAAGACCGTCATGAATCTAGCTAGCTTTTAGAAGCTATGCTTTAATGTTCGTTTGAAGTAGGCTAGCTAGATCTATCGGAGCCAGGTTAAAATAAACGGTCCAGTGACTCATGGCACACACATGAAGTGTGTAATACAGTAAACACAATTAACGATAGATGGGTAACATAAACACTTATGAGAGCTATTTTAGGATAATAATAAACAGCTAGCAAGCTCAATTTAAGATTTAACCCTGGATTTTTTGTATGACGAAGCCGACTCACTTTCAAATAGCCTACATTGACATTTCTCATTTTGCATAACATATAGAATAGAATCTGGCTGTCGATAGACTTTTTGAAGCAATGCCTTAATGTTCGCTTAAAGTACCGGAGCCAGGTTAAAAGTTTAAACGATCCAGTGACTCATTTGCGGTCTTTTCATTTATTTTAAGAGAGGATTTAATTTATTTCCAGCAGTACAACACAACCATCCAATCCAACATTTAACCTGCCACAATGTAGCCTATCGTAGGCTACTACCAGGTATGCAGAGGTGGAAATTCCAGGGGTCAGAAAGTAAAAGTCCTGCCATGTTTCTTCCACCCATGAACTCACAATTTCACTAATTAGCCTATAGTTAGCTCCTACCTCTTGGCTGAAGAATTGTGATAATTAGCAAATCCAGGTGATTGGAACAAATGATTGGGGAGGACTTTCACTTTCTGAACCTGGATTTTCCACCTCGCAGGTTTGACCTATAGCCTACACAGCGTAGCACTGGCTAGCTAGCTCTGTTTCTTTCATAAAACAAGAATACTTTATAACACTGCTCAGATTCTTCATCATTTCATACATTAAAACGTATGAGTGCCCTGAGAGCATAGTATCAAGCACAGACTGTTACCCATCCCTATGCTATGCTCCCCTTAGTGTTCATTAAGTGCTACTGCACTAAACCTGTATGAGGCCCACCCTGCTTGCTTGACCATACCCCCTCATTTACATATAGTACAGCTCGAAAATGAAAACGAAAACGAAAATGAAAACGATAATGAAAATGAAAACGAAAATGAAAAGATTTTAATTTTAATTTTAATTTTGGGCTGAATAATCCTCCATTTTAATTTTCCATTTTAATTTTCGTTTTCATTTTCATTGTCATTTTAATTTTGGGTTGAATAATCCTCCATAAAAAACTGTAGTCGTGGTCACAAGTTAGAAAATGGGTTTGAAATTGAAATTACCAGCTGCCACTAGAGTGGAGTTTTGAACATTCCACCTGTTAGCAAGGTGAGTCGCCGTAGCAACCCCTTAGAACAGCAACATCTTATTCAGGTCTGGTGACCCACTCTGAGCCTGTTGAGGATGTCTGCATATCCATGGTCCTCGATTGCTCATAAACCTGCACCGCTTACTGCACCACCTGGGTGTGATTTTTTTTTAGTGCTTGACCTGCCCATTTTCTCCCAGATTGGAATGGCCAATCGTGCTCACACTGAAATGCACATCACAACCTTGGTTGCTGATTTGACAGGGTCAACAATCATGTGCTCTCCAGAGCATGTGATGACGCTGCTGCTTCTTCACTCCACGTGCAGCTCAACAGGCAAACCGCAGGCACCCAATCGTCCAGCGGGGCTCCCTAGTGTGTGATGAGGCATCGTGATCCTGGCGCGGCTGAAGCCCTCCCTCCGTGGGCAACGCTACAGTAGCCACTGCTGCTGCCAGTTAGACGTCGCCTTCTGAGGCTACCGGTCACAGGTGACAGCGGCACGGTCCAGATTTAATAACAGACCATCTGCGCTCTCGAACAGTGCCTTAGCAGGATCAGATCAGCCTCCCAGCAGCAGCTTCAGCTCTGATACAGTCAACCTGTGACAACAGGATTTCCCCAGTAAAATTTTAATTAGGTTTTTTTCCCGCATTTTCATTTTTGTTGTCTTCCGTATCTTTGATACTTTTTTCATCTTTTTGTGGTTCTATCCTTCCTTGCTAACCAGTCATGGTTTTGTGGTTTGAGCATTATGTTCGAGTTGGCAATTAATGCAAACATTTTGCCATCGATTATGTAATTCGTATTTCTCTTCAGTGAAACAACGTACATGCTCTTAGTCTTCATCTCATATATTGTGAATCATGGCCCTTACAACAGACAGATTCGACCTCATCCTCCCTTAAGAATTAGGGGTGAATCAGGTGCCATAAATGAGTCGCTTTTAAGTTTTTTTTTTTTAAATGGCAGGGTGAATCAGGTCCGTAAAAGCAGGGTGATTCCTCTTTTCTGAAAACTGTGGTTCGATCAGGTCCTGTGGAAGAGATTCCATGTTTTTTTTACCCTTGGCAGTATGTCATTTAGCTGAAGTTACAATTAAGATACAAAGACATGAGAGTAGGATATACTCTCCACACATCCAGAAAATGTGAAAGTGCCTAATGGAAAATATGCTAGCAGTACTCACAGCACTTCAGTGGATAATATACAACGATCATTTGAATGGACAAATATAGGCTAATAGTCCTAATTAAATGAATTATTTCTAATGAGAGCTTCCAGTGCTCAGTTACGGGACCAAGAAGAAAAATAGTACCACATGTGAACGTGTTCTAAAATATGAGAAAGTACAAAAAATGACAGCACACATTGGCAATGCTTTTGTATGTTTTAGCTGCCACCTGATATTTTGGCTCATGTCTTTCTTTTTTGGCAAGAGGCAAAATGATACTGCAGAGCCTTTTCTAAGGCCTTTTTTACCGCTTCAATTTGAACTGGAACTCGTGAGTAGGTGTGGTCATATGACGATGATGCCACGTAGTCATATTATGAATATTCATACGGTCAAGGAGTGAAAGGGTGTGTCGATATGTCGTAATATTAACGTTAGCAGTAATACAAAGCAATTCACATTTGAACTTGAACTAGCTAGTTAGCAGTACAAGGGTCTGTCTCAAAGAGGAAAAAAATAAAACGTTGATCTCTGCTTTTATACCACGTGCCCAGCCACAAGACCACCCTAGGATCACCTCAACTCCACCCATTTTTATGTTAAGGATCTCGTGAAGTCACGAATCCCCGGAAACCAGCGTATTGGTAAGCCTACACAAAAACAGAGAAAAAAACATTTTGACTAAACATGAGATTTTCGGACATAAACAGTTGTGTATGATCATAATCTAACTCAAAACATCGGTTTTCAACGGGAAAAGTCGGTTTTTGACTGCAGTATCACTTTAAGACCAGATAAAATGGGTTACATATCTTTTTGTGCTTCCATAGCCATATTCCGTCCTGTTTAATGTATTGCACGACATGGTCTTGTTTTTTAACTAAATACTAAAACATACTAAAATATGGGACCAATGTTGATGAAATCCAATATGATTACAAATAACATCCAAAATAAATGGGGGAGTCCTTTATGGACTGTGACATGCCTTAGACAGACCTCTTCTTATAAGGGAAATTCCTAGAAAAATGTATGACATTTGCCAATATCAGAACAATAACCAAGCCAGGTTTACGCCTACGTGGGCAGCCACATATGGCATGCCTTTCAGTATAAGGCCAAATAATTCAATGGAGGTGGGCTATGTTTATAATGCATTCCCTAATATCCACAGCTGTCAGGAGTCTCAGATCCAAAATGGAGGAGGTACCTGTACAGCATAGGGAGTGGCTTGGAGTGAGGAACTCAAGGGATTATACTCTGACACGACACAACATGTTCTACAGAATTAACAAGGCTAGTTAACGCTCAGCACATTGTGGGAGTTTTGTTTAATGCAGATGCAGCAATGCAGTGTAACTACTGCAGATGGCAGTGAGACAATGATGTGAGCAACTGTAAAGCTTACCAAAAGAGTGCCTTCTGGTGGACACCTCATGTACTGCATCTCATGAAACGCTTCACACTGACAACTGTGCATCTGCTTGGATGTAAATCATAAAGAAATGAAAATTATGTTTTATTGGGGTGTTTTAAGGACTGTTTTAAGTCTTCCACTTTTGTTATTCTACATTTTTGTTTTGTTAAGTTATTTATTTATTTATTACGTGCATGATTGAAGCTTCTTATAATAATTTATGACCTATCCCATTCCAGTCAGACAAGTGTATTAGACAGTGGCTTCAGTGTATTTCAGACAATAGAGATATAGTCCCTCAGTTGTCCCCATTATAGTTTTAATGCCATAAAAGTCTGCTCAATTATACACATAGCCCAAGCCTCCTATTATACTTCAGTATGCACTCTGTTACACACACACACACACACACACACACACACACACACACACACACACACACACACACACACACACACACACACACACACACACACACACACACACACACACACACCTCTATGTTCACCATATAATACAGGACCAAATTTTTCACTCATGGGCATCTGATGTCTGAGGGGAAGCATTGAGCGGTGATTTCTGGAACAGGTGATTATTGGAACAGGATTTTGAGGTTCACTCAGTCACATCAGAGATTATATAGTAAAGATATATGCCTGATACTGCATCATATCAACTATGAGCATCAAAACTGGGCTAAACAGGAGAATGAATGGGAGTCAATGGAAGTTTTTTCCAGAAACCAAAATCGATAAGATCATTTTTTTATTGTAAGTTGGAGAAAGTTCGCAGACAGCAGATAAGAAAACCATTTAGGGGAAAAAATAAATATTTTTCTCTGGTTATGCAAATTTAGTCATGAATATTCATGACCGCTTTGGACGTGAGACTCAAAAGCAAGATGGATGGCCTCACAGCCAGCCAAAATCCTTCGGTAATAACAGCACAAGAATGACAACTATGTGGACGAACAAAGTACTAGCTAGTACCGGTGGTACATCACCTTGTAACTCATAGACAATCTGGTTTTAACAAGAATCTTCTAGAAGCTTCTAGAGAATATATGGTTTTACTGAGTAAGTGAGAGCTACTGGCTAGTTGGCTACTGTTGACTGAGGAGCGGCCGGTAATGAATATTCATGATCCAGTGAACTCACCAACATTGCGTAGCATCAATGCTAGTGGAAATGTTTTGAAAGATCTTAACACAACCATCGATTCCATGTCGACTTATAATTATGTATTAATTATAAGCATTAGGCCATGTAACATTGCCAGTAATACTCCAGTTATGCAAAAATATTTGAAATTCACTGTGATGATAATTTTATAGCATTTAGCTCCATTCATGTATTTTTCCAGATTCTACTCTGTTTAGCAGTGCCTCAGCACTGCCCCCTGATGCTCAAAGAATGCCATTGCACTTTTTTCTGTTACATTGCAGTCATTGGAGTTGGCAAGGCTTTCTCTCTCTATGGCAGGGGTCTTCAACCTTATCCCGCAAGGGCCAGTGTGGGTGCGGGCTTTTGTTCCAACCAAGCAGTTACACACCTGATTCTACTAATCAATTACTAGAGTCTTTGCTAAGGACCTTGATTAGTACAATCAGGTGTGTAACTGCTTTGTTGGAACAAAAGCCTGCACACACACCGGCCCTTGCGGGATAAGGTTGAAGACCCCTGCTCTATGGGCTTTGGTCACATTGTGCCATCCCGTGTCACATAATGCTATTGTGATGTCACAAAGAGGGTGGAGAATCTATGCTTGTTACAAGACCTTGGCTGTGTCCCAAACTGCATACTTCCATGCTCTGCACTACCGTGCTCCTGAGTACGCACTCAAGGCTTGGGAGTGCGCACTCTGGAGCATGGAAGCACGGAAAGTTTTGCTCAGTCGTGGGACGCACTTCGTGGGAATCGTGGCACTATCGGGGAAATTCTGACGAGTAAGTAGGCTAAACCCGAGTAGGCTAAAACGTTGTTCGCTGGCATTGTACTGTATTGGCTGTTACTGAAATATAACCAGCAATATCCGCAACAGTTGAATTATCCTTTTTGCTAGCGTTCTTACTCCAGAACAGTCAGTGGAAGGCAACGATGGCTTGGAAGACAGCCTATTCATTACATCGTTGGATACCTTTAAGTAAACAATCAACCCCATAATAAAATTGTCATTGCATTGTAAACAATCGTGTCTGTGTTTTGATTATTTTTGCGCTGTTTACCAAAGCGTGAACAACTGGGTACGCAGTTAGAAGTAGAAATGGAGCCGATAATGTTTGTGGCATTGCTGTTGCTTCTGGGGTGGTTTTCCATTGAAATGGAGAAAAGACGGGCTGCTGCCAGAATAAGACGGTGGATCATTATTGAAAACGGCATCCGATGAAGGCAGGCCATCCGGAGAGCTGGGGCGAAGAGGAGGGCTTCTCTTTGTAGGACAATTGCGCTTGTCAGCACCGACGTAGGTTGTCTTATACAGCCGACTAGCGAGCTACACTGGTTAACATTACATATCATTAAACTTAAAAAATGTACATGAAAAAAATTATTATTTTACATTGCATATTGTGTTCTTCATTCACATTGTGGCACTTTATTCATATACAAACTCCTAATGTACAGTTTTCCCCATTTAAGTTTCCATTCTGAACCACTAGGTGTTAGTACTACACAAATAGGCAGATGCCCTGAAGTTAGGCAGAGTATATTTATTAACTTGGGAAATTTGTGTCTAGGGAGAGATGATGGGATTTTTTCCAGTCGGAGCAAGCATCGATGCATACTTCGAATTTTGAACAAACGGAGCACGCACCCGGGTACTTTATCCATGCTCCGTGCTACCGCAGTTTTTGGACTCACACTCCAAGATGGATGCGTGCTCGTTATGCATGCTCGGAGCATGGAAGTATGCGGTTTGGGACACAGCCCTTGTTTAAGGTTTACATGACCAGCAGCATGGCAGAAGCTTAACCCACTTTTGAAGCTACACTGGTGCGATAGTATATAAGTATTTTTCCAGGGACCAATATTTTTTTAAAAGCTCACAGGGTGATGCAGGAGCTGATACACTGGCAGCTTGTACATGGTGTGCAACTACCAAGAACAAGCATATGGCTGTGTCCTGGTCTGATGGATTGGCGATATATTTATATACACCATATATAAATATATATGTGAGCACCATAATTCATTTTTGTTATTTTGGTTCTGTACTCAAGCACCTTGAGTTTGAAATGTCATGATAGCATCACCTGTTTACCTGTGCAATGTTCCAAACGTGTTTTTTGAACTTCCCAATCTTTTTTTTTGCACCTGTCCCAAGTTTTTGGGAACGTGTTGCAGGCATCAAATTCTGAATTAGCGTATATTAACAAAAATCAATATATAATCAAGTTGGGAAGGTAAAACATTAAATAACTTTTTTTTGTACTGTTTTCAATTAAATATATGTGAAAGAGAATTTATCATTGCTTTCTGCTTAGGTGATGCTATCATGACTGGTTATAAAAAGAGCATCCATGAAGGCTCGGGCGTTTACGAGTAAGGATGAGTAGAGGTTCGCTAATTTGCGAAACACTGCATGAGCGAATAGTCCAACAGTTTAAGAACAACGTTTCTCAACGCACGATTGCAAGGAATTTAGGGATTTCACCATCTACAGTCCATAATATTAAAAGATTCAGAGAATCTGGAGGAATCTCCGTGTGTAAAGGGCAAAGCCAAAAACCAAGCTTGACCTTCGACATGCTTCAGTAATGAATATAACCACATGGGCTCGGGAATACTTCGGAAAACCGTTTGCAGTAAACACAGTTTGTTGCTGCATCTACAAATGCAAGTTAAGACTTTACTACGCATAGCGTAAGCCATATATCAACAACATCCAGAAAAGCCGCCGACTTCTCTGGGCTCAAGCTCATCTGAGATAGACTGACGTCTGACGCAAAGTGCAAATGTGTTCTGTGGTCTGACGAATCCACCTTTAAAATTGTTACCAACGCAAGGTTCAAAAGCCAGCGTCTGTCATGGTATGGGGGTATGTTAGTGCCCATGGCATGGGGAACTTGCACATCTGTGAAGGCACCATTAACGCTGAAGGGTACATATGCATTTTGGAGCAACATATGCTGCCATCCAGACGACATCTTTTCCAAGGATGTCCGTGCTTATTTTAGCAAGACAATGCCAAGCCACATTCTGCACGTGTTACAACAGCATGGCTTCCTAGTCAGAGAGTGTGGGTGCTAGACTGGCCTGCCTGCAGTCCAGACCTGTCTCCCATTGAAAATGTGTGGCACATTATGAAGTGCAAAATACAACAATGGAGACCCTGGACTGTTGAGCAGCTGAAGTCTTATATCAAGCAAGAATGGGAAAAAATTCCGCTTTTAAAACTACAACAGTTAGTGTCCTCAGTTCCCAAAAGATTACTGAGTGTTGTTAAAAGGAAAGGTGATGTAACACAGTGATAAACATGCCCCTGTCCCAACTTTTTTGGGACGTGTTGCAGGCATCAAATTTAGAATGAGCGTATATTTACAAAAAACAATAAAGTTGATTAGTTAAAACATTAAATAACTTGTCTTTGTACTGTTTTCAATTGAATACAGGTCAGAAAGTAGAGGTTATTTACATTTTATACACTGTCCCACCTTTTGAATTAAGGTTTGTATATATAGGGTATACTCCTGCCTCTCGCCCAATGCATGCTGGGATAGGCTCCAGCAACTGAACTTCACCCTGTGAAATAAAATGCTTTCATGATGGAAGTACCTTTCAAAGGTAGAGAGGCTTAATAACATAATGACTTTCTCTGCATGTAGATTATGTGGCTGATTGTCTGATGATTAAACTCATGGCCGGTGGTCAAAAGGATACAATGCTGCATTACATTACATTACAATCATTTGGCAGACGCTTTTATCCAAAGCGACATACAATAAGTGCATATTGAAGGTCATTGACGCGACTACAAAGCAAATCCGACAAAGCACAACTTTCTCACAGCGTAGGAGCTATCCCTAGTAATGAACATGAGTAGTACACACAGTCAGCTATACATTCTGAACTAAAAATAACCAAAAACACAAGTTAAATAGAAAACAAGCAAAACAAATAAAATAAAAATAAAAATAAAAACAGGAAGTGAGTACTATAGAATGGCCCTATATAGGTATTTTAGTCGAGGTGCGTTTTCAGACCACGATGAAAAACAGACAGTGTTTCAGCTGAGCGCAGCAGAGTGGGGAGTTCGTTCCACCACTGGGGAGCTAGGGTGGAAAAGCTCCGCAGTCGGGAAGAGCGGGAGCCGTTAACACGGAGGGGGGGAAGTGCAAGTCGCCCTGCAGCAGCAGCAGAGCGAAGTGGTCGAGCAGGAGCGTAGTGCTGGATTAAGTCCTGTAGGTAGGAGGGGCCTGACCTTTTGGCTGCAGTGTAGGCCAGGGTCAGAACTTTGAACCTGATCCTGGCCACTACCGGCAGCCAGTGGAGTGACCTCAGCAGGGGGGGTGACGTGCGTGAACTTCGGGAGGTTGAACACAAGCCGAGCAGCCGTGTTCTGGACCAGTTGTAGGGGCAGAATGGCACAGGCTGGTAGGCTTGCTAGAAGGGAGTTGCAGTAGTCCAGACGTGAGGTGACCATGGTCTGGATGAAAAGCTGGGTGGTCAGGTACGGCCGAATTCTCCTGATGTTGTACAGGAGGAACCTGCAAGACCGTGCCGTTGCCCTGATGTGTTCTTTGAAGTCCAGCTGGTCGTCCAGGACCACCCCCAGGTTCCTTGCAGAGCGGGAGGCGGTCACCATGGTTCCGTCGACAGTGATGGACAGGTCTAGGAGCGGGGAGGTCTTGTATGGCATGAAGAGCAGCTCAGTCTTGTCGAGGTTGAGCTTCAGATGATGGCTAGACATCCACTCAGAGATGTCAGCCAGGCAAGCAGATATCCTTTCCTTTACCTGTGGGGTAGAGGGAGGGAATGTGTTGTGTTGATATGAGAGAAAGAGGGATGTATCTGTTTTTTTCCAGATTATAACGTTTAAAAGATTAAAGTTCCTCACAGCAAGTCAAGGCGCAATACATATTTTTAATAGCCAAATCTCATCAGCGATGATCATGAGCATGTGCATAAAGAAGATTCAGTGTTTATTTTAAAATGTTTTAAATTACTAGCTCACAGGTAAAGAGTGTGGCAGTATTACATGTTGCTAAACTCTTCATCCATCTGTCACAATATTACTCACAAGGTTCTAAACCAAGAAGCTGAAATAAGAGGCTGAACTAAAGGTGTTCTTACACGATGCAATCTATGAGCAACTCAGCTGCAACTTAGTTGCAAGCAACAAAAATTGCTTCGTGTAACAACACCTTAAGAAGCGAGAAGATGGTGAAGAGTTCTGTTAAGTAGAGGTTGAGTGGGGAGAGCAATATTTGCTTTGACTCTATGCTGTCATACGATTTGTGGAGGAAAAGTTTCTCTCAGTCACCCACATTTTTAGATTTGATACATGGTTTGTGGTTATGCTCCACACTCTGTTTCTCACACCTACCTCAAACTGTTACTTTTACTAAAACCCATTTTTAATGAGCCAGTTATCGTGGGTAGCTTTGTGTGTGTGACGTGTGTGTGCGTGTGTGTGTGTGCGGGCGCGTGCATGTGTGTATGTGTTTGACACTCCCTTTTTAATGGCTCCCTTGAAACTAATACCCTAAAATCTGAAAGTGATGTATACTTTTCCATATTTTACAGTGAGCTACAGTGGCTAAACAGGCAGCCGCGCTGATTATGAAAAGGCCACAGGTTTTTGTTGCTAAAGGTTTTTGTTGCTTAGAATGTCACCTTCATTCCTGCTCAATTACATTAGAACATTGGTCCAACTGGATGAGGAAATTTGCCAATATGTCAATCAGACTATGAGGTATGTCTATGTGCAGGAAAGAAGTCATGCAAATATTATGTCATTAATGGGAGGTGCTCTTGTGTTCTGCACACACAAAGGAAACTACGGCTTCTTCCATTTGCTAGCAAGACCCCCAAGCCTGGTTTCCGCCGCCTGCACAACTGACCACAGCCATTACAAACCAGGGGGTGTTGTGGATGGTGTCTCTACTCTTTCTGTCTGTTCGTCAGAAGGGGAAATTATTTCTATGCCTAAATGCTGTATATCTCCAACACCCAAGACTATGGGTTATCATGGGGGTTTTCAATTCTTAGTTCTGTTGTGTCTGTACAGAAGCATGGTTTTAACAGGTCCATATGTTTCAGCTGTATATTTGTACAACTAGCTATTTTTAATTTATCAAGGACCAGTGCTTTTTGGTGGTGGTGTATCAGCTTCATTAACTTTTATCAAGCAAGATTTTATAGTACATGTATTCAGACTTTTTCTGAAATTTAATTGGAAAATGTAATCTGTCATCTGTCATTTTAGATACATACTTATTTTGTGATTTTTTCATACTCTAATATAAAATGTTCTTCGTTATCTGCCTGTATTTCCGATAAGTACACCTGCATTTCCGACAAGTACACCTGCATTGGAGCAAACATTTTGTAAGCACCCATTTCAGGCGCTGTTAATGGGTACAGCCACAGTAGTCTGTGTCTTCATCGCTGGAATGGAACCTGTGGCCCCGCCCACTCTGGCCTGTGGTAATGAAGTCAGTTGGGCTTGTGGTGGTGGGGGCTTGTGGGTGGGGGGGGGTCTTTTCGAGGAAGCGTAATCTCTTTCCACTCTTTGCGAGCACACAGAGTTTAAAAAGTGAAGCTGTTTTGGTGAAAGTCAGAAATCAGGGAGCTGACAGAGAAGATGATGGCCTTGCCTGCTGTGTTCCTGTGTGTTGCTCTGCTGCTACCGTCTCCTGCCCCAGGGCAAGGTGAGAAAGACTGTTTCTAACCCTGTCCGTCATTCATATGCAGCTTAGGCAAGTTGGCAATGTCCAGGGATTGGCAAGGCAATGGAATGAACCAGAATTCTACAGGGGACATTGCTAGGCAGGGACAAAAGAGCAAGCTTAACCTGGTATAGACAGGACATATCTGTAAAGTACAAAACTGATAAATATACACAACCTAGAAACAACAACCATGCATATTTTGGTTATAGTGTTGGAGGGCTACTTAATTGCAGGCCTGTTTAAGTTTGTAAATGTTTATGTAAAATGAAATATTTCTGATTTTGACAGCAAGTGGACCTGTGACTACGTGTTGTCTGACAACGACAAATACGAGAATCCGTGTAGATCTGCTTGAAAAGTATTACATACAGAAGAAAGGATTGTGTCCTGTGGACGCAGTGGTGTAAGTAGGCCAATCAATACTGAAACATTACAGCATACACAATGCACACATATACAGTACATACTGTATGTATATACGAGTGCATCTCACGCGTCTCATCGTCTCACATATCTAGTATGCACAGGTCACGTTGCAATAAAGGGCCTATACAAGAAATAAAGCTGTATTGTCTTGAAAATAACTACTGTTGTAATATCTGGACATAGTAATCACATGAAAACCTATGTATTATGTTGATAATAGAAGTTCAAGAGAACATGGATATGTCATATATTCGCAGAAATAAACCAAAGATTAGGCTTTGTTGGATCCACCAAGACATCCACAAAATGTTGTTTGTGTTTACATCCAACCAAGAAATTGCAAGTACTTATTGACTCCTGTCCACAGATGAACATGTGCTGTTATAACTTCTCTTTATATCAATTATTGATCCAATGTAATGCTCCATGAAAGCCATAAAAATGGGTTGCGTTCGCTTGGAGCAAAGGTGAAGACCGAGTTAATGAGAAATGTATACCAGAGCAAAATTTTTTTGAAGCGTATTTTCACACTGAAAGTGATTATGTTTCTCAATAATGATGATATATTCATATTTGTTCTTTTGTCCTTTCAGCTTCACCACAGTTAGAGGTGTTACAATCTGCTCCGACCCCTCAAAGCTCTGGACAGAAAGAGGCATGGTAATCGTGGATAGCAGGAGAACGGCTCACCTAACCACGGACACCACGTCGCTCCTCCCGTCTACACAAGCAACTTCTGCACAAGCAACTGCTTCGATGCTGAACACAAAAACTGTGCAATAATTTTACCGTCATGCTGCTTTGGATCTGAGAATTGACTTGGGCCAGTTCACATGTCTTATGTTCGTCCGATAAGCCATGAAGCACGTGTTTGTACGCTTAATGTATTCTGTTTTGTGGATTGGACAGGCACTTTACAACTGAAACTACTTTCAACACTTTATATTGTATTATTGATTTAATCATTTCAGTGTTTAATATTTTTGAGTGTCTATTTAATTATGTTTTCAAATAAATCATATCTTTTAAGACGTGTTTGAAAGGGAATCACATCAATAGAATCCTTGTATTGTGTGCTATAGAAAATGTTAAGCACATTGTGTTGTTGGTTAAGCATCTTAAGAAGATTTAAAAGAAAACAAAAAAATCTAAAACACGCATCTCAAAATTACCTACAGATAATGTTCTATAATTCTGAAATATGACAATTAGGCATGGGACGACATGAAAATTTCATGTCACGGTTATCCTGGCCAAAATAATTGCGATTCACGATATTATCCCGATAATCATCAAAATATGCTTAAAACTCTTAAAATGGCACAAAAACATACTGTAATCACTTTACCTCACAGTTTGTTAAGAAACAAATATTTTATTGCATCATAGGACACATACTGTATCTTTTTTTTGTGAACATCCTTTTTAGTGAAAAACAAACAAGGACAGATTCAGACTCTCGCCAACACCCAGCAGGTAATAACAATGAGAGAAAAAAATCCATTAATAAAAAGAATCTACCTATCAACCTGATATCCAAGCATTCACATGGTTCAATTAGTTATGTGTTGTAAATGCACAGTAAGTGAATAACTTGTTTTCAGATCACACAGACAGAGGTACAGCAAGGACAGCAGAATTAATGCAAAAAGAAAACAAAAAAAAAAAGAATCAAACAATCTTAAATAAGGTAATCATAAATTATAAGGTCCCCCTGCATAAAAATAAATTGATAAATAAATGCATAAAAAAGTAGCAACATTGTGTGAGTCCAACTGGCATTGTGGCATAGAGTTATCATGTCACTCGTGAGGACATTCACGATTATCCTGATAATGGAAATTCACCACGATAAAATTATCTTGAGTGTTTTTATCCCGCTAGGGGAACCTAGCGAGACATAATGGAACTGTCCCTCTGACATTACTACCTATTCAATTGTTCTGGAATAAGCGCTCACCTAAAGTCGACGCTTTTATCGATTCCGGAGCAGTTGAATGCTTTGTGGATGCAAAATGGGCCAAGGAACATAGAATGCCCTCATTCGGCCCTGGTTGGTTACGGCCGCCGGGTTTGGCACCGGGACCATTAAAGAGACCATGGGGCCATTAATATGCGCGCCTTCCACGAGGGTCATTCAGAACTATTTCAGTTCTTTTTGGTTGATTCCCCGGCTTCTCCCCTCGTTTTAGGGCATTCTTGGCTGGTCCGGCACAGCCCGTATATTGACTGGGGTAGGGATGGGAATCGTTAGATTTTATTGATACCGATGCCATTATCGATTCTGCTTATCGATCCGATTCTTTATCGATTCCTTAAATATCATTTGCTCCCAGGCTATTAAAAGACCAACTATTACTATTACTATCGGGTGGTCATCTAAAATGGATTCAATGACATAATATTTATGAAGCATAAGGCATTCGTTTTTCATTAATATTTCTTAGTCATATCATGGAAAATATTTATCTGCTATATTTATGCCTGCACAAGTGGCAGAGCATCCAATAAAACAGTCAGAATTGTATAATTCTGTAAACTGAAATGGCATTGTAAATGTAATTTGGTTTGATCAATACGAGTGCTTAAATATATCAGACAAAGAAAATAAGAGACACCAGAAAATAATGAAAACGCGACACGAGAAGAGGTAAATTATCAGTTTAACGTTATGTCAAAAAGGTGGCTAAAATATTGTTGTTTAACCGCTGCTCTGTGATTGGGATATTTAGGAGTTTCATTCTCTAACGAAGATCGCAAACTTTACATATGAGTTAGTAACACTCTTAGGCGTGTTTCAAAAAGCTACACCGTAATGTTTGCGTTGGTTTCTGTATTATCAGAACAGTTTCAACTGTCACCATTCTCCCCCTATCTCATTTAGCCTACACATTTACATGGAAGAAAGACGAGATCTTTAACGTTACCTGACCATTTTTTGGAGGCAAGCTAGCTCCTCATTATTAGCTGAAGATGACAAAGATTGAAGATTATCATTTAGCTAATTTAGTTTAGTTATTCGCTTTCCAAATCTAGGCTACTCATCTGTGCGTGACCAAGCAGGCAATTGTTGTCAGATTAGTCTACCACCAATCAAAACACTGTAGTTTTACACTTGTAGTTGGTTATAGCCTTATAGGCTCCTGAGGGAAGTCCACACACATTTCCGAAGACGGATCACAAAATGGAGATCTTACGCGAACACATTTTAGCCTATTTTGATTTTTAAACGGTAACAGCTTAAATTAGTTTTCAAAAAATGACGTTTACATTTAATATTTTTAGACGGGCCGCTAAACTCTGCCTGCCAGCATGTGCTGACTGAATGAAAAGCGACAGCGCGCATGACGTGACGCTGTATTGCTATGTGTAGCTGTCGGGAATACATGCTGGAATCGATAAGAGAATTGATAAGCTCGAAGGCGAACGATTCCGAGGAATCGGACAACTTGGAACCGGTTCCTAACGGGAACCGGTTCTCGATTCCCACCCCTAAACTGGGGTGGAGACAAGGCTGTTATCCTCCAATGGGGACCCTAATGCAGGTCTCACTGCCGGCTGACGGTAACCTACGCATCTGGGGGGCGTGGTTACCGCTCTGAGCTTAGTTCTGTGAGTGACATTGAGGAGGTTGATTCCCTGCCTGATCAAGATAGCTCAGCTCCTCTCTCTGAGGATGGAGAGGAGAGCTTGGTCTGGGACTCTCTAGCTGACAGGAACTCTCTTTTCGATGAAGGCTCCCCAGAGGAGCTTTCTGATTCTGAGATTGCGTGGGAACCCTTACCTGATTTGCCCTCTGATTTGGAGAGCATTAAAGTAGTGGGGGCACTCGATTTTCCCTTGCCTGCTAATATACCGGTTGAGTATACTGATTTCGCTGAGGTATTCAGCAAGCAATGAGCTACCACTTTGCCCCCTCATCGACCCTATGACTGCACCATAAATATATACCCGGGCACGGTTCCTCCCAGAGGGTCCCTGTACTCCTTATCGGTTCCTGAGAGTGCCGCCATGAGGGAGTACATTGAGGAGGCCCTAGCCAATGGATTCATTAGACCCTCCACCTCATTGGCGGGTGCTGGTTTCTTTCTTCATCAAGTAAATGCCATATAACAGGTATAGGTTGAGGCGACTACTTTACTTTTAAGCTTCTGCTAAAAAGTAACGTAGGATTACCTTTAGGTGCGTATTGCGGGAGGGGTCGGGCATTGTCCGGCAGGCTTGAGAGAGGGAAGGGAAAAGGAGGGAGGGAGGGAAAAGGAACCCACAGACGGGCATAGCCTCTGTCAGTCTTCATTGTGTGACAAATTGTTTTTATGAATATTTGGAATAAATAAAGATCATTTTCCATTTTACTTCTGTCTGGTGTACTGTTTTGAGAGTGGTGGATCGTGCAAAACCTGGTCAGGTTTCGGGCACGGGATTTGCCCGTTTCAAACTGTGACAATAGCCTATACCCTACACAAAAAAAAACACATAAAAATGGCAACATTGCTGCCAGTCTTTTCACCATTACTTACAGTATAACCACTGCAAACACGCAAAATCTCTCATTTAAATATGACTGCAGCTGGAGTAATTTTCTGTACATAATGACTCTTAGTTGATCACCCGCAAAGTGTGAAATATTTTGGCTGCACCCGCAAAATAACACCCCTTATTTGGGATCTTAGTAAATTGGCTAGATTTTTTAAGCAAATGTAGCTGTGATGCGAGGGAGGTGGAGAGAGACACACTGTTCTAGACACTTGTTTTAGCAGCAAAAGTGAGAGAGGTAGAAAAACAAGAAGGAGTAATTGGTTGGGTTGGTTTGTGGTGGAGTGTAAAGAGAGTGTGAGCTTTGCGTCAGCCTCAGAAAGCCCACCTGTGTGTGCTGCTGTGTTATAGTTATATTTTCCACGCCTCGTGTCCCTCACAGGAACGCAACACGTCCGCTCAGTGAAAAAGGTTCCTTCATAGTCACGCTTTTTCCGAAACAGGCCTGAAGACAGACCCTGGGATTAAACACGCGCTGTCCTCCCTGACCTCAGTTTCTCATCCTGTGTCTGAGATAGGGAAATTCACACAGTAATCTAAAAGGTTTCAATGTCAATTAATTTATGATAGCTGCGATTCATTGATAATAGCTGAAGTATCAGTTGTTTTATGATTATTCATGGTAACTGCGATTTGATAGCCGTGATTCATTTACAATATGGCTGCTGACACTGATGATGGCTTGTTTGATGATTTGTTTGTCTGTCCTGCTCAAAGCTGTCACAAAAAAGTGAAACATTTGTAAGAACCTGAACTTCTTTATTGAGTGTGACCCATTGTGAAAATGTATGTACCCTTATGGTCAAAGCAGAGTGCAGTGATAAGGGACTAAACATCATCAAATGCAAAAAACAAGGAAGTTGTTAGATTGATTTATAGATTTATGCTCAGTGTTTTTGGGCCCCTGCACTGATGAGACTGACAACTCTTGTTACGTCTTTTCCACATACAGGGGGATAGGTGGGTGTGGGGGGGCATGAGGTGTGAAGTGTGGGTAGGCGATGCTCACAGATAAACTCTCGGAACAGGAAATGCTCGGCCCAGTGACAGCTGAGAACAGTGTTAAGTCTGCAACGTCCACCAGCCACTGTCCACCACTCTGGCAATATGAAGCTTTTTCTCACCGCTGCCTTCTTATGTGTTGTTGCAGCAACTGCCTGTGTTTCAGCCAGTAACTTCAGACTTTGGGTTCATTCTGGCAGGAGGTGGGGGGAGGGGTTGTGTAGTTCATAACTGGGAGCTGACCACTTTTGGTTCCCAACACTTAAACCTGTCTAGTTCATATCTAATAATGTTCAAGAGAGATTCAAGAAACAAGATGAATATAACATTCAAAGGACATCCAGGAAACTAGACAAATTAAAGTGTTTTTTTTTTTTATTGAACATTTAAAAGTCCAAAAAACATTGCAAGAATGGTTGTAAAACGGTGTTCAGTTTTGTTATTCCAGTTAAAAGAGGTGTGTGGCCACTGTTCATTTTATATGGAAAATTAGTGATGTTCATCAAATTTTCATTTCAATAATTACATGTGGAACATTCTTAAAATGCTACTGACAGGTATTGTAAATTAATATTTTTACAACTAAATGATAACAATCAGGGATTCTTATCAGTAAGTTTGTATATGACATTCTTCATTTGACTAGTCTTGAACAACATTTGTTCGGATGTAAATAACAATAAATAATAATATTTAAAGGGAATGCTTTCATTCCTACAAAGCTTTCACACTAGGCTACTGCATGCTGTTCACTACTGTCTGCTTATTAATTTTCAACCTGCTGGATTTGGAAAGCATTATAAATGTCTAGAAGTATCTAAGATAATTATCTAAGTATTAAAAGTTGGGTTCATGTGAGTAGCGTGATCCCATTCGCAATAAACGAAGGGCATCTTCGTGTGTGTTTACGGTTGTATCAAGCGGAACTACATTTCAGCACCATTTTATTGCTTTACGCTAAGGAAAGTATTACTGGAAATTTTAGTTTTTTTTTGCAAATATATTCCCTGTATACGTAATTATCTAGGAATTGCTAATGTATTATCTACCTAGCAAGCCAGTTGACATTTTGCTAACTGAGTCTCATCAGGGCCTCTATGCAAACCAAAAACCAGACCCCTAGCATGAACACAGACTCTGTAGCGCCCCCTTGAAAATGTGATTTTTGAACATTTTGGGCATTCGCCATTTGTACACCGAATGATGTATCATGCTGAAATGTCGGAATCTAGACCACCTCTAGACATACTACAAATAATATCAGAACCAGATCTCTAGCTAAAAAAAAAAAGTGCAGTATATGCTTTCGACAGGGGGCGCCACTTAAATTTCAGAATTAATGTACAACACTTTCCGAGGTGATTCTTAGGATCAAGCAGAGTCAGAAAACATCAGTCATAAGAACATTTCAGTAAAAATGACAATATAGGACTGCCATCTACTTTTGACTATTAATATTAATATTAAGCTATTCATATAGAAAATTTATATCCTAACTGTCTACCAGCAGCTAAAACACGCGTAGCTAGCTAGGTACCTAGATCTGGTTGAACGTAGCTAGCATAACTGGCTTGCTAGGTAGATAATACATTAGCAATTCCTAGATAATTACGTATACAGGGAATATATTTGCAAAAATAAACAAAAATTCCCAGTAATACTTTCCTTAGCATAAAGCAATAAAATGGCGCCGAAATGTAGTTCCGCTTGATACAACCGTAAACACACGCGAAGATACCCTCCGTTTATTGCGAATGGGATCACGCTACTCACATGAACCCAACTTTTAATACTTAGATAATTATCTTAGATACTTCGAGACATTTATAATGCTTTCCAAATCCAGCAGGTTGATAATTAATAAGCAGACAGTAGTGAACAGCATGCAGTAGCCTAGTGTGAAAGCTTTGTAGGAATGAAAGCATTCCCTTTAAATACATAAAAATGTCAAGGGTGTCAGCTGTATGTAAAAAAAAAAATATATTTAAAAAAGAAAATTGTTAATGTAGTCTATCCCATGATCTGAGATTGTATTGGTATTATATAAAAATAATTTTCTACCCATTTTAAATTGTTTTCATTGTAATAAATATCAGATGTTGTGGTATATACAATTTCTAACTTTTATATGACTAAAATGATAAACATTATTATTACTATATGCTGTATATTGGCCATCAGGTTTTGAAAGAGAAGAGATAATTTACAATACATCAATATATAGTGTACACAATGCACTGTAAAATAAATTTTGTATTAATTCACTCAGAGACGTATTGAACGTATTGAGCGTTTTCAAGCTTTTATTAGCTGGACATTTAGCTTATTTAATCTAGAAAGGGTCCATCACATTACAGAAGTGTATCAATACAGACATTTATTCATTTGGCAGATGCGCTTATACAGAGCGACTTACAAGGCAAAAAGTGCATAAGTTTGCACAAAATAATAATAATAAACTTTATTTACATTACATTCATTTGGCAGATGCTTTTATCCAAAGCGACGCACAATAAGTGCATACCGAAGGTCAATGACATCAGTTCAGATAGAGCTAATTTCTTATCATAACATAGCAGCTATCCATAGTCATGAACATTGAGTATAGTACACAGTAAGCTATGGCTAAAACAAGACATTATAAACTATAAAATCAACAAAGAATTAAGGAACAGGAAACAAGCAAAAAACAGTCAAGGTGGAGTCTGAAGAGGTGTGCAGGCAGTGTTTGATCAGAACGTAGAGGAGTGAACAGTTCATTCCACCACTGGGGAGCTAGGATGGAGAAGCTCCACAGTCCGGACGAGCAAAGCGAAGTAGTCGAGCTGGAGTTTAGTGTTGTATTATGTCTTGCAGGTAGGAAGGGCTTGTCCTTTTGGCTGCAGCGTAGGCCAGGGTCAGAACTTTGAACCTGATCCTGGCAGCGACCGGCAGCCAGTGGACTGACCTCAGCAGGGGGGTGATGTGTGAAAACTTTGGGGGGAGTAATCCAGGCGTAATATAACCATGGTCTGGATGAGAAGCTGGGTCGAGTAGGTGGTCAGGTATGGTCGAATCCTCCTGATGTTGTACAGGAGGAACCTGCAGGACCGTGCTGTTGCCCTGATGTGCTCCATGAAGTCCAGCTGGTCATCCAGGACCATCCCCAGGTTGCTTGCAGAGCGGGAGGCAGCCACCATAGTACCGTCGACGGTGATGGAGAGCGCTTGCAGTGGGGAGGTCCTGTGAGGTATGAAGAGCAGTTCCATATTGTGAAGGTTGAGCTTCAGGTGATGAGTAGCCATCCACATAGAAATGTCAGCCAGGCAGGCTGATATCCTCTCCTTAACCTGTTAGGTAGAGGGGGAATGAGAAATAGTGCTATATAAGAGAAATGTCCACTAAAAAAACAATGGTATACTGAAAAAAAAAACAGTACAAGTCTAAATAATACATTAACCAAAATGTCAGTAACATGGCAAGTGTTGATGTATAAATCACTGTTAACATACCCCTAAAATGCTATTTCAAAAAGCAAGACTTTCATGCTAACAATTAATTCAGGGAGCAAAGATGCAAACTAAACAGGCGAGTCTTGAGTCTACGCCAGAAGATGGTCAGAAGGGCAGAAGGGCCAAGACCAGGGGCCTCATTTATAAAAAGTACTTTTGATCAAATTTGATTTGACTTACGTGTGGCGTACGTAAAAAATCACGACAAAGTAGTGATTTATTAAATTTCAACGTGACTCCATTTGACCGTGGAAATGGTCGTAGTGCCACATCAGGTCTTCACTTGACATACGCACATGACCTGGTGGTTATGCCGAAGTATTGTAGGCTTGAGAGCCGCGCGTGAACGCTTATTTGGCATGGAAAATTATCGTTGTTGTTATTAGCCTCCAAAATTAGTTTAATTCTAAATTGAAAAGGAAACTGATAGTGTAATTACTGAATTTTAAGTCTTCCTTACATTATATACCATTATTATTGCATTGCTTCTCAAGCTTCTGGATTTGATCATTTTTTTCCTGTTCATTTTAATAAGTATTTTGTTTTATTTATCCATTGTTTTTATATATTTTACTTTAACTGTGTAATAGGATTTTGCTGTAAAAAAAAGTTTTAAATAAAATTGCATTATTATTATTATAAATAACAACAGTGCGTATTTTGTACATTCTATATCTGCTGTGTACCATGCTTGAGAGATTGTGTTGGCTTAAACTAACAACAACAACAAAAAAGTCTGCCAGTCTGCAAATATCAGGATTCCTAAATGCTTACGAAGGTAATCCCATATGCAAAAGGTCTATAAAAATCATATATGATCATACTTGCAAAGGTTTTATAAAAAAGCATGTTGATTAGTAGCCTATTATATTATATATTTCTATACAATTCTTATACAATCTCTCAATGTTTTTTTTTATAAGGAGTACCATGTATTAGGGAACTATTTAATTTTAGCATGAAATGTATATGCTAGCTCTCTACCACATATTTATTTTATTTAAGTTTTGTATATGGCATATGTGTCTTTTATAAGATTTTTACAGACCTTTTGCATATGGGATTTGCATATAGCATTTAGGAATCCTGTTATTTGCAGACTGGCAGACTTTTTTTTGTTGGTTTTATGAATGAAGTTCAACCATCGAGATAAAAAAAAAAGAACTGGAGGCAGCTTCCGCTTACCGGTTCCATGGATTCCTATGGGAGCTGCTCATTGGGGCACGAAGCCAATTCAGTGGTCAACCCGTCACGTCTCTGCAGTCTATGGGCAATACACACAGACACACAGAATCATGGGAATCGCAGTTCATTACAGAAGTTAACGGGGAGACGCGGTTGTTTCCATTACAGATATGCTCGGTTTTCTCATGTTATACGCCTCAAAAGAACCGAAAACGACACGCTCTGATGGCTAGCTCACAAGCTAAATCCATTAATAATCATATTGCAGCCTATGCAGTATGCACTGATCTGAACAGACCTAGCTAACTTCAGCTAGTAAAACGCAAGTAATAGCCTACAAGACTAGCCTATAAATAGCAACCCACACAGATAAAGCAGAGACGAAGAAGCTCGAGAATTATACATCATATTGCATTAAAATACAATTACGAAATAAGAAAGGTATTCTATGAATGTACTATAACGATAAGTATAAACTATAAGTACAATACCGGCAGCTTACCCATTCGCTATATTTGACCGTGAAATAAAAATGGTGGATCTCCGTTTTGTCTCGTAATTCATCGGAGAAAATCGTAAAGTCACGTGGTGTGTAATCTCTGATTCTTAAAATAAGTACGAATTTTCAGGGACTGTTAATTTGTAGAATAGATACGAATGGGCTGTGAGACCAGGTTGACGTATCTGTCATGGTTTATGACCTTTTTTCCTTGCGGTCATGTTCCTCGGTCGCCACACGTGGGCGCTGCTCCGTTGGTGGAGTTTTGGCTCCGTCCCTTCTTTTCACGGAGTAAGTTAATCAACGTTCACAGCTGGAATGTAATGCCGGTGAGCTATATAAGCCTTCCGTTTCTTTCATTCGGGGTTTCGAGATGAATTGTTCATTGTGTTTGTTTATTGTTTTGTACTGTGGTGTATTGTTGGCTGTGAGTTATCCGTACCATTTGGGCTACTCGCCTACTTTTGCGTCTCATTGCTGAGGCAGGGCTTATTTCTTGCTGGCTCTTTAGTTACTTAGCACGTAGAGGTATAGAGTAGCAGTTCTTTGTTCCATTTTCGCCTGTGATTGGTTTTCTTGCTGAGAGACCTGGCGTTTTAGCTTCTACTCATTTCCGTGTTACAGGGAGCCTTGGTAGCCTTGGTACGTTAGTAGCCTTGGTACATTTCATTTGTTCATACTGAGAGGCAGGGCTTGTAGTGTTTGTGCTTGCGCTAGTCAGATAGCCGATAATTCCGGTGCAGCTGTCCTCTCGCCCCTGTGTGCCTTTATCCGTGTATGGAGTTTGACGATTTTGTTAGGAACTTTAGTTCTGTTTCGTCTGTCGATGCATGTCTTGTACCTTTATCCTTATATGGAGTTTGACGATTCTGTTTGGAACTGTAGTTCTGTTTCGTCTGTCGGTGCATGTCTTCCTGTGGGGGGGATTGGGCGATGTTGTGGACATGTTTGCGTGTGACTGCGAGCCTCATTATAGCCTTGGAACTTTAATTATTGGTTCCCTCGCCTCGTTACATTTCCCTTTACTGAGAGGCTAGGGCGTGTGTTTTCTATTTAAGCTAGTCATTCTGCTAGTAAAGTTATGGGACTGCGGTGCCCCGTCGGCTCTCCTGTAAAATGTTTCTCCCACCTGGGAGATCGGGAGTTTACCCCTTTATTTATGCATGTGACTGCGAGCTTATGGAGCTAGCCACGGAATGTTATCTCTGTTCCTTCGCCTTCTCGTTACATTCCTCTTTACCAAGAGGCAGGGCTTTTATTCTCTATACTCGTGTTAGTCAGTTAGCCGATAATTCCAGTGCAGCTGTCCTTTCGTCCCTGTGTGCCTTTTATCCTTATATGGAGTTTGACGATTTTGTTCGGAACTGTAGTTCTGTTTCGTCTGTCGGTGCATGTCTTCCTGTGGGGAAGATTGTGCGATGTTGTGGACATGTTTGCGTTTGACTGCGAGTCTGAGAGTAGCCTTGCAACGTTAGATCTCCGTTCCTTTCGCCTCCTGGCATTCTAATTTGCATTAGTTTTCAGTGTTTGGTGGTTAATGTTTTATGTGTACCTTTTGTGCTACTCGCCTATTCTTGCGCCTCATTACTGAGGCAGGGCGTTCATTATTGCTGGCTGTTTAATTACTTAGCACGTGGAAGCATGGGGTAGCAGTTCTTTGTTCCCCTTCGCCTTGTTTGGATTTCTTGCTGTGAAATCAGGTGTTTGTGCTTCTACTCAATTGCGTGTTAGTGTGCCGGTTCGTAGCTTCGGTACGTTGGTGTGTATTCGTGCCATTATGGGCCTGTTCTTATGCATCTCGTTTCCGAGACAGGGCGTTTGTTATTTCCGGCTCGTTTATTGGTTACTTAGCTCGTGGAAGTATGGGGTAGTAGTCCTTTGTTCCCTTTCGCCTTGTTTGGGTTTCTTGTTGTGAGGCCAGGCGTTTGTGCTTCCACTCATTGGTGTGTAACAGTGAGCCAGTCTGTAGCTGTGGTGTGTGTGTGTTCCTTGTCTTGTCTCCTCCCTTATCTGTGGGGTTTCCCCGCCTTAGTGGCCTTAGGGCTTTAAGAATCCCCTTGCTGCGTTTGGCTCCTCCTACCTCACACGTCACGCCCCGTTACACGTATCTATGTGCAGGAAAGAAGTCATGCAAATATTATGTCATTAATGGGAGGGGCTCTTGTGTTCTGCACACACAAAGGAAACTACAACTTCCATTTGCTAGCAAGACCCCCAAGCCTGGTTTCCGCCGCCTGCACAACTGACCACAGCCATTACAAACCAGGGGGTGTTGTGGATGGTGTCTCTACTCTTTCTGTCTGTCGGTCAGAAAGGGAAATTATTTCTATGCCTAAATGCTGTATATCTCCAACACCCAAGACTATGGGTTATCATGAGGGTTTTCAATTCTTAGTTCTGTTGTGTGTCTGTACAGAAGCATGGTTTTAATAGGTCCATATGTTTCAGCTGTATATTTGTACAACTAGCTATTTTTAATTTACCAAGGACCAGTGCTTTTTGGTGGTGGTGTATCAGCTTCATTAACGTTTATCAAGCAAGATTTTATAGTACATGTATTCAGACTTTTTCTGAAATATAATTGGAAAATGTAATCTGTCATCTGTCATTTTAGATACATACTTATTTCGTGATTTTTTCATGCTCTAATATAAAATGTTCTTCGTTATCTGCCTGTATTTCCGATAAGTACACCTGCATTTCCGATAAGTACACCTGCATTTGAGCAAACATTTTGTAAGCACCCATTTCAGGTGCTGTTAATGGGTACAGCCACAGTAGTTCATCGCTGGAATGGAACCTGTGGCCCCGCCCACTCTGGCCTGTGGTAATGAAGTCACTTGGGCTTGTGGTGGTGGGGGCTTGTGGGTGGGGGGGGTCTTTTCGAGGAAGTGTAATCTCTTTCCACTCTTTGCGAGCACACAGAGTTTAAAAAGTGAAGCTGTTTTGGTGAAAGCTGAAGAGAAGATGATGGCCTTGCCTGCTGTGTTCCTGTGTGTTGCTCTGCTGCTACTGTCTCCTGCCCCAGGGCAAGGTGAGAAAGACTGTTTCTAACCCTGTCCGTCATTCATATGCAGCTCAGGCAAGTTGGCAATGTCCAGGGATTGGCAAGGCAATGGAATGAACCAGAATTCTACAGGGGACATTGCTAGGCAGGGACAAAAGAGCAAGCTTAACCTGGTATAGACAGGACTCCAGATAAACATATCTGTAAAGTGCAAAACTGATAAATATACACAACCTAGAAACAACAACCATGCATATTTTGGTTATAGTGTTGGAGGGCTACTTAATTGCAGGCTTGTTTAAGTTTGTAAATGTTTATGTAAAATGAAATATTTCTGATTTTGACAGCAAGTGGACCTGTGATTACGTGTTGTATGACAACGACAAATACGAGAATCCTTGTAGATCTGCTTGAAAAGTATTACATACAGAAGAAAGGATTGTGTCCTGTGGAAGCAGTGGTGTAAGTAGGCCAATCAATACTGAAACATTACAGCATACACAATGCACACATATACAGTACATACTGTATTTATATACGAGTGCATCTCACGCGTCTCGTCGTCTCACATATCTAGTATGCACAGGTCACGTTGCAATAAAGGGCCTATAAAATAAATAAAGCTGTATTGTCTTGAAAATAACTACTGTTGTAATATCTGGACATAGTAATCACATGAAAACCTATGTATTATGTTGATAAAAGAAGTTCTAGAGAACATGGATATGTCATATTTTCGCAGAAATAAACCAAAGATTAGGCTTTGTTGGATCCACCAAGACATCGACAAAATGTTGTGTTTGTGTTTACATCCAACCAAGAAATTGCAAGTACTTATTGACTCCTGTCCACAGATGAACATGTGCTGTTATAACTTCTCTTTATATCAATTATTGATCCAATGTAATGCTCCATGAAAGCCATAAAAATGGGTTGTGTTCGCTTGGAGCAAAGGTGAAGACCGAGTTAATGAGAAATGTATACCAGAGCAAAATTGTTTTGAAGCGTATTTTCACACTGAAAATTATTGTTTCTCAATAATGATGATATATTCATATTTGTTCTTTTGTCCTTTCAGCTTCACCACAGTTAGAGGTGTTACAATCTGCTCCGACCCCTCAAAGCTCTGGACAAAAAAAGGCATGGTAGTCGTGGATAGCAGGAGAACGGCACACCTAACCACGGACACCACGTCGCTCCTCCCGTCTACAAAAGCAACTTCTGCTGCACAAGCAACTTCTGCTGCACAAGCAACTTCTGCTGCACAAGCAACTTCTGCTGCACAAGCAACTTCTGCTGCACAAGCAACTACTGCTGCACAAGCAACTTCTCCTGCACAAGCAACTTCTGCTGCACAAGCAACTTCTCCTGCACAAGCAACTTCTCCTGCACAAGCAACTACTGCTGCACAAGCAACTTCTGCTGCACAAGCAACTTCTGCTGCACAAGCAACTTCTGCTGCACAAGCAACTTCTCCTGCACAAGCAACTACTGCTGCACAAGCAACTTCTGCTGCACAAGCAACTTCTGCTGCACCACAAGCGACTTCTGCTGCTGCACAAGCGACTTCTGCTGCTGCACAAGCGACTTCTGCTGCTGCAAAAGCGACTTCTGCTGCTGCAAAAGCGACTTCTGCTGCTGCACAAGCGACTTCTGCTGCTGCACAAGCGACTGCTGCTGCTGCACAAGCGACTTCTGCTGCTGCACAAGCGACTTCTGCTGCTGCACAAGCGACTTCTGCTGCTGCACAAGCGACTTCTGCTGCTGCACAAGCAACCTCTGCTGCACAAGCAACTTCTGCTGCACAAGCAACTGCTTTGATGCTGAACACAAAAACTGTGCAATAATTTTACCGCCGTGCTGCTTTGGATCTGAGAATTGACTTGGGCCAGTTCACATGTCTTATGTCCGTCCGATAAGCCATGAAGCATGTGTTTGTACGCTTAATGTATTCTGTTTTGTGGATTGGACAGGCACTTTACAACTGAAACTACTTTCAACACTTTATATTGTATTATTGATTTAATCATTTCAGTGTTTAATATTTTTGAGTGTCTATTTAATTATGTATTCAAATAAATCATATCTTTTAACCTCTTAATACCAAGGGCAAAATATACCAATTCTCGCCTGTTTTTACTAGTGACAAACAAAGCTGTTAATCTCAAAAACTGTAAAGGCTACAAATATGGTTCATAGCTTTTATTAAAACAGAGAACTGCACTATTATGACTAAGTAGTCACAATTCATATACATACACTTCTTGCTACTTAACTACAACAATTTATGTACAGAAATTGTGAAAAAACAAAACACGGGTACCTAAATTCAAATTTCAGATTTTTCACCTGATGAGCTACAAGAGCTATGGAGGAAATAACTCCTCTTTGTGATTCCTCAATATGCTGCCTATCTCTGCTAAATATATGGTGCCAATATCTCAAATCATTAAAATTCTACAGAGCTTTTTTTTCGGGTGAACCATTTCGGTTACCAAAGTTGGCACAAATTGTGCCAAATTGTGCAAAATGGCCCAGGTTCCAGAAAAGTCTCAATATAATTAATTTTTTAAGTTTTACAATAAAATCTGATAATTGGCAATAAACGTTAATTTTTAGATGTGTTTTTGGTGTGTTTCATATTACACAACTAACTAGCCTAGCCGTGGTCCCCAAAAAGCTCTGCCTCATTAACCAGAAATTAGTCCAGGTATATAAAATCAAATGTCCACCCTAGATAAAATAAACCCCTGCATAATAATCAACAACAAACGCATCATGTTATCTCTCCCTCGTGTTAGGTCATGCATAAATTGCTCATTTGTTTACCTGCAGAGCCTGCTGTACTGCTTACAGAACAATTTACTCATGTGGAACAAAACAAACCCTTCAGACGCCATTGCATTCAAAAGAAACTCGGAACAGCTTGTCTCAGACACAAATAGATAGCTAGCTGCTGTGTGTAATTTTGCTGGCTAGCTTGCCATTGTTACAATATAGTAATGTTAGCTATATTCATTTAATTCAGAGGGATTCATTTTATACATAACAGTGAATTCGCACTGGTATACCGGCAAAATAATCTGTTACCTTATATCACTCTGCGTCACTGAGACCGCAAAACCATATTTGGACTAGGACCTGCTGCACGGAGAAACTCCTGAATAACCTAGACATAACTAACCAAAAACTGTATGAAAGAGACTAAAGTAAAATGATAAACAGCGCAGTTACCTTATGAATTGTGCTTTGCTAAACGGAATGTAGGGAGCTACGCTACAAGGTAAAAACACTGCGCCATCTTGGTTCGATAATTACGCTTGGTTGCCTCTTCCTCTTACGCAGGGCTGTATTTCCTTGATTTACGACGGCATTGTGTTGAATGAGGGCTTCTTTGAAAGATAAGAGTCTTGGCTATTGGCTGGAATATTTGACAGACAGTTTTAAAACCCAATGGAAAGCAAATAATACTCGGAGTGGAGGCGGGTCGAAGACAGTTTTTCCCACTTCAGATAGGCCTATTGTGCTATCAGTCAAAGAAATACACCCAATTGACTACGGTTTTGCATAAATCTCTGCAATCAAGTACAAAACCACTCTGGCTAACATATACTAAGCCACGGGATTGGTACTCCAGAAACTGGCTGAGTTTCACAACGCCAAACTGAACACAGCCGAACGAGTCGTAATCAAGTGCAAAAAAGCACAAGTCAGTTTAAAATTGGAAGAAAATCATGTACAGCCGTATGAAAGTTTTAAAGTATTTTTTCTTGAAGCCTAAAGGTATAATGATTTTTCAAACCAAAGTTTTGTGAAATACAATTAAGCAGAACAGTTTACCAGCACATTGTTTATGGTGTGACATCAAGCTGCAATACGTTTGAGAATTAGGTCAGAGTTTCCAACGTTATTTACGAAGTTTTATCTCGACGTTTTGGGCTTAAAAACCACTTTCCCAGAAGGAATGGATATATCTTAAGGATATTTAATCAAAATATTGAGGTTTATTATATATTATTAAATTAATGAAATGTATAATTTAATCATTTCCGTAACGCCCGCGTTACCGCTAGGGGGCGTTTGGCAGCAAGAGGTTAAGACGTGTTTGAAAGGGAATCACATCAATAGAATCCTTGTATTGTGTGCTATAGAAAATGTTAAGCACATTGTGTTGTTGGTTAAGCATCTTAAGAAGATTTAAAAGAAAACAAAAAAATCTAAAACACGCATCTCAAAATTACCTACAGATAATGTTCTATAATTCTGAAATATGACAATTAGGCATGGGACGACATGAAAATTTCATGTCACGGTTATCCTGGCCAAAATAATTGCGATTCACGATATTATCCCGATAATCATCAAAATATGCTTAAAACTCTTAAAATGGCACTAAAACATACTGTAATCACTTTACCTCACATTTTGTTAAGAAACAAATATTTTATTGCATCATAGGACACATACTGTATCTTTTTTTTGTGAACATCCTTTTTAGTGAAAAACAAACAAGGACAGATTCAGACTCTCGCCAACACCCAGCAGGTAATAACAATGAGAGAAAAAAATCCATTAATAAAAATAATCTACCTATCAACCTGATATCCAAGCATTCACATGGTTCAATTAGTTATGTGTTGTAAATGCACAGTAAGTGAATAACTTGTTTTCAGATCACACAGACAGAGGTACAGCAAGGACAGCAGAATGAATGCAAAAAAAACAAAAAAAACAATCAAACAATCTTAGATAAGGTAATCATAAATTATAAGGTCCCCCTGCATAAAAATAAATTGATAAATAAATGCATAAAAAAGTAGCAACATTGTGTGAGTCCAACTGGCATTGTGGCATAGAGTTATCATGTCACTCGTGAGGACATTCACGATTATCCTGATAATGGAAATTCACCACGATAAAATTATCTTGAGTGTTTTTATCCCGCTAGGGGAACCAGGGACCCTAGCGAGAGATAATGGAACTGTCCCTCTGACATTACTACCTATTCAATTGTTCTGGAATAACCGCTCACCTAAAGTCGACGCTTGTATCGATTCCGGAGCAGTTGAATGCTTTGTGGATGCAAAATGGGCCAAGGAACATAGAATGCCCTCATTCGGCCCCGGTTGGTTACGGCCGCCGGGTTTGGCACCGGGGCCATTAATATGCGCGCCTTCCACGAGGGTCATTCAGAACGATTTCAGTTCTTTTTGGTTGATTCCCCGGCTTCTCCCCTCGTTTTTAGGGCATTCTTGGCTGGTCCGGCACAGCCCGTATATTAACTGGGGTAGGGATGGGAATCGTTAGATTTTATTGATACCGATGCCATTATCGATTCTGCTTATCGATCCGATTCTTTATCGATTCCTTAAATATAATTTTCTCCCAGGCTATTAAAAGATCAACTATTACTATTGGGTGGTCATCTAAAATGGATTCAATGACATAATATTTATAAAGTATAAGGCATTCATTTTTCATTAATATTTCTTAGTCATATCATGGAAAATATTTATCTGCTATATTTATGCCTGCACAAGTGGCAGAGCATCCAATAAAACAGTCAGAATTGTATAATTCTGTAAACTGAAATGGCATTGTAAATGTAATTTGGCTTGATCAATACGAGTGCTTAAATATATCAGACAAAGAAAATGAGAGACACCAGAAAATAATGAAAACGCGACACGAGAAGAGGTAAATTATCAGTTTAACGTTATGTCAAAAAGGTGGCTAAAATATTGTTGTTTAACCACTGCTCTGTGATTGGGATATTTAGGAGTTTCATTCTCTAACAAAGATCGCAAACTTTACATATGAGTTAGTTACACTCTTAGGCGTGTTTCATAAAGCTACACCGTAATGTTTGCGTTGGTTTCTGTATTATCAGAACAGTTTCAACTGTCACCATTCTCCCCCTATCTCATTTAGCCTACACATTTACATGGAAGAAAGAGGAGATCTTTAACGTTACCTGACCATTTTTTGGAGGCAAGCTAGCTCCTCATTATTAGCTGAAGATGACAAAGATTGAAGATTATCATTTAGCTAATTTAGTTTAGTTATTCGCTTTCCAAATCTAGGCTACTCATCTGTGCGTGACCAAGCAGGCAATCGTTGTCAGATTAGTCTACTACCAATCAAAACACTGTAGTTTTACACTTGTAGTTGGTTATAGCCTTATAGGCTCCCGAGGGAAGTCCACACACATTTCCGAAGACAGATCACAAAATGGAGATCTTACGCGAACACATTTTAGCCTATTCTGATTTTTAAACGGTAGCAGCTTAAATTAGTTTTCAAAAAATGACGTTTACATTTTATATTTTTAGACGGGCCGCTAAACTCTGCCTGCCAGCATGCGCTGGCTGAACGAAAAGCGACAGCGTGCATGACGTGACGCTGTTTTGCTATGCGTAGCTGTTGGGAATACATGCTGGAATCGATAACAGAATTGATAAGCTCGAAGGCGAACGATTCCGAGGAATCGGACAACTTGGAACCGGTTCCTAACGGGAACCGGTTCTCGATTCCCACCCCTAAACTGGGGCGGAGACAAGGCTGTTATCCTCCAATGGGGACCCTAATGCAGGTCTCACTGCCGGCTGACGGTAACCTACGCATCTGGGGGGCGTGGTTACCGCTCTGAGCTTAGTTCTGTGAGTGACATTGAGGAGGTTGATTCCCTGCCTGATCAAGATAGCTCAGCTCCTCTGTCTGAGGATGGAGAGGAGAGCTTGGTCTGGGACTCTCTAGCTGACAGGAACTCTCTTTTGGACGAAGGCTCCCCAGAGGAGCTTTCTGATTCTGAGATCGCGTGGGAACCCTTGCCTGATTTGCCCTCTGATTTGGAGAGCATTAAAGTAGTGGGGGCACTCGATTTTCCCTTGCCTGCTAATATACCGGTTGAGTATACTGATTTCGCTGAGGTATTCAGCAAGCAATGAGCTACCACTTTGCCCCCTCATCGACCCTATGACTGCACCATAAATTTATACCCGGGCACGGTTCCTCCCAGCGGGTCCCTGTACTCCTTATCGGTTCCTGAGAGTGCCGCCATGAGGGAGTACATTGAGGAGGCCCTAGCCAATGGATTCATTAAACCCTCCAACTCACTGGCAGGTGCTGGTTTGTTTCAACAGGTATAGGTTGAGGCGACCACTTTACTTTTAAGCTTCTGCTAAAAAGTAACGCAGGATTACCTTTAGGTGCGTATTGCGGGAGGGGTCGGGCATTGTCCGGCAGGCTTGAGAGAGGGAAGGGAGGGAAAAGGAACCCACAGACGGGCATAGCCTCTGTCAGTCTTCATTGTGTGACAAATTGTTTTTATGAATATTTGGAATAAATAAAGATCATTTTACCTTTTACTTCTGTCTGGTGTACTGTTTGGAGAGTGGTGGATCGTGCAAAACCTGGTCAGGTTTCGGGCACGGGATTTGCCCGTTTCAAACCTTGACAATAGCCTTCTATTGTTCTCCTGTTACAGTATTGTTTAATCGATTATGTTCAGTTTGATTGTACAACCCGTGCAATGGATCTATTTGTTCTAATTTGATTAATTGAGATATATGTATATACATATAGTACTATTTACAAAAAATTACAACTATAGTATTATTAACAACAGTAAATTATTTGGCCACACAACATAACTTTTAAAAAATAGTTTTTTTTTATTTTTTTAGAAAGATTATTTTCTCACAACACTGTTTCCCTAATTGTCCCTACCGTAATATAGCAGTGGCAGTATCTTTCAACTGCTTCACTCTATTCACCGTTTGTGGCGGACTTTGAAGGGAAAGGCGTCCCTTTACACACAACCTCTACGCGACCCACAATCCGGAATTGCTCTATATTGCTCAAGAGTTGCTCAGAGTTTTTGGTTAGCTAACTTGGAGTTCAGTACTCCCCCACAGTGTTGTCATATTCAGGCTATCTTTCAAGCTCATCTTTTATTCAGGCTTTCTTTCAAGCTCATCTTTTTTTCTCAGCGCTCACAACTCAAATCACAAAATATATCACACTCAGAGCTCAAAACACAAAATATCACACTCACTCAGAGATCTTGACACTCAGAGTCACTTCTGCTTATTTCTACTTCATCACAATAATTTTTCTACCTATTTATCCTCTCTATTTTGTTTTTATAATCAATATAATTCAATTAATCCACTCACCCACTGGAGCTCCGTCACCGGTGTAGGACCACACTTGGGGCCAACGGAGTGCGGGTAATTCCTCTCTGCAGACTTTTAAAAAAAAGGTGTCTGCTTACCTCTCACTATTGACCGGTCTCTAACTTGAAGAAAAACACCGCACGCCGTTGCTTCCCTCCTGTATCCCCCGCGGGATCTTGGAGTCCTTGCTGGCTCGCCAAATGCGGAAGTAAGTCCTTTGACTCCCTCCTCGTTAAATTCAATTTGAGATGGGTTTTTCGAGTGGAAGAATACTCAAGATAAAGATGAAGGAAATAGCAGAAGTATAAACTTTTATTAAATGGTCAAATGTTGATTCAACATGGGAAAACCACAAACCTACGCAGAGGATTCAGAATTCCCCGAACAATAACAAACATTAGTTTTTACAATATCATAACTCCTCCTTTACGTTGCTAATACACCAATGATATGCGGTAACACCTTTTCATAATATCTTATTTTATCCAATAACAAATTAGGCAAAACATTAATATGTTATATGATCTGTTCTTACCCTATGCGCTTGGGGGCACTCTTGATCTATCAAATAAAATTGTTTGTGAACTCTCCTCCCACCTGTTCGGTCAGCACGATCTATAAGTACAACTCCTGCTTTGTTATGGAACACAGGAGGAAAACATTCCTGTTTTGACTGGTGTGCTAGATGCCCTCGTCCTTGCTGACAGAGAACTATCCTGCACCCTCTCACAACCCCCCATCTCAGTACTTTTCCACTAGATCTTGACTGTATTATTTCATTATTTATATATTTGCATATGAGGCTTTCTTGGGCCTACGGCTTACTTCCACACCCTACACACACAAAAAACCCCCATAAAAATGGCAACATTGCTGCCAGTCTTTTCGCCATTACTTACAGTATAACCACTGCAAACACGCAAAATCTCTCATTTAAATATGACTGCAGCTGGAGTAATTTTCTGTACATAATGACTCTTAGTTGATCACCCGCAAAGTGTGAAATATTTTGGCTGCACCCGCAAAATAACACCCCTTATTTGGGATCTTAGTAAATTGGCTAGATTTTTTAAGCAAATGTAGCTGTGATGCGAGGGAGGTGGAGAGAGACGCACTGTTCTAGACACTTGTTTTAGCAGCAAAAGTGAGAGAGGTAGAAAAACAAGAAGGAGTAATTGGTTGGGTTGGTTTGTGGTGGAGTGTAAAGAGAGTGTGAGCTTTGCGTCAGCCTCAGAAAGCCCACCTGTGTGTGCTGCTGTGTTATAGTTATATTTTCCACGCCTCGTGTCCCTCACAGGAACGCAACACGTCCGCTCAGTGAAAAAGGTTCCTTCATAGTCACGCTTGTTCTGAAACAGTAATCTAAAAGGTTTCAATGTCAATTAATTTATGATAGCTGCGATTCATTGATGATAGCTGAAGTATCAGTTGTTTTATGATTATTCATGGTAACTGCGATTTGATAGCCGTGATTCATTTACAATATGGCTGCTGACACTGATGATGGCTTGTTTGATGATTTGTTTGTCTGTCCTGCTCAAAGCTGTCACAAAAAAGTGAAACATTTGTAAGAACCTGAACTTCTTTATTGAGTGTGACCCATTGTGAAAATGTATGTACCCTTATGGTCAAAGCAGAGTGCAGTGATAAGGGACTAAACATCATCAAATGCAAAAAACAAGGAAGTTGTTAGATTGGTTTATAGATTTATGCTCAGTGTTCTTGGGCCCCTGCACTGATGAGACTGACACCTCTTGTTACGTCTTTTCCACATACAGGGGGATAGGTGGGTGTGGGGGGGCATGAGGTGTGAAGTGTGGGTAGGCGATGCTCACAGATAAACTCTCGGAACAGGAAAGGCTCGGCCCAGTGACAGCTGAGAACAGTGTTCAGTCTGCAACGTCCACCAGCCACTGTCCACCACTCTGGCAATATGAAGCTTTTTCTCACCGCTGCCTTCTTCTGTGTTGTTGCAGCAACTGCCTGTGTTTCAGCCAGTAAGTTCAGACTTTGGGTTCATTCTGGCAGGAGGTGGGGGGAGGGGTTGAGTAGTTCATAACTGGGAGCTGACCACTTTCGGTTCCCAACACTTAAACCTGTCTAGTTCATATCTAATAATGTTCAATAGAGATTCAAGAAACAAGATGAATATAATATTCAAAGGACATCCAGGAAACTAGACAAATTAAAGTGTTTTTTTTCTTTTATTGAACATTTAAAAGTCCAAAAAACATTGCAAGAATGGTTGTAAAACGGTGTTCAGTTTTGTTATTCCAGTTAAAAGAGGTGTGTGGCCACTGTTCATTTTATATGGAAAATTAGTGATGTTCAACACATTTTCATTTCAATAATTACATGTGGAACATTCTTAAAATGCTACTGACAGGTATTGTAAATTAATATTTTTACAACTAAATGATAACAATCAGGGATTCTTATCAGTAAGTTTGTATATGACATTCTTCATTTGACTAGTCTTGAACAACATTTGTTCGGAATGATAAATACATTAAGAAACAGTGAGACAGTAGAAGACTATATAAGATAATAAGACATTATAGTAATCCCCAATATTCCCTATACCTTTCTGGGCATAGCTGAGCACATGTTTACAACTGATGGGAAAATGTCACTAATACGTGTCCTCTTCTTCTCGCAGCTAATGGGCCTGCTTTGAGCTGCTGCCTCACAATCTCGGACACCCGAGTCCACCCAAAAAACATAGTGAATTACACCGTCCAGAGGATCGGACTCTGTCCTGTAGAGGCAGTCGTGTGAGTATAAATGATATCATGGTCATGATAAACGATGGCATTTCTGTGCACCAAAAATAGAAATAAACCTCCCCTGCAGAGCCTCAGGTCTGAGCTGTAGGTTAACAGACGTTTCGCATTGAGTCATTCTTCTGAACCACAACCTCCAGAATTCTGGGGTCCACACCATCCCCAGACATACAGCCGAACAGAGAGTGATGCATTGGTGCTCTGCTGCTGTGCGCACGCACTGTGGCCTCGGTTCAATCAATAATAGTCTTTGACTCTGACTCACTTTTAATTGCTAGGTTTTTTTCACCACAAGCATAGTTTGCCATCTGAAATAGAGAAATATGTGTTTGGCCTGGAGCCATTAAATGTTGCTTCATTTTCAGTCACACGTTTCAAAATGTTGCATAAGTACAATGGTTAAGAGATAAAGAAACGCACAGATCAATACTGAAATATAACCAACAAATGAGTGAAGGGGTTAACGAATGGACGCATTAATGCAGTAATTATCCAACTGGTCATTGTGCAGGTTTGAGACACGTAAAGGGAAGAAGGTCTGCTCTGAACTTGGGAGGAACTGGGTTATAAGGGCCATGGATAAGGTGGACAAGGAGAAGGAGAAGAGGAAGAGGGGAAGAGCGATGCCCGGGAAAGCGGCCCGGAACAAAGCAAGCCGCCGGAAACAAAGGAGGAGAAGAGGGAGGGGTGAATATCTTTGTGCAATGAGAGATAGATAAAGAGAGGAGGCAAAGCAAAGAGCCTTGCTAATATGAATTCTGTAGAGAGAATGTAAAATATGATTACTATATATCTTTCCCCTGCTCTAATGCCACACCTTTAGGCACGATTCCAGGGCTAAGTAATCAAATTCTTTCATTTCATTAATTTTTTTTCTGTAAAATTTTTATATTGATATTGAATCATTTATACTGCCCCAAATGTCAGAGTACAGGTAATATACTGATGATGGATGAGACATTCGGCAAACAGTATATGCTTATATAAAACATAAATTTGTCATTACCGTGTAAATGTTGTGAGGGGATTTTTAATAATGACTCTGATCTAATAAAGCTAGCTACTAAGTTCTACACCTTTCTGACAGTGTGACTTCCTGGAACACGGTTTGTAAGGTGACCTGCTGATTGCTCAATCCATTAAAAAGAGGGTACAGTCTAGACACAACATAAATTCTGTCTTTGGATATGTTGAATAACTAATGTGTTAGGACCATGTGTTAACTAAGGACATGGTGACAGATTTCGACTTTCTATTTTCCTTAATTCAGCACCTCTGAAACCCTAATAGTAACCAGTAGTTATTACTGGCTAATTCTTCAGATTATTTTGATATGCTTCTGACTGCTGATGTGACAGTGAAAGCCACAGAGTACGGATGTGCGCCATTTCCTCCCTCCTGTATCTCTTTTCATCGGTGATCAGTGTTGTGAGTCTCGGCCGCAGATTGCTATCAGTCGCTGCCGATGAGATAGGAGAGGAGATAACAGAAGCCAGCTGCAGCCTCTGTTAACGCTTGAGACCACAAATGCTTCCATCTCACTGAGAAAGCTAAACAGGAAGATTCAATTGTTTGTTTGCAGAATGGGCTTATTCGGGTTCACTTTGGGGCACTTTCATTGTTATGTATCATTGGGATGTATGTATGTGCAGCTTGAGGTTTGCTGAAGCAGTTCCAGTTAAGCACCATTTCATCATCAGGGGTGCACCACAGCCCCACCTGGGACCCACCTGGGATGTTCAGCCAAGTACATTGCATAGCAATTACCGTACAGTGCACCTGAGAGTTCTCTTCATTACAAGCCTGTGCTGCTTCATGTTTTGCTGGACCAAGCATAACAAGCTCTGTTGCTATCCTAGGAGCGGCAGAACTTGGAAAATATACACTACTTCAACCATCCCCTGTCATGGCAGATTAGTGTATGTTCCGGGATGCATTGTGATTCCTCATGACTCCTGCATGCATACAATCTAGTCGGCTGCCACTGGGAGGGGCAGTGGTAGCCAAGCATCCAGGGGCTTGAGTTTGACTCCGGGTTACGGCGAGGTGACTGTGAGGTCCCCCTGCCTGAATCCCCCGCCCCACATTATCACACTAAATGTGGACCCTCATTTGGCTGATAACTACAGTATTTGAGGCGGGAAGCTATCGGGGAGAGTGTCTAGCAGTCGCTATCAGTGCAGTGGCACACCCCACTGTAACCATCCCCCCTCCACTGTGACAGAGAGCTTGTGCAGGTGTCTCTGATTTAGTTCCCTCCCTGGGAAACGTTACGGTCAATTATTCATGGGTCCGGCAGCGAGGGTTTCAGTCTGCTGGCTTTGCCGGCCCCACTGCTGTACTTGAAGTGTAGTCTTCTGACGAAATGGCTGAATCTGCTGGACTGCGGGGTGAAAAGAAACACCGCGTGCCCCTGACAGCAGGGGATTCGGAGACCAGCCACGCTAGTCTACACTCTGCTGAACAGACGGGCCTGTCAGTGATGGGCCGGGCCCACAAATGCGACTGGGCATTCCAAATTGGGAGAGAAAAAGGTAGGGCGGCAGTGTAGTATAATGGTTAAGGAACAGAACTTGTAACCGAAAGGTTGGACACTGCCGTTGTTCCCTTGAGCAAGGTACTTAACCTGAATTGCTTCAGTATATATCCAGCTGTATAAATGGATAAATGTAATAAGAAGTTGTGTAAGTCGCTCTGGATAAGAGCGTCTGCTAAATGCCTGTAATGTAATGTAATGTAAAAAGTACCACAGGGGGATTTAAAACATGGTGAAAAGGGGCTGGAGGTGAATAGTCTGTGACCTGCCCTGTTAACTGAACACCAATGGTCTGATTGGTGGGATCTAACCATACATTTCCCTAGTTTTATATTTAGCCTCAAAGACAATTCTGTGTTTAAATCTCATTTATATAATTGTTACCTCAATTATATAAATAGGATTTTAGGTGGTTGTGGTGCATGCTTCGCAAACAATAAACCAAAATATGGTTTATTGTTTGCGACAGATATATACCTTTTACAAGAAAATATATATCTGTCGCAAACAATAAACCATATTTGGGAGCATTATTGGCAGTATGCACTTATCCTATTCATTTTCTTTACTTCTTCACCCTTGACCTATCATCTCTGAGGATGTGTAATCCTAATAAGCATTAGCTTTCATTTTTTCTTGCTGATACTGCTTATCAGTTTATTTTTTAAAGGAAATGGTATGTACGTTCATGCAGTGCAATGGTGTTGTTGATATGCTGTCTCTGGTCTTTGCTATATTCTGCTCTGGTACAGTAAGCCTCAGGGTGGCTGTGGGAGGGAGGCTGAGCTGTGTATTTTGCATGCTTCTGCATGAGTAATGGCAGAAAGCAGAGAGATGTGAGAGTACAGTAGTTTCCGTGGTTCACAGTGGGTGAAGCTCTGTGGTTTTCCTGCAGGAGAGAGGAAGAAAAGGAAAGGTCATCACTCCTACACCCGCTCCAGTGGGAGGTGCTCTCTGCACTCAGTGCTTCCACATACACACACACACACGCATGCACATGCGCACACACACACACACACACACACCACTCAAATTGTCACTCTCACAGATATACAGTGTGTGTGCATATGCCTGTACATGTACATGAATGTTTCAAAAGACACACTCATACAGTCCACTTTTTTTATGTCACTCTGTCTCTAAGACAAGCTTCTTCACATATAATAAGCTCTTTCTCTGACTGTTTCTTTCACATAATATGACATAATATGTAAACTGGCATAATATGATATCATAACAAGACAGTGATTTTCAATATTTACCCAAGAAAAGGGTTATCTCATTATAAATACATCCAAGTCCATTTTAGAGCTAAAAGCATACTGGGAAATGTTGAATATGGCATTGTTTTGCATTCTGTATCACACACTGACAACAGCAAAATGTAGTAAAATATCTTTATCTCCATGGAGCATGAGAGCTTATTTATTTTAATTTATTTTGTGTACTGTGTTGCCAAAGCAACACTAAAACGCTCAACGATAACAGATTGGATCATAAAATTGGCTTTTAATGCCTGTTATTATCATCAAAGCATGATAATATAGCACCCATTTGTGTGTGATAGTTTAAACTGAGAGGACGGTTTTACAAAGATTCAGAAACTCACGTCACTGCCATATATTCAGATGTTGCTTCTTACACTTACATTTAGAGGTTTGGTGGACACTCTTACTCAGAACGCCTTACATAAGTGCATACATAAAGATTTAGGCAATGAACAGAGCTGCTACCATGTTATCAGTGTAAGAACCAATAGTAATAGTTCATACATAAACCGACAACATAGAATTACATAAAGTGCCGCAGTAGGTGCAAGAGGGTATAGCATTAGATGTAGCATAGCTATTAAACCCATGATAAATGTTCAGAGTATAGCATTACTTGACCCAAGATGGAGTGCAAATACGTGAGAATAGATGTGACTGAGTGGGAAGCACCCTTTAGAGAAGGTGGTAAAGTGACCAGAGGATGCAGAGCAGAAAAACCTGGAAGGACTGATAGGTTTGTTAATAGAATGCAGGTAGAATAACTTTTTAAGTGACAATTATTAAATACGTATATGAAAGCAAATTTATAATGCCATAATAAAGTCATACTTTAACAACAACATATTATAACTCGCACTGCATGCCAGCTCATTGCATTTCTGTCAGCAGCCATGCCACCATGCAATCTGCTCCTCCTGGGAAAACTCACTTGCTTCTGGAAGTGGAGTTGGTGGGCCAGTAGGGGGCAGTCTTCCCTCTGGTCAAATAAACCCTAAGGCCCCAGTGTAGTGATGGGGACACTGTGCTGTAGGAGATACAGTCTTTCGGATGAGACGTTAAACCGAAGTCCTGACTCACTGTGGTCATGAAAGATCCCATGACACTTATCGTAAAGAGTAGGGGTGTCCCCGGTGTGCTGGCTGAACTACCAACCTAGCTCTTTCCATCTGCTACCTAATCATCCCCCAGTTTAATTGGCCGAAAATTGTTCTCTCCCTCTCCACCTCAGCTGACGTGTGCTGAGCGTACTGGCGCAAAATGGCTGCCGTTGCATCATCCAGGTGGGTGCTACACATTGGTGGTGGTTGAGGCGAGTTTCCCCCTCATCATAGAGTACTCAAGTGACTACGTCACGCTGGTTTCAGAAGTAAATTCCCCATTCATTTAGAGCATAGACTTTGCGGAGGGAAGTCCTTTACTCTCTCCTCATTAGGTTCAATTTAAGATGGGTTTTCGAGTTGAAGAATTCTCAAGATAAAGATGAAGGAAATAGCAGAGTCTTCTATTAAATCTAATCTTTTATTAAACGTTTAAACATTGATTCAACGTGCGAAAACCTTAAACCTACGCAGAGGATTCGGAGTTCCCCGAACAAAAACAAACATTAGTTTATATAATATCATAACTCCTCCTTTACGTAACTAATACACCAATTATATGTGGTGACACCCTTTCATAATATCTTATTTTATCCAATAACAAATTAGGCGAAAAATAAATATGTTATATGACCTGTTCTTACCCTATGTGCTTAGGGGCACTCTTGATCTATCAAATAAATTGTTTGTGACCTCTCCACCTGTTCTTTTTAATCAGACCATGAAATTTTCCTTAATTTACCTTATTTTTTATTATTCTCCCACCTGTTCGGTCAGCATGATCTATCTTATCAGCTTAGTTATGTAACACAGGAGAAAAACATTCCTGTTTTGACTGGTATGCTAGATGCCCTCGTCCTTGCTGACAGAGAATTATCCTGCATCCTCTCGCCACCCCCCATTTCAGTACTTTTCCACTAGATCTTGACTGTATTATTTAATTATTTATATAAAAGCTTGCTTATGAGGCTTTCTTGGGCCTACAGAACAGTTTCACAAAACAGCTTACTTCCACAACTTTAACTAAAGTTTACTTTTAAACCATTTCTACTGATTATATCTTACCGTCAATTTCCCGGATTGTTCAATATAATGCCCGTTCGCAAACTATGTAGTTTTTCTGGGCCAGCTTTCAGTATTTTCTTGTGATTATATCAGCGCTGGAACTGTTTAAAAACTCGATGTCCCATAATTCGCTCCGAACGTGCAGCCTTGTCTCCAGATGTTGTCATATAACGTTAGCCAGCAGTAGCACACAGCTCCGTTTTTAAACACTTTTTTTCTAACGTTAGCTAGCTAGCTTGAAGGACTACAAGCTAGAAAAGCTTTATGTGGTTACCTGTAGCGCAGTTTCTGACCTTGTCAGGCGGGCTTCTCTACTTAGCAAGCTAACGTTAGCTCATCTTCAGCTGCAGTACTCCCATCTGCCCAAGAATTTCCAGACAGACGAGATGATGATATCTTATTGGTCAAGAACCACCCGTGCGTTGCAGTACTGGATATGCAGTCCGTTAAAGTGGACTACAAGTCGAACTACAATGATTAATGCATTACTTTAAAAAATAAAAATTGGAACATGCGATATATGGTCTATATCCTTGTACCACACAGGCTAATCCGGGAACGTTTTGGCTCATTCTATAAATCAGATTTCAAGAAATAGTCGATAGTCTCCGAAGCCCATTCTATTCTTCCATAGGGAATTTACTTCCGAAACCAGACTCCGCCCACGACTGACGTACTCACTTGAGTACTCTATTGTAAAGCGCTTGTGAGAAAGGCACTATATAAATTCCAGGCATTATCATTATTATTAACCACTGTACTACCCCTTCATCCTTTACTCAGTAATGGGTGTATTCCTATTCAATCCTGTATAATTAGCTAATTGTGAAGTCTGTACATTAATGAGGTGTTTATTTGCAAGGGATTAGAACTCTAATTTTTGTTCGTCTTGCAGTTTCCGGGTTAATCCTGTGTCAGAAAGAAATGAGATTCTTAATAATGCTTGTTACTGGAATGAGCAACGCAGGAAATTAGAATCAATACCCCACTTCATAACCTCACCCGATATCGATCTTCTTTCTTAAATAAAAAAAAACACAATGCAAAACGCAGGGAAGAACAACGGCAAGGAGGTCCATGAGGTCGTATCAAGCGACGTTGGGCTTCTACTGAATCCCGGAGGGAAAGCGGGATAATGAAGATCACGCTTACAATTCAGAAACAAACAGATAAACAAAACGATAAAAAATTGCATTGGGAACGCATTTGATAGGTCCTAAATGTACCACAGTAGTCTGCTACATGCATCACCGGTATGCCAGCACAATATTGTGGCTTCACTTAAAGACAGGGGTCCATGGTTTTTTATCTTTTCAGGCATTTTATTAAAATAATTTGCTGTATATTTTCTGTGTTTGAGAAAGTTGTGTGCAACACAGGTTGCTTGATTGTACAGAAGCAGAGATGTTGTGTGGTCATATGTGAAGACATTGCTAAGAGGTTTCTGAGTAAAAACACACCACAGGACAGGAAATATACACAGGAAGTTACCAGTTTCCTGAGCACTTATGCACCAAACCAGTGCTTTAAACTGACACAACAGTAATTTTCTATTTTATAGCTTTGCCTTTTCTATTTCTATAGCTTTTAAAATAATGATTATGAATATACTGCTGTGGTCATGCAGGTAAAACTTTATCCGTTGGTTCTGTTGCTCGCAAAAGGGGACCACTTTTTGTGTTTCGTACTTGTGATAGCCTTTAATGTATGTACCTTCATATAATATATGAGTAAGTAATGTCATATGATGTTATGGATCTAATATTTATTCTGAATTATCAAATAAATTCAAATACATGAGTTGAGTAGAGGTGAAGAACCTTAATCAAGATGACGACAGCGGTTCAGGATCAGGATGTGACTTGCGAGCTTTTGGTATTCGTACATATTCCCAAGCCGCTACTACTGATATTTTCTGTCAAGACGTCTCAAAATTAATCTGACACTGTCTCCAAGATATTCACCATGGACCTGGAGGCATTTCCCCCTTTCAATTCCAGATTTAATGCATGACTGCACATACCAGTGTTTTCCAGAGATGAAGAATATCTGATGGGTGACAACCTACCATTCACCTGCAGTGGAACACTGAATTGTAAAACATGACTAGGGGGCAGTAGAGATTGCACATACACACATGCACGCATGCACATATATGCAGTATGTGTGTGCATATAGCCTACGGTACATGCACGTAAATGTTTCAAAAGAGACACACTCATACAAACTCATACAACTTTTTTTTTGTCACTCTGTTTCTAAGACAAACTTGTTCACATACTTTATAATGAGCGGGCCACAATGGACCGAAGTCCTGGGGGTCACAGGGGTTGAAATCCTGTAGGAGAGGTGTCTGTTGTACCTCTGTGCAAGATATTTGGTGGTTAGGCAGAATGAATGGCTCCCAGAATGCTTTGCATTTCATTGGGATGCTGGCTAAGAGAATGTGTACATTTGAAGACCTATAGGTTCAACAGTGTAGGAGTCTGACAAGGTCCAACGATTAAAGGCATTTAAGTGTATTTAACTTATTTATTGGGTGTGCACACTGTGACGAAGTCAAGACACTTTTAAAATAAGTGTAGTGTTTTATGGGTTGGATTTAAACCCAATTTAATGTATTCGCATGCGTACACCCTCTCACACACATTGACACGCATGGCCTTTCTTCGCCTGTTACTTTATGGCTTTGTTGGCCAAAGGCCCATTGCTGTGTCACATAAATCTCGAGACAAGAAAACAAATGACAACCACCTTTGTTTCCTATGACCGGGCGAGAATGCCTTTAATAAAACAGAGCTTAATAACATTGTGGGGGTAATTACCATCCACAGTTCAGTCTCATGTGAAATATGATAATAATATAACACTGATATGATTAACTGCTTTCTCCACTTTCCAATCTCTGGGCTGCAGGTGGATGCCCCTCCCCCCTCCCCCCATGTGGCCCTGGGGAAAGAGTGCATTAACACAGCAGTGGTCAGTGCACCGGCTCCCTCTACTGGCGCTCAGTGGGAAATCATCAAATGAAATCGAGGACAGGACAAGCTATTCTGACCTCTGCTGTACTCACTTCAGTCCTAAGAGATAGTCACAATAAGAGAATAAGAAAGGCACAAATAGACAAAAGGACAATAAAAGAGAGAGAATATAATTTTGAAGCAAACTGTTTAGGACAACCTTTACCATCGAAACAAAATGAAAATCCCATAACAGCAGCAAGGCAGGAAGCCCAAATTTAGCATCATGAACACACAAGTGAAAAACAAGTAATATCTTCTTTAAATGCATTTATTTATTTATTTAATTTATATATTTAGTAATTTAGAGAGAGAGAGAGAGAGAGAGAGAGAGAGGACTGAAAGAATGGGGCACAAACAGGGACAGAGAGATAGAGCAGTGTCTGCAGGTACCTCAGTGCCTGTGTCCGAACTCGGTCCTTGTTATTAAGCACTGAGCTGTGACTGAGAACCCCCCCCCCCCCCCCCCCCTTGGCCTGGTGGGCAAAGGCCAGCCTGCAGGCCCGCTCCTCGTCTAAAGGGGAGAGAGGGCTGTGAAATGACACACCTGCTGCACACTTCCCTCTCATCAGCGCGACGAAATCCCCCCGGGAGACCCGCCGCCGCCCGAGCCGACGGAGAGAGGGAGCAGGTGCGGGGTCAAAGGGCGGCCGCATCTGCCGCGGGGAGATTACATCCGAAAGCCTCGCAGCTGAGGCAATCGAAGGGTTGAGGAAGGTGAGGAAGCGCACACACCTGGCGGGAAAAAGCTCGGAGAAAAAAGAGTACGATTCACTTGGCTGTTTCTTCGCTGGCCTGAGAAAATGTACTGAAGCGTGGGGGTGTGTGTGTGTTTGTGTGTGTGTAATTTCTGTTTAAAAAAGGTAGAAAAAATTACCACAAAATGGACATACAGTGTGAATACAGAATGGTGGTGTAAAAATCACATTTGAATTCAGGCAACAGATTCTGGCAAGGCCCTTTCACCAAAACCATTGCTTTTAATTAGTAGAGCTATTCTCGCCATGCTATTTCCATGGAAAGGACAATGAACTCCCTCCCGATTGGCCGGGGTCTCCCCCAGGAGGCGGGACTGTTGTTTTGAGTCAGTGAAGTGTAAGGGGATTTGGAAAAGGTCCTGCCTATAATCTGCCACGAGGGATATAGGGGGAAATAATGGAGCAAAGCTTTCTCCATTAATGTGAGTTATGATTGTTCAAAAGACCGTTGTCATTTGCATAATGCATTGAGTGGATGTGTGATTAGTTTCCTGGCTGAACCTCGAATGGTGGAAATGACTTGGCCAGGGCATTGGTGAGAGGGGAAGGGGATGTAGTTGGATGTCATATGTACTTTGAAGAATAATCTACACCAAAAGTCCCTGTAAGACAAAAAGGAAAAATGTGATCCAGAAATAGTGGAATATAAAGCAAGGTATTACACGTACACGCTATTACTAAATTACTAATGAGAAACTCAATTAAGTAAGACATCCTGGAGTAATGTCTTACAGTAACCTGTTTCTTACTAACAGGGGGGGGGAAATCACAGCGGCAATAGCTTAACCATTGTTAATTTTGCGGTTATATGATCTGTAGCATATTGATTGATATATTTGTTTGCTGAGAAGACTCCTGTGTCCAGAGCGGATCATATTTTACATTTTTTCAATTAAAACTAGATATTTTTTTCTGAAACTATTCCGGATAAGTACCTTCCCCAAGGTGTTAAGTCAAGTTCTCTCACTATAGGCCTCCTCAGACATCATTGATTTCAATAATAAAGATGTAATAAAGGCTGTATGAGCCCATTATATCTATTTGAAGTGTATTGCTGCCTTGAGGCCTGAAAGCTTGACTCTTGGTGCTTTGCTTTCCAGGCAGCTGTTCAAATCTGTATCTCTCACTTCATGGTCCATAACTAATTAACCCTTTAATGGCCGCTGAACCATTTGGTAGAGCACGTTTTGAGTCTTGATATCTTGTTGAAAAATATGTTGGACTTAACTCCATCTGATTGAGCCATCTCTATCGGTGTACGTGGTGTAAAGTCCAACATATTGTGCAACAAGATATCAAGACACAAAAGAGTGCTCCGCCAAACGGTTAACTGGAATTTTTCTGCGTCAAATCACTTTGTGATTGGTTTGATTGGTGGGGCACTGTGTTTTACACCCTTTGAGGTGTGAGTTTGAATACCAGGTGGCATCCTGCTGTTGATCCCTTATATAAATGATCCTTCTCCCAGCAGTAACAACTCTTAAACATAAATTGGTCCCCAGATTGCATGAAAGGTAAAATTATTTCAATAAAAGTAAAATTGATCAATATATCACTATTGAATCGTAATTAATAGCTGCAACATGTACTGTATGTTCAGGGATAAGGTGTTGTTGGTGAGGGAGCACCCCCATCCGGAAAAGGGACCGGTGCTGGAAAACTGAGAAAGTAATAACTTCAGCATCTATTGAGCTGGTATTACCAATCCATTTTGTCCACTAACGGGAATAACCAAACGTGTAGAATTTGTGAAGTTGTGTAGAATAGCTATGTCATGTACCTCCCCCCAAAATTGGTCCTGGGTGCCCGTGTGCCTTTTTTAGTTGGGGTTCCCCTGGGTGATTTTGAGCCTGGGTGGGGGTCCCAGGATGAGACCCCCACTCCCTCTCATAAATTAGCACTGTTCTGCTATCCCACTCTTCAATCATGTTCCCTTTCCAGAAAGTCTGGATGTAAAAATCCTGGAAATAGATTTTCCCCCTCTACTTAATCAATACACTTCTCATTTTGAGCCATTAAAGTAGAGATTTCTGAGAAAAACCGCAAAGCCCCTTTACTTGAACAGCAAACGCCCGTGGAATAGTGTCTGTGAAGTAGACGACACATAACCTTTTTGCTTATACGATCTTGCCCAGATTTGGATCCGGGCTCTCAGACTTAGACTGACAGGATTACATTTCATTATAGTGGCGCGTTTCAGGAAGAACAGACCAAAGCGGTGTTGCCTAAACACCGCTACACAATATATACTGTGTACAGTACTCCATTAAATATAACTACATTACAATGTAACATAATATAGTCTCGTTTTCTCTTACCCTCTCTCTCTGTCATCTCCTTTCTGCCAAGCACAGCTTTTATCTGAACATGTATTTGTACTATTATTTGATGCATAAAAAAACACTGCTGTGTTTTTATGCTCTTCTACAAAAACAGTAATTTTTCTGATATGCTTTGTTAAGGATAGAGCAACTGCAAGCGTAACAGTTTTTTTTCTTCTTCAATGGCAGGGCAAAAAATAAAGTGCTTTTAATTCCAAATTATTCTGGCTTATCTTCATGCACAACAAGAAAAACCATGGCCCTATTTTTAAGCCTGAGAGATCTTTTCGAAGGGAAGACTGGTGTTTATGGTGTTTTCAGCTATCCCCGTTTGAATGGCAGGCTTTAAAATGCAGAATTACCGCTGCAGTTGGGGTCCCACATGCTCTGGCTCTCGTGAAGAGCCAGGGGCTCATGTGCTGATTCTCCCTTTGATGAGAGAGGGACACGTCTCTGTGGAATTTAAAGCGAAAGCCCCTTGCTTTTTTCAAAAGTTTTTTTTGTCAGCTGTATGGGATATGACATCTCAAGAGTTCTCTGCGCGAGTGATTGAAATAATCATGCCCCGTTGCTCCACCCCAACCCCCCTGTGACTCCCGAGGAAACAAGATGCTGTTTAGTTTATACAACAGGGTAGTTTAGGGGGGGGGGGGGGGGGGCGGTAGTCAAGGCCTGACCGCATCATTTGCTTTGGGTCCACTGCTCATACAGAAACTTCTCCAACCGCATAACGTGTGTCCGTCAGAAAACTTGCCTCTATCGCTTTGCTGCCCCTCCCCTAAAGGGAACCGTTTCAGCTGCAGGGAATCCGACCTCCGCTGCTGATAAACCCAAAACAAGCCTCAAGCACAAGAACAGAAAATGCACAAGAAATGCGGCATTCTGGGAAACCGAGCTGACTGTCTGGGGCTTCTGTGCTGATCTGCCCCCGAGGCCTACAGTGCAAATCACACAGACTGGGCCGGCAACTGGAAGGTCACGGACCTTAATCCCACATGGTGAACTGCTGTTGGGCTGCAGGCCGCCCTTGAGCAAGACGCTGTACTTAACCTGAACCTCTTCACTACGCATCAAAGTGGGAGATGTAAACTGCCCGAATAAGGACATTTGCCAGGCCGACAAAGTGTGTAATCGCTGCATCCGTATCAATTCAGGTCTGCTGGAGAGAGGTCTGGAGACTCTCTTTCCGTGATGTGTGGGTGGAGGTTTACGTAAAATAGAGTATGATTCAGGAGTTTGGTCACACTCAGTTTTGTGTAAACAAACATAGATCCAGGCTTACAGAGGGGGGATCAGCCAATGGCAGACAAAGACCAGGTGAGTCTGGCCTTCATCCTTTTTCTGCACGGAAACATCTGCAGGTAGAGTGATGCGTGTCTGTGCTGTCTGGCCTTCCTGCATTTGTCCTAATGGGGTTGTCTGAGGATAACAACAGGCAGCGGTAATCAGGCCAACTGCGCTTCCTCTCGGGAGAGCACATTACGCTTGTCAGTTCGTCGGCATCCACACCTACACACTCTGCTGTTGTCTTGACTGCTTTTCCATAGTGTCCTATTTCCCAGTGCAGCTACCGAAATACTACTGAACTGAACTCACAGTTTTGGGTTATAAATTGTCCAAATGCTTGCAGGACATGAGGGAAGCTTTGCATGCTCGCACGCACACGCACACACACATTAAAATGCCATAGAATTAGTGCCAGAGATTTCAGAAGGAATTGCACGTAAAATTTAGTTTATAAAATCAAGTAGGCCTAAATACTGACGTTCCACGAAGGAGAGGATAATTATTAAAATGAGAAATTCAACTCCTAAATATTTTTAAATAAATTTATTGCGAAGTCATGTTCTCAAAATGAATGGTCAGCGCTATGTACAAATGGGACATTATAGATTTTCTGACGAAAGAGAGATACATTAAGGGCGGAACATTCTTTGACAGTCCTGGAAAGTATTTTGAAGCATGCCCGTTGTTCAGATATTGATCTGGAATTAAACGTCAATACGAGTCCTCTAGCGGACTAGCTATTATTTAATCATTCAATGGACAGAAGAGCGGGGTTCCTTCTCCAAGGTTATTATTGGCACAGAGTCGCGTCACGGTAACAGGTGACAGAGTGGCGGGTGACAGAGGAGTGGGCTGGCACAGCCACTGCTCACGACCATCCGCGGCGGTCACGGTGCGCCTGACTTATGGGCAATCAATAAGAATTTTAATTTGAAGCGCGACGGCAACGATTTTATGGTTCACCGCCGTTAAAAGCAGCAGCTGATCCAGGAATGATTATTTTCGGTAAGGGGTGTACCCCTTCATCTGCTTCTCTTTTGACATATTCTTTTTGATGCTTTGAATGCATAAAACGCCAAACAACGTTCAGATACAACGTTACAAATATTATATATACGTGTTTTCTTGACTTTATTTGTTCATAAATATACAGCTTTGGAAGAAAAACGTTACCTGCATAATTAGACGTTTGATCCACAAACCCGGGAAATATACTAATAATTTACGCTGATCAAGAATCAGATAACCAAAACTTATTTTAAACCTAACCATATTTTACAAAGGCAGATCATATGGCCATTATCTGACAATGAGACGGCTCATTGAAGTAGCACTGCTTAGTACGAAGCTTTTTGTCCTGTTTCTTTCTTGTGCCACTGGGTGGCGTATGGTCATCTAAAGCCATGGATAAATGTTCAATACTTCTTTCCAAATAGGACGTTTAGACAGACACCAGTTCGACCTGAAAGCTAAAATAATAAACGTATACTTTGACTTCTTAGGCTTTAGTCTCTGATTTTCCAGTGGTGTATCATAATAATCAATTTCCTTATCAATTCTGTATTATTTTCCCTCTTCCCTCTATTTTTGAACATTTAATTCGCCCCCCCTCGGCCCCAATGAGAGCTGACCGGCCGTGACAAGCAGCTGCTTTGGTGCGACCAGGTCCCTCGACTGCTGAGGGGGTCGCCTCTCTCTCACATAGGCGGGGTTAAATGGGGTCACCATCAAAGCCCAGGGGTTAGGACAGAGGGGTCTCCCTCTTTCTCTCTGTTTGGGCCAAATAATGCTCCAGGCTTGACCTGCCCCTGATGAGATCTGTGGCGTGTTTGGAAACACTGTAATTGTGTCTCTCGGTCACAGCACCGTCCCCCCCGTCCCCCAGTGGATCACGTAGCTTTTATATCCGGGGGGCTCTCCTTTCTATTTATTTTTTAATCCCAGAGGACCTTAAAGGGGCTGTTGGGTGACTGGTTAACCCCTTGTGTAAACCTGACCTGGAAAGGACCTTTACTGCCCATTGTACGCCGGTAGATTCGGCTGCCATCTTAGACGGGGGATCTTTCTCAGTTTACTTAATAAATACAGAGCGAGCAGTTTTCTAATGTTCTCCACTTATCTGACTAATTACATTATGTCGGATTAGTATTGATCACGTTCAGGTACGAATGAAGCAGCTGTCTGAAAGTGTTCTATTGATGTAAAACAACACTTACCATGAAATATTCTGAATGTACAGTACATCTATCGAAGCTAGTGTTTCCTGGTAACCCTTGTTTTTTTTCCACACTGTTAATTGTAATGGGAATAGTCACAGTCCCAATTTTTTCTCCTCTCTGTCCTATTTCCTCCTTGTCTGTACTCCCCCACTGACATGCTTATCTCATGGGTTAGTGATATCCTCTTCCCTCCCTCTTTTCCTCCATTTCACTTCCCTCTCTTCTTGTCTGTTACCATCCTCATCTCCACTCCTCCTAATTTCCATTAATCTCTTTTCTCCTCTCATTTGCTCACTTGCTCTTTCCCGCCTCCTTCCCTCTCTCATGTCCGCTATTCCTTTTGTCCTTTCTATACCAATTCCCTCATGTCCTCGCTCCTCTCTTCATCTCTCCCATATCCTCCTCTTTCTGTCCCCTGTCCTCTTCCCCGTCGTCGTCTTCCCCGCTCCCTTTCTTCTTTCCCTACCATTTTCTAATCCTCTCTTCCTCTATTTCCCTCTCTTCTCTCGCCTCTCCTCTCCTCTCGTCTCTGGCGCTCTTCTCTCCGGGGGGGCTGCAGCGGTGACCTCCCTCTCTGGCGGCGGCGGTCCATTTCCAGAGCCCACAGCCCTCGCCGAGACTCCCTGACCCCCCCAGGGGCCGTCCGCTCCATCCGCCTCTCCATCACACCCCTAATGCAGGTAATCCAATCAGCATGCGAGGGAAATGATGTGTTTATACAGCGGGAGCGGGAGAGCCGAGCGTCTACCTGCGCGCCAGCGCGAGGCGGATCCAATTAGCTCCCCCGTCAAGAGCCAGAAAGATTTACTCCCTCCCCCCGCCTCCCCTCGGCACAATGTGCTTTTGCGCCATCGCTCCTCGGCGACTCGCATTACTGCCCGCGGCAAAGGGGTAATTATAAGACGAAAATGTGGCACCGTCACGACGCCGCCCCAAAATTCCCACCGCCAAGCAGTCGTTGCAGAGAAGCAGATGGATGAAATGGCAGTCACGTTGACACGAGGAGATCAAAGCGCTCTTTACCTGTAACTTTGTTACTAAAGCGGGGCGATATTGACGAAGCGGGGCCCTTACTGCGCGGGAGCCCCGGGGCACATGCATGAGAGGGGGGAGGGGCTCTGGGCTGATGCGTCCGCTGCCCGTTCCTCCTGCGCGTGCCGCTGAGCGAGAGCGCCTTTCCCGCCGGCGGTAAGGGCGTCTGCGCTTGACGGACGGTAATGTACACGTGGCCCCGCGAGAGCACGACACTTCTTCCAGACGTCTGTTTCCAGAAATGGCTTCGAAAATTTACCTCCGGGGCAGGCAACCCGCGTTGGCAATCAATATCCGCATCGGTGTGTTTGCAACCATTAGCCCTCTCATCTCTCTCCATAATGCAGCCGAATAATTTGTTTAGCGCGCTGCGGGACTAGCCATTAGCGCCGCGGCTCCTACGCCCGATGACCGGGCAGGGCAGGAACGATGACAGATCGCAGGCTGTTCGGCAAGGGAGGCCGAACCGGTGAAGGGACCGGCAATCTGAGAAACGCGGGGTTAAACCGAAGTTTCTGGGGGCAAGCGAATTACGTGCGACGCGTCGCTGCTGAGGGAAACACGGCGCTGTCGATGATTGACGTCGCGATGATTGATGTCGCTCTCTCGAAGCCTTTTCACAACGGTAGTCCTAGCTGGGGCAGAAAGGGACTCTGAGCGGCATTGAACATTAATGTTTACCAGGTAGAATGAGGAATGATCGTATAATACATTGATCTAATCCTGCATTACAATGGCCTGTGCGGTGGGATATGTTTTATATCGGGATATCGGGGCGCTTAAATAGTAAAGTACAATGCAGAGACAGGTCCTGAATAGCAGAGGCTGCTTTTTGTCTCTTTAAATTATGTTAATTGGACAATTAAGTGCCGAGTATAAACTCTTTCAGCAGACCCTGTGGCTCTCAATGACAAGGGTTGGGATCCCAATCTTATTTGATATTTCAAACTATGGAAGGTGCATTTTAAAGGTGCAATGTCTGAGTAAATATATACGTAGAAAAATTGAACATTGATAAATGAGAAATAGTATAATGTTGGCCATAAACTGTACAAGTAACATCCAAAATATACAGATCTCTAGTTGCATTCCAGGAGCAAAGAAACCAACCCAACCACGCTCTGCTTTGGGTTCATGCAAATAAATATCTTATTCTGTCGCATGTTTATCCCTTTTGGTTACCAGCGAAGTAATTATTAAAGCTATCCTCTTATTGTTTAGTTCAGGTTCTGTTGTAGTATTTATATTTTTTTAAACTCTTCTTATTTGCACCTTACTACATTTTGTTTTGCACCCAAAAGCTTCCAGTAACTTTAATGCTGTAATTCATATTATGATGAAGTATAAAAGTAAGTAAATGTGGAGTTGTGAGATATTATTTTTGTCAGGCATAACTCATAGACAAATGAGAGGCATCATACACTGGAACAGAAGATTAAGAGGAACTCAATTAAATAACCTTTATATTTATAAATTGCCTTCTCTTTGTCCTTAACAGTATTTCTTGTTTTTTAAGGAAGTGTATACCTTGTTTGTGTATTTATTTATTTTAAAATATTTTATACTGAGCTCATATTTTGTGCTTGGGTGCACTGTTGTATACTTGATATGCATCAAAAACAGACCAAAAAGGAATGTGTAGGCTGTATTTCACCCTGAAATAATTTTACTGCGTTTATCACATATACCTAAAGCAGACAATGCTGAAGGAATACGGTTTACATTGAAGCCAGGGTTACAGGGATAGATACAGGCTTCCAAAGTAGGTGTGCTGGACTGAATTAGTGTGCATGCGTGTGGGAAAGTCAGTTTAGAGTCTATGTGGATGTGTGAGAATGCACACCCATGCTTTTTAACCATAAGTTAATATCTCTGTCTTTGGCCCTCTCTCTCCCCTGATGTTACACAAACACACCAAACACACACATGCGCGCGCGTGCACACACGCACACACACACACGCACGCACGCACACACAGTATATTCTTAAAAACTGGTAATACTAAGTCAACACTGTGTCCTCTCTTTATCGCACTCCTGCATTCTTCCCTTTTATCTCTCTTTCTCTCCCTCTCTCTTCAGGAGAAAAGGCCCCTTATTAGCCACCTCCAGCCCAGCGGACATTGCCAGGCTGTAGCACGAAGGCATCGCAAGCTGTGAGCAAAGTCTGCTCTGAATGCCCTCCCCGAGTCTCTCTGTCTCCCTCAATGTGAGCACCAACCTGTCAGCCATTAAACGTTGTCCTCCCCTCAATAGAGAGGTTAGCACATGAGTGAGTGGCTCTGAAAGGCAGTGAATATGTTCTAAAGCCCGGGCAAGGCAGACAGTCCTTTCATTGTGCCTGAGCCCCCCCTCCCTCTAAACTTTTAATGGTAGACCTGGCATCACCTGGATGAAGGCTTAGCAAGTCCTGAAAATCATCATCTGACAGCTCTCCGGCGGTTTCCGGCGCTTTCTGGCCTCGCCGCTTGTCTCCACTCCGAAGTTGGAGTCGATTGGAAATTGAAGGGGGAAGGGGAAGTGCCAAATGGGAGGGCATGTCAGAGATGTTGCTAGGATACAAAAGGCCAGCTTTAAAACAGCGACGGCCATTTGAAGGGACATCTACTATGCTTCACTATTTATGACTGAAAGTTTCTCACACTTGATTTATTTTTTTTCCCTCCATGCCGTGAATCAACACGTGCGATGCAGGGGGGAAAAAGTAAAAAGAACGTGAGCGTGAGCAGGGACAGCAGCGTTTGTTCTAGCTTTTGGGAAGCATACTGACCCCAAGGGGGTCAAGGGTTATGACCAGAAGACGGGATGAAATGAGTCTTTAACAGGCCTTTAAGAAAGGAGAGAAAGGGAGAAAGAGCGAGTGTGTGTGTGTGTATGGCAGACAGAGAGAGAAAGAGAGAGAGAGAGAGTAAGAGAGCTAAACTAATTGAAACATAATTAAGCCAGGAACGAATACACTTTTTTGTATCCACTAGGTACTCTAAATATGAAAACATCAGCAAACTTTGCACCTCAGGGGTTTTCACTTTTCAATGAACCTCCAGAAAAGCACAATTACTGATTTATCACTGAGTCCCACGGGAGAGTGAATTCAAAGTTAAGAACGTGATCGGGCAGTGCGTGAGAAATAAAATGGCGCGAGCAGAGAAAAAAGGCAAGAGTGGGCTTGCTGGGTTCATTTAAGTTTAATTATCAGCCTGCAAGGTGTGTTGCAGCACGGCGTGAAGCAGACTCACTTTCTGATTGCGAATCAGGCTGTGGTCCCGTTCATTTAAGGTACGCCCTCGCGCACTTTCACTCGCCACTTCCGCTTGGGGGAATCCCTTTAGAATCTCGAAATTGTTCACTTTTTCACACTGAGTGCAGCCAATCCATTAACAATACAAGGGAAGTATATGCAATTAGCCCCTCCACCCTCCATTTTGCACGAGGGAACCAGTCTACGAACAACAGACACAATCCTGTGTAACTCCTCATTTCTATTGTAAATTAACTTATTATCTCTGTTGTCTATATTCACCTTAGATTTACAATATATTTCCTTCTTGTCGTATTTCAAATGTATGTTTCTTAGGTTATGTTATAAATAATAAAGTATGTCCATAATTTGTTTCCTTTTTTAAAATACCTTTATTCTTCTCGCTCATTAGAAACTCAAATGAGCGAGCAGAATATTCTAAACTCAGCCACCAGAATTGTGCCGAAAACAATTTTCACACCACCCCCCCCCCCCCCCCCCCCACTCCAACAGCATTGCTACAACCCATTTCAGCAGTCATAGACACACATTACGTTAATGCTACCATAATACCTTTCAAGTTGTCCTTAGTGTGGCACAAATGGGTCTGTTCTTGCTTTATAGATGTATCACATTCACTGCAACGTTAGTTTCAAACAGACAGCAGCCATAGTCTTATATGTGGTGATGATGATGATGATGATGATGAAAAAGAAAATTAAACATCCAGGATGTCGTGAGTGACAGGTAAAAAGGGCAGGGGCTCAAATTTTAAGTAATTTCGTAATTTAGCACTCAGCTAACCAGTCAGTTAATTTTAAGTAATAAAACATAAAGCAATGCAAATACTGTATCCTCCTAACAGTCTTTAGATTATGAAATGCCAACAATGTTTTTGAGTATGTTTTGTTGAGACAAAGTATCATTGCCATGACAACAAGACAGCTTTAGCTTATCAACATCATTCCCTGTGATGTATGCATCATGCCCTATGCCCACCATAAAAAGATCTGAACACTACATGGTCCATGTACTCTTTCAGGTTTTATTCATTTTCCATGACAGTTCCCCAACTTTGTATTAAAATAAATTTTCTGTAGGTGACCTCCACTTCTGCCTCCATCTCTAAGTCTACTTTTTGTCCCCCACAGTAATAACTTTCTTACAATAACTCTTGCAATAATACCCCATATGTTATTCTGGTAATTTATTGAAATTCTGGCTTTTCCAGAAATTTTGACTTTAGACCCATTAGACTTTAGAATTTAACAATCAAAGGGAACACATCTCAAACATTTTAAGCAATGGTTGTAAAAGTAAATAGTGCACCTTTATGTTATTCCATAATTCAATGAGAAAATATGGGGCATATAATTCATAAACAGTAATTTAGCTTTAATCTGTTGATAATTATCACTCTACTGTAAGTATTTAGGAACACCATATTAAAGGGTAACAAAACACGCTGGTTTCGCTAGACCACGCCCCCTTTTGAAATTCGAAAAATACCAAAGTCTGGGCGTGATAAGGTAATAAAATAGGGGCTGAGCTCCAGGTATCAAACCACACCCCAGCTATTTTTTTCACTAGTAGCCAAAAGCTCATTTCTACTCTAAACAACACTCACAGCGGCTGCTTTATTCCACTCTGTTTTGGACGTACGTTGCATATACAACTCCTGGCTCAACAATTTGACCCAAATCCCCCCTTTCTGCAGGAAATACCACATATAGCAATAATATACCCTAAAACATAAATTCAACAATATTTTTTAAAAGTGACTTCATTAACCAACAAAATGTAAATAACTGCTCTCATCCACAGCGAGCACTGCAGCTCAAGCTCACACTGAACGGTGTCCTGCAGTCAATGGTCCCTGTAAGCTGCGCGTGCGCGGCCGCGCAGACCAGTTGAAGGACCCGCGCACTAGATTTTTCAGACCGCACACAAAATACAATTATATTTTTTTATTTTAGAAAAACTAAACTAATGTTCAGTTAATCGGCTTCATACACATATTAGGCTTCATACACACTTTTCAATTAATGACAGTAGGCTACGCAGCCAATTACATTTGAGCATTCTATCTAACGTCCATTTCACGTTCGGCTCACGCTTTGACTTAGGCCTATGCAATGAGCACCATGGCTAAACGAAAAGAAGGAACGTTACCTTTACAGGCGCCCAAGACAAAGGGCAGTTTTACATTTAAACAAGAATGGCTCGGTGAAATCGTTCAAACGGACACAAGCGATGGTCCAGGTAGGATGGTGAAACTCTCTGACATATTCAGCTACGAAGAAGCTAGTGGAGTTCTCTGCAAATTTTGCTCGGAGGCGAAAACAAAAGGCGAGTTTACCACCGGGGAAAACTTGGGCTGAGTGGAAACTCGATTACTTGAAACGTCACTTGACACAAAAAGTTCATTCTGATGCTGTGAAGATTTTGCACAATCGTAAGCATGGAACTTCTATTAACCAGCTTCTTGGTGAGACGAAGGAATCGCGTGAGAAACGCGCTGAGAGAAACAAGTCCAGCCCTGAACAAATTAAAATACTAATTGACAATGTGCTTCTTGCGATTAAAACAAACGCGTCAATGCTATCCGTTCAAGATATCCACGATCATATGGCAAAATATGTCAGCCTACCAGAGAGCTGGAGAAGCAAAAATTATGGATTGAATTAATTCAGTTGTACAAAGTGAAATGATGAATAGTACATCATTATAATGTAGGCATATAATGTAATAAATCAGTTTTTTAAAAACTATTAAAGCTTAAAATATTTATAGGTTTCACTTTTTGTGTAATAATAAATAGTATGTGCTGTCATAATTCATTGAGCTTTATTAATTAGTTGACTGAAACTTAAACATGTGTTTAAAGGTTTCACTTTTGGTGTTCTCTTTTTTTTTTGGCATTTTTCAGACGCTTCTCTGACAGAGGTCTTCCCCATACCTGCACATGACAAGATGAGCCACAGAGCCAGAGAGTCAGTCATCCAATACTTTAATAAATATCTTAACATATCATTGTAGAGATATTGCTGTGATTATTATCATGATATTAATTTTGTCCATATCACCCGCCCCCTACTTTATGGCTAAGGCCGCTCTATATAGCCTGCTGGTCGGTTGCGGGGAACACGGTTCGCTCACAGAGGTTTGCGCTCATTTCTATTTGCTTAGTGCTGAAAAAAATTAGAGGGAACATTAACTGCAGTGCGAGTAAAAGTTTGTTTACAAACAATATTACAGGCCAGCAAGGGCACAGTGTGAACAAAGTAAACAATAGATACTTTACTTACCTCGCCAGACAGTAAAATTCAGTTTTGTTTTAACATAAAAATACAGGTAATATCCACACCATGCATGCAACGAAGAGAATAGCTCTCCACGTCCCTGTCAGATACGCAGGGAGCATTTTCATATGCTTTATACTATATATTTATTTTTTAATAAAGTAGCCTATATATTTTTTTTAAATAAACTAGCTAGCTACTTGCTAAGCTAGACTGAAAAACTAACTATCAAAAAACAAGGGACTATCAAGCTAAATATATACCAAGAATAAATCTCCTCACGCAGATCAACCGCTGCGCTGCCCGCCCTCGCTCCAAAACTTAAGGGTGTAGCCACCGAACTATCGGTGGGCGTAGCTGTACAGGTTTCTATTTCATCACTGGGAGGAATACGTCAGCTGGAGGAAATTACTGGGCAATCACAGATTGAACGTGCAGTACCTAACGTTTTGCCACACTTTTGAGCCAGATTCTTTAAGTTTACGTTTTTTTGTGCTGACTGCAGTAATTTGTCAAGATTTGGACCAGGATCAATCAGTAATACTTAGAAAAAACCAAATGTATCAGTTATCATATAACATAAGTTATTTTAGTGCTTTGTTACCCTTTAACTTCCTTATGACTTTGGAAGTTGAAGATTTAGAATTTTTCAGGAGAGAGCTTAGCTATCAGTTGACGTTGAGTTTATATCACATTTCCATGATGTAGGATATAAACCTTATATTTGTAGAACATATATTTAATTTAGGCTTGAACTGGGGAATGTTGACTGAGGTTCATACAAATGTACAATACTTTAAATAAAGCAAATGAAATCAAATGCTGTCCTCTTCAACATGCAGCATGCAGCTTTCTTTTTTAATGAACAGCCAGCTTTATGTGCGATTGAAAAACGCAGAGCAGTGTAATCTAATCAGTTTCATTGTAACAGACAGTGCGGCATTTACCCCTGGACATATACGTGTTTGAATGTTTTGTACGAGGCAAGATCAGCTAGTAAAACACGTTGGAATAACCCTGGCAATGCAGCATGCGGTTCATTAGCCTTTATTTGAAATTCATGGGTATCATGCGGAAAGGATGTGGCTGCGGGCTGATCTCTCACCCGTCATTGGCTGACCCCGGTTACGCAGTGCGTTTCACGACGTTGAGGCCGAGGTGCCGCGAATGCTCGCTCCCTGATTTTTGTTGGAAGCGGATTGCGTATCTGATGCATCTCCCGCACCTACTTTCTGATGGAATTATGACACATATAATGGATTCTTCAAACCTGGCTTCCCTGGCTGGTGCCCGTGAAGAGGTTGCCCTAGAGAGAGCTTGTTGCTCCTGGAAGTGGATTGGTATTGATTTGACCTTCATCTTTAAATGGCAGTCGATTAGGATTATATCTGATGAGGGCTTTTCCAGTAGGGAGTTTTGATTCCAGGGATTGCATGTGGTACTGCGAAGCCATGATACTGAGCCCGTGTATAAAAGTGACATTGAGACAGACAAAGTCAGGGTTGTGTGCTAAAAGGGTTTAAATTGTAGGGTATAGGCCTCGCTGACTCCTTTGACCAGGACTTTGGTCTTAGGGATGAGACTGTGCATATCAGTAAAGGAGCCTCCCTAACCTCCCTACTTAAAAATCTTACATATATTTTGTGTAAGGATATAGGATACATAAACAACAATGTTGTTGTGTCTTGCACCTGCTAATAAGGAGATAAGGTGACATATATACTTTGCCTGGTGGATAAATGTAAAGTGATGATGTCAGTGCCAGGGCTATAGGGTGTTTTCACCCATAAGAAATGTGATGAGGGTAGGGAGTGATACAATCACAGAACTTGTACTAGACGTGGTCTGATAAATGTTGTTCGTCATCAAGATGCTACAGACTATGTACCTATATTCATTGGTAGCTAGCTAGTGAGTATTAGTGAGCTTCTTAGTTCACTGTTGCTAGTTCAGTGAACGGTCAGTATCGATTTCAGAAACATCTAACATATATACTAGTTCCACTACATATTAAGTCAATGGAGACTTTAAAAAAAAAGCTTTATACAAAGTGTATTGCATGGCTAAGAAAATACAAGAACTGTCAAGCTAGGCAACAAGAAACAAAATCTACGTTGCACATTGTGGAATGATTTCACAGAAACTGAGAATATGCTAATTGTGCATGCATGTCTACAATTTATGGGTGGAACTAGCATGCGTAGTTAATCATATGAAAGCAACGTATCTCACCATCGCCAGACTCAACAGTGACCTTCTTCGTTCAGAGGATGGCATGCCGTGTCGCCAGGTCTTGGGCTTTTCCGCCAAATTGGGTTCCTTTGAAGATGAAATTGCGGGTGAAGAAAATCAAAGCAACAGGTTGCAGTTTTTAAAAATGTGCCACGGGCTCGGTCAGACACAGTGTATGATGCAAGAAACTGGGCCCAATGGGCTGGACATATTTCTCTGACCTGGCAACACAGAGGGGATGTGATCCCCAGTGTTCCGAGGTAATGACAGAGAGGGCCTGCAAAACTTCTGTCAAAATATGTTACAATTTCAGGTGGTAACAATCTGAATTTAATAAACATTTCAATATTGTTCTGAAATTTACTTACACTAATTCTTGGTTAAAAAAGTCAACGCTACAGCCTACGAAAATGCCATCAATTGCTTGAGTACACAATAAGAAATTGGGCAATTGCTTACTGTACTGTATAAAAAAATGTATTTGTCACATTGCTAGTAGGGATCTCAAATCATCGGCTGCTGTGCAGATGTTATCATTGTGTTCAACCAGTTAAGAAATCTTAATCCTAACCCTAAACAGACTTCTCTTGCCTAGTCACATTATCTTGATCTGGTCTGAACATTACAACATTCACAAAATAGAGCACTCTTGTAAGACACCCGTAACCGGAGTTTAAATGTGCAGAGGTTAACAGCAACCAGAGATGTTCTATTTCAGTCCGTTTCCCTAATAATATACAAAAAATAGTCAAAAAACCTAGTTTTTGAACATTTTCAGTTTTTTTTTTTTTTTTTTAAATCTAACTTTCAGCAGGGCAGTGTCTTATTTAACTGCCTGAAATATTCAATCTCAGGGGACACATTTACACAGCTTTTCATAGCTTGTACTGAGGCTCACAGACAAAAAGTGTCGCCACAGAATACCACTAATTCAAGGTCCCCTGGTCCCTTCCTTCCTTGTCTACTACAATGGCACTGCCAGATGCCCATAGGCCTATGCACTGTCCATACCAAGACCATACCAAGATGATTGAAATAAAAATGATTTCCTCTTCAAAGTATCTATTAGTTTGTTCCATTGCAAAAAAAATAAATAATAAAAAACATTACCCTACCCTCCTATACAACTTGGTTTTGCATAGTTACAACTATTTGGATGGATTGCCATCTGGTAAAGAAAGTGCATGATGTGGGCCTACAAATTTACAGCAAGATGATTCTTTAACCAACTTAGTCACAACGGTGACAAGGAGAGTCCACTTAGTTATAGTACCAGTAGACTACATCACTAAGTTTAGAGCCAGTGTTTTCAAACTGAATTCTTCAGCAGCTATATAGAATTCACAATAAAAGTTAGAGCCAAGGTAGAGGTGGCCAAATAATAAATCAATGTAGTAGTCCTCTGGCATATTGAATGCTTGATATTCCAGCAAAATCTTTGGTAGCAATAAAAAACATGGCAAGGTAGCTTTCTAAGCTATTTGCTATCATAGTAACAATTCCCTCTGAGGGTGAAATCCTGTGGTGCATTGTTGTACATTTACTGTACCTCATATGTAGTTGCTTGTTGAGCTATGTCCATCAACAGAACCTCTTTACTGTTCTTTATAGTGGAGACCTGAGGATAGCTTAAATAGAGGTCAGTAAAAGTTCAATGTAATAATAGAGGCTGTATCGAATTTTATCATGCCATACCCAAAGTAAAATTTCAGCACATTTTGAGAAGAGCGACTGGCATTTTTTAAAGACACGGTTGTAAAGCATTTATTTAATTTAGGAATGTAAGATAATGTGTCATTTTAAATAACTTGTCTGAGGTATGACAGCCTGTTTAAAATATTTGAATTGCAAGGGTGAATTACAGGGAGACAACAACAACAACAAAAACACTGCAATTACACTCTGCAAATGTTTTCCTATAAATTTGCTTCGCACTTTAAAAACCATCCCTTTCGCCAAGCGTTACTTCCTTTCTCCGTTGTCTAAAAGTTGCTTGATCGTAGACCGATTATTATCCATCTCTCGCTTGTGTGCACGGCACGCGCGTGTGCCTTTAAAATTGCGGATGCGCCTAGATTCCCAGGGTCTTGTGTTCTAGCCACTCCACTGTGATTGACAGACTGGGCTAGAGAGGGATCCTCCTTCGCTCTGCCCGCTGCTCTCCTCGCGCTTTCCAGGCTCAGTAACTTTGTAACAGAGGGATGCGGCAGGCGCACGCAGCAGCCTGAAAATGGCTCGCGACTGGATTTATCCATCCCTCCTCATTCTTCACTTCCTTTTGCCGAATCAGGCCTTAAGGACTTATCCAGAAAATGAAGGTAGGGTAAATCAAATAGTTTTTGAATTAGATTAAATTAATTACTGAGGTTTGTGGTAGAAAGCTTGCAAACCATGTATTCAGTTCCCATAGCTAAGTGCAGCCTCTCTCGCGTTTAGATGCTGTGGTTTGTATTAATCATGTATTAAGCTAGGGAAACGGGCAAGAAACATGGAAAATTGCTGAACAGTTTTTTTCTGGGACACTTGCATTAAATTTTAACATTTTATGCTTAAGATTTAGGGGACATGTAAAGGAAGTCTTCAGCCACACTTGAAGTACAACTTATAAATTCTTTGTGCTTTAGAGAAGTCCCACGACATTCAACTTTTGAACGCCATTTATAATAATAATAATAATACTTATTATCATTATTTATGATTTTTTATCATTATTATTTTTTTAAATTATTATTTCAATTATTATTTCATGGTTTCCTTATTACAAAAATGTTCCGAATCAGCAATACAGGTCAGCAATTACATGTAATTTGTCACGCGCTGTCAGATGAAACTCAAGCCTCAGCGATTTCAGATGATTGACGCAGCTGCTTCCGATCAAGCGATTATTGAGTAAAATGCTAAACTAGATTGATGACAGACAGACGAGTGTTTGTTGTTGGACGAATACGCGAGAGCAAAGACCTTCCACAATGTACGGATAGCATTTATGCTGAAGTACGTATCTGCATAATCACATAAGCTATATTGTGATGTAAAATAATAAAACTGCATGCATATACAACATAAACGGATCTATAGATATATTTGTTGCCAGTTGTTTGACGTTTCCTGGTCTCTACTGTATGCATTCAGACGTGCGTTAGACTACACCCACACAAATGTAACAGTAGGCTAACCACACGAGGCTGTAATTGAATGGGTTTGAAAACTTGTCTCTCATTGCTGTAGATTTCACTGTGCGGTTGTCTCTTCCTTTAGGTGACAGAACAAAGCATTTTGACCACCTACTGTAAATTCGTTGTTGAGATGAAAGCGTGCCGTGCTACATGTCGCCACTGACAAGTGCAAATTACTGCCTTTCCCTTGTGCTGTCGTTAGACATTGGTTTGCGAAGTCTTACAAACCATTGCACAAATGTGCATTTCACACGTAATTATACATGCATTATAATGGCGATTCAATTGTAGCCTTTTTATAGCTATAGCCTATATGGCAACTACGAATGGCATAAATGGTTCACTGAAATATTTTCTCCCTGAATCAGAATGGCTGAACGGCATCTATTATTATTATTATTATTATGGAAGTTAGCCTATACATTTTGGATTTTTATTAAACTTGTTCAGATATACTTATGGTTTATATGTAGCGCCTATATGCTGAATAGCCTACAGGCTTAAGTGTAGTTTAATCGTAGCCTCAAGCACTGAACTTGGAACAACCTTTTTGCCAAAAATGTTTAGAGTTAGGGTGTTTTGGGTGATCCTGGATTGGATGAAGGCACAGTCTAGTTGGAGGTATAGCAATATGAAATCCATATAGCTCTTTCTGCTATGTCATTCCTCACTTTCCTTTAATCAAACCCCTGTTGTGAATAAAATCCCCATGGTCATCTACAGTGATTGCCACAGTGAGCTGAAGCATTTGCCACATTTGCCATAATTGTATAATATATCACTCCATGTATTACGTGAGATGGGAATACAATTCAATATTTGTATAGCTTGATGATTTTATATCTGCAGATTTATTAGGGACACCCAACTGGGACCTTAAAAATGAAGGGGCTGTTTGAGTAATGTATTTAAAAATTTAAACAGCAGATGGCGCCACAATCACAAAATTTTTACATTTTGTTTTTGATACCATAGTGTTATTTATTTATTTACTTGCTTACTATAGGGAGAAACACCTGAGTTTATACATCACTTTGTTACATTGGCATTGTCAATGGTTACAGGAAAAACTGGATAAGCACCATGAGTTCCCCATAGGGGCAGCTGGACACAATTGTACCCACTCTCTTTACAGTGGTCCTCAGAGCTATTGAGAGTGTATCCACATTATTTAATGCATGAATGCCAGTGAAAGAGAAGGGTTTTATGCTGATGAGAAGGGTCTCTTTGCGGACTGATTTAGTAGGCCTGTTTTCCTGCAATCACATTTAGACTGAGGTCCAAAATATGCCTATATGGCTGAAGGTCAAAAACAGTTTACAAAGTGCTATAACTCACATTATTGTGGTTATAGAAAAAACGGACAGGTGGGAGGGAGGTGCAGTACAGTAACCCCATTCATCTTATTATAGTGGGGTTATTTCTTCCACAGTATTTTCCTGTCTAATTGTGCACCAAGCTCAGGGTTGGTTTATTGAGAACACCCATTCCAAGAGAAACTGTGTCTGCCTTTATCTTCTCGTCACTTTCATGTTGTTCACGTCTTTTTCAATGTAGGTCATTTTTGCAAACAGACAATAACAAGTGCTCTGCTTGTAAAATCAATTCAGCCAGTACTGCTCCTTGCTGCTACAGATTTGCTAGAGATTTTGACTTCACACATCTGACAAGTCTCATACTTTGGTTCCAAACCTTTAATACAAAAACGTTAAATTTTTTTAAAATAAAAATACAACAGCAAGCCGTGAAGGCAACGGCTAAGGGGCTGTGGTTAATGAAGGCCAGGTCTCTGACATAGCACGCAAGGGGTGTAGCTCTCGTCTGCCTCAGAGCCCATTATAAGAACATTAGCATGAGAAAGCGAACCCCCTTTTCTCCAGCTCTGACCCCTGCTTAAGCCTGGCACTTCCTCTCGCTCTCAGGCCATGTTTTTAGGCAAAGACGAAGGCTGGCGGAGCCTGAACTCGGATCCCCTTTCTTTTCCGGCGCTCCGCCATCAATGCTCCCCTTCCCCAGGGTCGCGATTCTCACTCGGCAGCTGTGTTTGCAATTCAAGAGTTCTTTAATGTGTTGGGGGCCAGTATTGATTCAGCTGCATGCAGCCAGCTCTTATTTAGTGAGCTTTCCCCCCCTTCTTTTTAATGGCATGGATTCTCAATACCCAAGACGCCGCCTAGAGTCGCTCCTCGGGCTCCGTAAATGTAGTGCTTTTAATATCGGCCACATCTCAGCGGATCAAACGGAGGGAATGCCGGGCAGAGCGGGGCTAGCACGGCCGGGGAGACCGGTTCTCCGGGCTTTTGGTCCTCGTTAGCGATCCTCGTCGCAGCCGTTAAGCAGTGCAATCGCGTATTTAGCTGACTATTTACGTTAACACTCTCCTAGTTTGCATAAGCGTATTCCGCACGTTGCTTGTTAATGCGTGCGATACGGGACAGGTTCCCCCCCCCCTCCCTTCTCTCAGCCACTTGAGATGGAGAGCGAGGTGACGCTGCCGGCTCTCTCTCACTCAAAGGTCTTCATGTTCCAGTTTCGAATGGATTTTTTTTACTCAGCATTGTCTGCCTGCTTTGCTGCTGGGTACCATTTCCAGGCTTTAAGCACCAGTTTGTGTGCAGTCTCTTGTAGCCCGGCCCCCGAGCGCTCTGATGGCTGTGCAGGGGTAAGCGCTTGCAGGCATGCTCTCCTCCCTCCATTACTAATCCTGCAGGATTACGGAATTCTCCACAGGGAGGCAGAGGTCACTACATTTTTAATTGCTTTAATTCATAATGGCTGTTCTTATCGGCAGATACATATTTCAGCAGTGGCCTGATCAATCAAGCACATGTAATGAAATCATGTCCCCATTGTTGTTCTGTCGGTGACCTTGACTTTTGCAGCACATTGATCTTTGCTCCAACTTCTGCCTTGAACTCAAGCTTTCTTACCTGCCCCCAGTAGCTAACTATGCCTAATGGTGACATCATAATGGCGGAATTTCAAAAAAAGTAAAACATTTTTAGTTTCTAATAGTTTCGTTTTTTTAAAATACCAAACAGGGGACCAGAAGAACAGGCGATGGATGTTGAAGAGTCAGTCAAAGACTAAAATGAAAAAAGACCAACAGCCAAAGAGAACATGCCACAAATTAACATACACAACTCTCCCTAAAGACAGCAAATGGATCTCAAGTTGAAATAACTTGTGGGCAGTTGTATTAATTTACTTCTTTTAGTTACTTTCGTTTTTGTTGACATTGAGAAAGATGAGCTTTGTCTGCAGTGTTGACTCTGACAGTGTTGGCTGTCAGTTAACCCATCACAAATTACCAATTACATTTAGTTTTCATTTCAGCTCCTAAAAGTAGAAATAGAAATGCTATGCATTATTTTTTCTTGTTGCATGAAACCGTGGAACATCCTTTTATTTCCTATTAGTTCTGATTGGAGATGCAGTCAAGAGCGTGTGGAATATTTTAACCACCCATTAAAGTTGGACTTTTAAATGTTGTACAGCACAAGGGGCAGTTCCAACACTGCATTCGTAATGAGCCATTGTGTCATTTGGGCTCTCATTCCTGCGCCTGTCAAAATGATCAGCTCAGACAAAATCCACTGTGTGCCTAGTGTCAGCCGCGAAGCTTATTTGCCATCCAGTCAACATGCTATTTTATTAAAACCGCTGTCTAAATGTCGGCTCACCCCTAGTTTTGCTAGCATTAGCATGACCTTTCATTCAATTCATCTCTTTGCTCAGCAACTTTTTAATCTTTGCTTGCTCTTGTCAAATCCATCCATTCAGTGGCCATGTTAATGTAAAGCAAAAACTAGGGATTTAAAAAAATATATATTGGCTGCATGATGTTGACTTAACAGCTTTGTATGAAGAGTCCAGCTCAAGACTGTTAGGCAGACCTTCAGCAACGGCTCCATGCGACTGAATGGTCAAATACTGGTGGCTCCGTGGAGATGATCACGACCGTCAGTTTCCTAAGCACCTGAAACTGATGACCATTCCTGTCATTTGACTGACCGATAACTCTTCAGTTTGCTTCTACGGATGCAGCGTGACAGTTGTTTTTCACCGTGTTTTAATTAAGATATTGTGCAGTGAATGTTACTGAGAGTTAATTGACGAGCAGAAATAAACCTTCATTTAGTAAATCAGTAATTGTTTTCAGTAATGCACCTATCCGCTATAAAAAAAAACGGAATCCTCTGTAAGCGTTAACCCCGCAGTAATTCATCCTCTTAAGCCCCCGAACGGTGTTAAAGTGATACGATAATGCACCACAAGGATATTGGTGGTTACCAGTAAATGCGCTGGACCTGCACCGCACGATCGTTTCCTTGGCGCGTTCAGCAGCTCTCTGACATGAAGTCGACGAGATAAGGTTCCACAAGAGCAATAATTTAGTGTTACCCTGAGAGGATGATATTCCCCTTTTCCATAAAAAATGTAGAAAATGTCCCCACACAATATAGCCTGTATAGTCTAATGCAAATGACGGTGAAATATCTGGACTTGCGCCCCTAACATTTGGGTATGTTAGAGCTGAAGCCTTTGGGCTTTAGTGGTTTTTCAAAAGTATTCTAAGGGCCAACTGCTGTCTGGGTGTATCTCAGCTGGCAGCCTTGAAGTCGAGACATTGAAACACGCCAAAATAATTTGCTTTATTTTTTTAGGATGCTTTTATTTGAGACGCCCTTAATCAAGTGAATTATACAACATTAGAAGTGAATTATACAACATTAGAAGCAAACAAGAAAAATGCAACATATTTTATCTGCACAATAAAATTTGAACATTTTTCTTTCAGCAGTTGACATCTGTGATTATATTAGTCCAGAGAGTTAATGGTTCTCTGTATAGCTGCGCTTGTGAGTTTGGCTGGTACAAATTATGAGTTAAAAATAAATAGAATTACTGTGATTATAGGCTACTTTTTCAGCAAGACATTTTCACTTTATTTACTGCATAAGCAGCACACCAAATGCATTACATCTGTAGTGCATGCATGTTGCATCATCATATTTGCCCATCATATTATACTGATACAGATAAAACCCTGATATTGTGCATCCCTAGATTTGGCACATAACCAGAAGGTTGCAGAATAAGGTAGTTATGGATGGTAGTTATCTATCAGACAAATAAAATGTAGTCATGTTTAATTCATATCTTAAAGGCAATGAGTTGGATATGCCCTTTGTTACCATGCTGGAAAGAAGCTCTTTGTCATTTTTTGTCTGGGATTGTGACTAATGTGACTTAATAATAATAAATTGTGACTTAAAAATAATATCAGTACCTGGTACAGGTAGGAAATAACAACAAGTTACAGATGAAAGCTATTTCCTAGTCATTTTTTTGTAAAGAAACAAATGTGTACATTTGCTAATGTGCACACATCTTTCTTTTATGCTGTACAGCGTCTATGTGTTTTGGCTAAATTGGCTTCCGCCTGAAGAGGATCCTGTAAGTGCAGTTAAGAATGGCCTTTGATTACAGATGATTTATTTCAGTGGTACTTACTACTTACCGGCTGAAAAACCTTGTTGGCCTTATGTCAGATGATGGAGATGCTTTGCATGCTCACAAGGTGCTTAGATGGACTCCCTGTTCAAGCTGTATTCATTTTAAATTTGCCCTAAGTATGTCTTTTCAGAATGGAAAAATAACACAAATGCAGATGAGAATTGAAATTTGGTGGGCCTAAACTAGTGTTGCTGATAAGAAATACATTTAAAATATCAGAAATTCAAGAATTTTCTTGACCTACAAAAACAAAACCAAAAAAATGTTAAAGGCTCCAATCAAAAGAATAATAAGAAGGAATTAAGAAGTGAGAGAAGTAGAACCACAGCTTCTCGCCTGTGAGCTGCATATAGCCCCTCTCTCTCTTCAGCATTAAAATCCAAAGCTGTTCCAGGAATGAGGCGTGCAGACTGAAGCTAAGGGGTTAAATATCTATATACCTTGGTCTTGTGTCTGAGAGGACATATGACTTCTGCCGCTCACCCTTCAGTGGAGTGTCAGGGTGTTATCTCTGTGGTGTGAGACCTTGCAGTGTCTGGACAGGGTTCTCTACAGGGCTGGACAGGGTTCATGGCTCAGTGAGGTTCTCTACAGGGCTGGACAGTGTTCATGGCTCAGTGAGGTTCTCTACAGGGCTGGACAGGGTCCATGGCTCAGTTAGATTCTCTACAGGGCTGGACAGGGTCCATGGCTCAGTGAGGTTCTCTACAGGGCTGGACAGGGTCCATGGCTCAGTGAGGTTCTCTACCGGGCTGGACAGGGTGCATGGCTCAGTGAGGTTCTCTACAGGGCTGGACAGGGTCCATGGCTCAGTGAGGTTCTCTACAGGGCTCAGTGAGGTTCTCTACAGGGCTGGACAGGGTTCATGGCTCAGTGAGGTTCTCTACAGGGCTGGACAGGGTCCATGGCTCAAGTGAGGTTCTCTACAGGGCTGGACAGGGTCCATGGCTCAGTGAGGTTCTCTACAGGGCTGGACAGGGTTCATGGCTCAGTGAGGTTCTCTACAGGGCTGGACAGGGTTAATGGCTCAGTGAGGTTCTCTACAGGGCTGGACAGTGTTCATGCCTCAGTTAGGTTCTCTACAGGGCTGGGGAGAGCTGCACATAAGCACCTGCAACCTCTCCTACCAACCATTGAGAAATGATGAGGAGTGGAACATATAGGAGGCAGAGAGCTGTGTGTGTGTGTGTGTGTGTGTGTGGGGGGGGGGGGGGGGCTCTAGAGAGGGATAAAAAAGATGGAGAGAAGAATGGGGGAAGGAGGCAAAATAATACAATGGAGAGAGAATATGAGAGAGAGAAAGTGAAATTGAGTGAAAGAAAAGCAAAGAGCATGAGAGAGCGAACAGTAGTTATGTTGTCCAGGCGTGCAGAGTGTGTATGAGGTTCTGACATTCGCATAATAAGACAGCAGCAATCTGGCTGCAGGTGCGCTATTCCTCCGGGCCACCCTGTTGCCAGGTTACCACCGTCCACGACAGGGTCACTGAAATCTTTTCCAACGAGCACCACATCAGCGGGCGACAGGGATAGAAGCCAGTGGGCCGGGTCTCCCAGAGGTGCTGTGTATCCGCTTTTTGGCACAATCCCCTCACCTGAAATCTGCCTTCATTCGTTCAATGGATTTGCCCTCAAGGACGATTAGCTGTGAAATTACAAACACCTGCATTCTAATGCAACAGCCAAAAACAACCCAGAGATAATAACTGCCCTTAATTGGTTTAAGTTTCTTTTCTTTTTTTTTGTGACTGAATTAAAAACGTAATTGCTCAAGTGCAAGTTGGGAGCCGGGAGGAGGAGGTGCTGTGGGGTCATCGTGTAGATGAATGGAGGATGTGAGTCATGCTGCCCTGCTTGTAGGTAAAGTGTCTCAAATCTCTGTGGCAATTAAGGAATGGTAATGCGCCATTGGCTGCTGTGTGACCTGGTGTGTGAATGGACTCCAGCCCCTGATGCACTGAACATGCTCAGAGTCAGAGAGAGAGAGAGAGAGAGAGAGAGAGAGAGAGAGAGAGAGAGAGAGAGGAGCTGTTGTGGGGTCTTGGCCTCGCAATTTGGTACTGGCGAGGGCCGTTTGAGTCTTGGCAGGTAGATGAAAGGACATTTTGCCCAGGCAGGGCTTGGGAGATTAGAGACCAGAAAATCTTGTGTGGTGCAGCATTTTGGTGCTTCAGTTCGGAGCTTCGAAAGCTCCCATCCCTGTCAATACAGACCTGGCTTTGACTAATGACCAACTTAACAGGGTCAGATGGGAAGTCCTGTGTCACCATTCAACAAAATGAAAAGCCAAATGCTGCCCTAGCATAACAGCAGAGAAAGGCCACCACAAGATAGGTTCACATCAACAATGAGGGCCTGTAACTATCAATTGCGCCTTCCACTGTACCAAGGAGTGCTCTGTTAGCACAAATCATAAGTTGTGATAATTAACAAGACCAGATGGATTCGTCTGCAGGAACATTTAGAAGCTTGCAATTCTGTTATACCTTCTGTTTAAAACAGTGGCTCTAAAGTTGAGACTCTTGTTTGCTTCATCAATAATGCATCAAAATACAGAAAAAAAGAGTCAATAATCATAAGTGCCAGTGGCGAATGACCTTACTAGCCGCTCTTAATGACAAAGACAATGGGTCATGAGAAGTTCACTGCAAAACAGATGCCAACAGCCTCGCCTATAACATACAGTAAGAGACACAAAACAGTATAATCCCTGCAAGTAACTGTCAGAACCAATACAGGAATATCAGTTCCCCATTATGATATTGTTTTAATATGAGTGGTTGAACGGTAGGCATTAGTAAAATATCGCCTGTTGCTGGACCTCATTATCTTTATTTAAAAATGAAAATGTAAGACTGGTGATCCTAATCGATAACTGTTTTCTCTGAAACCTGATCCTTCTGAAGTTGCGTGCTGTGTCTTCGGGGAAGCCAATACAGTACATTTATTAATGGAATTAGCAGTAATATGATGTTTCCAGTGGGTGTGTCCGTCTGCGTTGCGGGCTGGACTGCACTCCTGCGCGAAAGCACGGAATAATAAAAAACGTCTCGTCCGCGCGAACCTGACGCGACTATGTAAACACAGAGCTCAGGTGACATCATCTGTTATTGCTATCGCCCCGTGAACAGGATGAATAATTTTGTTTTCAGACTCTGGTTTGGTTTCTCCGCTTCACATTTGAGCTCTGTGCCCATTGACAGCCTTTTGTTATGCTTATTAGATAATATTGAACATGATCCAGGGCGAAATGACTAACGGTCAGGTCTTTTATCTCAGAGCTGAGGGCTTGAGGCTGAGGTTAGGTTACAAATGTGGGGGTTTCACTGGCCCCAGATGAGCGCGAGGAGGTAGGGGAGCGTTCTCACGCTCTCTCACCGTCGAGCGTTCACAGCAAAGTAACTCAGAGATGGTATGCCTCTCCATGGCGCATTCCCTTTGCGGAGGACGCTTCATTACTTCTGCATAAAATTTCCAAAATGGCCGTCTGATTGACAGGGGACATTGAAATTATATAAAATCTGCCCCAGATTTGAAAATTTCGTTTAAGGTGTGATTATGGGTCACACAAGGAAACAGGAGAGCGAGGGAATGAAAAAGAAATGGTGCTCAAAACTGATCAGGCACTGTTTCCAAGCTTATAGGACTTGTAGGACTCTAGTTCCCAGCATGCAACATTGGAGTTGCATTTTATTGTTGTTCACCATCACTGATAAGAGCTCTTCCAGTCAGAAAGCACACCCTGCACCTCCCAACACAGCTGATCACAAGAGCAAAAAGACTGCTGCCCTCTAATAGTGGTCTGTGTGGATCTGAGTTGCCTCCCGCCCAGGCTTAAAGGCTGACTAATATGACATGTATGTACTGTAGTTACTTCATGTTCTGATTTTTTGAACGTTTTTTCAGAATTAAGTGAAGTAAAAAGGCAGCTTTCTTGTAGCAGACAGGTTGGTTTGTCTCCACGAGAGTCAGTGAAAGATACTCTCTGTACATCATCATCCCTGCAGTCCAATGAAAATGAAGGAATGAGAGAGTGATGGCACGAGTGAGAGCGATGTAGAGAATTCTTGAGTGAGGGAGGTTATGAGAGTAAGATATTGTGTGCGGGTTATTGAGAGAGTGTGTTAATATGTAAGGTAGATAGAATCAATGTGAGAGGTAGAGTGAACATCGTATTTGGAAGATGTTTCACTCATGAATCAGCCGAAATCTATTCAAAATCCATTATAAATAAAAGAAAAAGGTACACGTTTACGATAGCAGTTCATCATATGTAATAGAAAACAGAAACATTACATATAATGTCTTATGGAAATGCACACAATTATTGGTTAATTGATATTGGTTACAGTTCAACTTTTAAATTCCATTTCAGTTTATTGTTTAATGTCTCCTATGTTTCCATTGATCAGAGGAAAAACAAATCTTTAATGCAAACTAATTTAGGTTTACTTGAACCCTTCGGCATTAGGCTGACATAACAGCTGTCACAAGAAGGCATAACAGATTATGTAAATTTATGTCAAGTAACATAAATTTGCCATAACTTTTATTGGTAAATGTTGTATCACATGTTACATTACATTACATTACATTTATTTAGCAGACGCTTTTATCCAAAGCGACGTACAGTAAGTGCGTACAGAGACATCATCATCATTACAGAACAGACAAGGCAAGGCACATCCTTTGCATAATGTAGCAGCTATCCCTAGCAATGAACGTTGACTGTAGTTCACAGTAAGCTGTGGGCAAATCAGCAACACCACACTTTCATTCCAAATACTATTATAAACTATGCTATTATAAACCATTCCAAATACTATTATAAACTATACCATTATAAATCATTCCAAATACCATTATAAACTGCTATTATAAACCATTCCAAATACTATTATAAACTATAATAAACAGACAGGAAAACACAGGGAACAGGGAACTGATATTCCTAGGTGAGGATATCAGTCAAGGTGGAGTCTGAAGAGGTGTGTCTTCAGGCCTCGACGGAATGCAGGCAGGGTTGGAGTAGAACGTAGGGGAATGGGAAGTTCATTCCACCACTGAGGTGTTAATGTGGAAAAACTCCGCAGTCGGGACAAGCGAGAGCCTTTGACACGGAGGGGGGGAAGTGCCAGTCGCCCTGCTGTAGAAGAGCGAAGTGGTCGAGCAGGAACATAGTTCTGGATTAAGTCCTGCAGGTAGGCGGGGCCTGTCCTATTTGCTGCAGTGTAGGCCAGGGTCAGAACTTTGAACCTGATCCTGGCTGCAACTGGCAGCCAGTGGAGAGACCTCAGCAGGGGGGTTACGTGGGAAAATTTCGGGAGGTTGAACACAAGCCGGGCAGCTGCATTCTGGATGAGTTGAAGAGGCAGAATGGCGCAGGCCGGTAGGCTTGCGAGCAGGGAGTTGCAGTAGTCCAGGCGTGAGGTGACCATGGTCTGGACAAGAAGCTGGGTGGAGTAGGTGGTCAGGTACGGTCGAATCCTCCTGATGTTGTACAGGAGGAACCTGCAGGACCGTGCCGTCGCCCTGATGTGCTCTTTGAAGTCCAGCCGGTCGTCCAGGACCACCCCCAGGTTCCTTGCAGAGCGGGAGGCAGCCACCACGGTCCCATCAACGGTGATGGAGAGGTCATGTAGTGGGGAGGTCTTGTTGACATGACAGCTTATGTCACTTGCCAAATTTAGGTACCTGTGTTAGCTGAAGCAAAAGTGTTATGACAGCTGTCATGACAAGTCCCTCTCACTTAGTGCTTCATTGGAGAACAACTAGCAAGGGATTGAGACCATTCCTCCATGCAGACTCTCTCCAGATCCTCCAGAAGCCTTGGTCCTCACTTGTGGACTCTCCTCTTCAGCTCATCGCAAAGGTTTTCAATGGGGTTCAGGTCAGGGCACTATATTGCAAAACCATGATTCTGTGGTCAGTGAACTATTTTCGTCTAGTTTTTAAGGTATGCTTTGAATTATTGTCCTGCTGGAAGATCCAAACACGACCCACTTTTAGCCTTCTGGCAGTGGCAGTCCAATTTTGGTCTAAAATCTCCTGGTCTTTGATAGAGTCCATGATTCCATGTATCTTAACTAGGCTCCCAGGGCCTTTGGAGGAAAACCAGCCCCACAGTATCACAAATCCACCACCATACTTCACAGTGGCGATAAGGCTGTCTTCTGCATAACTATGCCTCTTATTATGCCAAACCAACCTTGGTATTTATTGTCAAAAAGCAAAGTTTTCATCTCATCTGACCACAGTTCCCGGTTCCAATCTAAGCTTGGGTAAAATTTTGCAAACTCCAGGTGCTTACGTTTGTGTATGATGGATTGAGAGGATTTCTTCTGGCAAGCCTTCTAAATAGCTTCTTGGCATAGAGGTGCGGTCTAATTGTACTTTTGGAGACTTGGTGACCCCAGGATGCAGCCGACTTCTGCAATTCTCAAACTGTGATCCTTGGATATATTATATGAAAACGTATTAGATACAGTGCATCCGGAAAGTATTCACAGCGCTTCACTTTTTCCACATTTTGTTCTGTTACAGCCTTATTCCAAAATTGATTAAATTCATTTTTTTCCTCAAAATTCTACACACAACACCCCATAATGACAATGTGAAAAAAGTTTTTTTGAGATTTTGGCAAATTTATTAAAAATAAAAAAATAAAATTTCTCATTTACATAAGTATTCATACCCTTTGCTTTAACGTATTTTTAAAGTATCATATTTCATATTTGGGCGCATATCCTTTATATGCTGTTACTTCCTGAAGTCTGTGACCATCAACATCAAAAAAACTGTCGATATCTTATTTTCAGGTACTGTTACAAGCGATACTATAACCTCTCTGCATTTGAATGGATCTCTATGGAAATTGGGGGGTGAGACTAGATTGGGTCTCACCCCCCAAGGGTTATTTCTCCGGACTCATTTTCCTATAGAACTCTATGGGGAAAAAAGTCAGGAGAAACAACCCTTAAAGTGATCCATCCACATCTACTCCATATCTGGCAACAGAGTGATGGTTTGGGGCTCGTTTGATAGCTCAGACCCTTGATAACTTACAGCCATTTAGCCAGCCATGTGTTCCATACTGTACCAGTGTAATTTACAGCTGAATCTAGTCTCACCCCCCAATTTCCATAGAGATCCATTCAAATGCAGAGAGGTTATAGTATCGCTTGTAACAGTACCTGAAAATAAGATATCGACAGTTTTTTTGATGTTGATGGTCACAGACTTCAGGAAGTAACAGCATGTAAAGGATATGAGACCAAATATGAAATATGATACTTTAAAAATACGTTAAAGCAAAGGGTATGAATACTTATGTAAATGAGAAATTTTTGTTTTTTATTTTTAATAAATTTGCAAAAATCTCAAAAAAACTTTTTTCACATTGTCATTATGGGGTGTTGTGTGTAGAATTTTGAGGGAAAAAATGAATTTAATCAATTTTGGAATAAGGCTGTAACAGAACAAAATGTGGAAAAAGTGAAGCGCTGTGAATACTTTCCGGATGCACTGTACGTGGGGGAAAATTACACTTTTGTCCTTTTCTGGGCAGTATCACCTCATATTTGTACCCCAGTGAAACAGGAAGTTGAGAATGACCACATAATAGTTCCTAAAGACTTAAAAGTTAAATATGAATGGGAATATACTTCAATTAGGTTTTGTATGTACACATGTTTGTGTACATATAAGACCTTGTGCACATGTTTTTCTGAGAAAACATATGTATCTTTTAATATATTTTCATTATGAATTTTTTTTTTACTTGAAAAACCTTAGCTAAATTAAAGATTACAAACTGATGGACGACAGAGACGTTTTTAATAGCCTTATTTACTCATATTTCCCACGGTTGCCAATAATTCTGGTAAGCACTGTGGGTGTAGACAGTGTCTGCTGTCTTTTTAATCTTTCACACGGACAAATGACTTTGTGTTTTGTGAAACAAGAAGATGAAGAAATAACCTATAAATGATAATTCTATTAATTTCATCAAAGATATGATGATCAGAATCAATGACATACTGCACTGACTTCCTGCTCTGTCATTTCACATCGCTTTCACAGCCTGTGCTAGATCAGCATTTCAGGAGTGGGCGATGAGCCGTTTTGCCTTTTTTTAATTGTTGTGCTTCATTTCCCAGTGATTGACTACCCCCCGGCTGAAATGCAAGGCGCGCAACGTAGCATCTGTAAATGTGTCCGAAGTGCGGCGCGCAGGAATGTAACGTGAATTTTCACACGTTTAAATGTTTTATTTACAGTTTTATTTAACGAAGGTGCGCCGCTCCAGAGTGCTCGCGAGAGGGGCGAATAGTGAAAGATGAAGGGAACATCTGCAGGTTGGATGTAATTAAAAATTAATTGCTCGCAGGGCTTGGGCTTTAATTGGCTTGGAATGGAGCTCAGAGTGGAAAAGCACAGTTCAGAGACTTGTGGGAAATTGATCTCCAGACTTTAAATAGCCGTTTACCCATCTTTTTAACCTCTCAAATCCCCCCGTCAGAGAGTTGTGCAAATGCCAGCGTTCCCTGTACTTTATCGGTAATCCACACAGCAAAAATGGTGGCGTACATTTAACACCCTACGGTGTTTATTTGACTCCATGGAGTCATATAAACACCGTATGGTGTTAAATATACACCAGCAGTGTTGAATGAACACCGGCTTTTTTGCTGTGCAGCTCTGTGCACTTTTATATCTGTGTGCTCTCTTTTCCTTAAGGAGATGTTTGTGTGTATGTGTGTTTTGTACATACCTTTGCTAGAGAAAATAAAGAAGTCGGCTGTCACTAGTGAGAGTCCTGCAGGATTTGTAGTACTAATTGACTGTGGATAGCCAGTGCCCCAGGGCTTGCCGGGAGGTTCGCACTTGCCCCATCGGCAGGTGATCATTTCTGAAAATGCCCCAGGAATTTCCAAAATAGATATGTAATTGTCTAAAATAATCTATTCTCATCATGTAATGACCTGTCCCTGTCCCACACGTGGGCACTCACACTTTTCTACTTGTCTCATCTCTAATGCTCTGTCGCCCCTCCTGCCATTCCTGCCTTCTCTGTGCGTCTGTCCGTGTTAAACTCGTCTTTTTTTCCGCCTCACCTGAATTGCCCTCTCTCATCTGTCTCACTCCCTTTCTGCCCCTTTTGCGATTTAATCCCTCTTTCTCTCACTCCCTTGCTCTCCCTTTCTCTCACTCCCTTGCTTTGCTATCATCACCCCCCCCCCCCCCCCCCCCCACACTTTCTATTTTTCCCTCTCAAACTAACACTTTTATTGTCTTTCTTTCTATTTCTATCCTTCACCTTCTCCTTATGCAGTTACGTTGCTGGACTCAATGTCTGCACTGGGGGACTTGGGCTGGGAGGCGTATCCAGCTGAGGGCGTGAGTATCCCATGTTTTCTTTTGTGATATCACTTCCTCCTGCATGCGGGCCTGTATGACCCGTGCGTCCCGATAGTTGTGCTTCTGATACTGAAGCAGAACAATTGCTGGTGATGGGCAGGTGAATAGTTTCAGGTGCTCCAAAGCTATGTGGTTGCTCTCTCTCTCTCTCTCTCTCTCTCTCTCTCACACACACACACACACACACACACACACAAACAAACATACACATGCACACACACAAACAAACATACACATGCACACACACACCCCCACACATCCTGAAAAATTCTGGAAAGATGCTAGTTCTGCACATTCATACACGATCTGCGTTTGACTAAAACAATGAACGTCACACAGATAGACATTGTTACATAAGAATAACGGTCCATCTGTGGTCACATTGTATCCTGTAGAAACTGAATCCAGGAACAGTAACTTGGGTAGTACTAGCTTGAAACAAGAGTGCTCGTAACAGCTGTTTGGCATTGTAATTGTGACTGCAATGGCCCGTATTACCCACGATCCTCTTCTGCATGAGATGGCACCAAACTGAAGATGTTCTACCACAGTCCATTGGCATTGATGGTTCTGTTCCTTTAACTTGAGCTCCCCGGGAAGACAGGTGCTAATGAATATTCATTTGTAGGGAGGCAATTACCGACTTGAATCAGATTGTAATTGCTATCGATATGTGCTGAGTCCCTTTAGCTGCCAGTTATGCCCAGTTAAAATACATTCCAGGCTTGCCTGCTCATGAATATTCATTAGCGCAGAGTCAGAGAGTGCTCTTCACAATAACTCCTTAGTGGATACAGGAAGTCCAAAACCCACATCAGATTAAATCTGCAGTAAAACACAAACCCACAACATTGCATATTCCCCTCCTCCCTCTTCTGCCTGAAGAGGAAGTCTGTTCTCTGCTGCGGACGAGAGAGTGCAGTTCGAAAAAGAAAAAGCGTCACCGCCATCATTCCTCGCCATTCACCCACGGCGGCCTAAAAATAATCAAGTTTGTAAAAACCCATATTGAGCTTTAAAGAAAATCAATCTTTGGGTTTCTAGAACAGCCCGCTAAATGATTCAACAGAGCTGTCAAGGCCGGTATTGGATAGCGTCACATTACACCCATCTGCAGCGCAAATAAATGGAATGGCTAAAATAATGGCTTTTTAGGCAGCTAAATCTGGAGCAAAAACTGAATTCACAAATTATTTTGCTGAGTTGGAAATAGCCGTGCTGATGACAGGCAGTCGATGTTGTAAATCTTTTAGGAAATTGAGTAATGCTAAGCTTACATAACTCTTGCATTATATTATATAACTGTCCTAGTCCCAGGAGGCAACAGGAGGGTGTCTCTGCTCAATCACACACGCTGGGTGGGGTTGAAAACAGGCTTTTTGAGGACGTAAGTGATTTGGACCACTGTGGGGAAGCGTGAGAGGGCTCCAAAATGTTCAGCTGCTCAACACGGGGCTGTATATATCCAATTCCCACCCTAATTTGGAATGTCCCAATTGTCCCCCCAACCGTGCTCATGGAGCAACCCCACTGCACGGGACACACGGGTATCAGACCCAGCGTTCCTTTGAAACACGTGACTCAGCCACCTGTTTTTCCTGGTGCACCATTGCTAAACTCGCATAGAGCGGTTTCAGCTGCTCAACTCATCCAATTCATTGGTTTCACATAACATGACTTCCTGTATTTGCCTCCAATTGAGATTTTACAGTGAGAAATTGTAATGTGCAATTTACCGTAGACTACTGTAGACTCTAACTTTTGTTTGCACTTGTGGTCTGAAAATAGCCACACTAGGCATTAGGACACCAGGTGTTCTGGAAGTTTACATGGGTGTAATCTGTCAATTGCTTCCAAAACATTGCTCAGTGTGAGTGGGTATGAGAAGTAGGTACGCCCTCTCAGAAGGGATATGTGACACGCGGTCACTTCCTGCTTCAGCCCCACATCTGCAGATTATGGGTGCCGCTATATTTTGGTGGTGCTCTGTGCAGCTTTAGTTTAGCCTGAGCCTACCCACTTTGCCGAATTGTCCTTTGGTAAAAAAAGGAACAATCTGTCTTGCCTCCCAGTCTCCAGCTAGTGCCTGCAGATGTGGCACAGACTCCTCTGTGGGTCTTTTACTGTAACACTGGAGCAGAGTTATATCCTCAGGGGTCCGGGCCAGCCTCTTGACGACTTTTCCACTCCCACTTCCATCTCAACAGAGTTTCGGTGGAAAGCATTCCACACGTGCAAAGCTCCCAACGCTAAACACCGTATGAGAAATGCTCCTCAGAGACTGTCCGTCAGATCTTCAAATGGCATGTACACTTCAGGAGAGGAGAGTGGGAAAGTTTCTGTCCCTTTTTAGCCTTTGAAGAACCACCGTGCTGAGATAGGGAGACCTCTGAGAATAAACCCCTTTCTGTTTCCGCAGGGAGCTATAGAAAGCAACTCTGAGGAGTCTTTTATTTTGTAGAATGGGATTAAGATGTTCACCTTTGACCTCCCTAGCCGGCACATAGCAGTGTTGTTAGAGGAATTAAGGGGGATGTGTATTTCCACTGGAAGGCCCCCACCTCCCCTGGATATTTGGCTTAGTGACTCAATTGCCCACCACTTGACCCAAAGGTCAGGGCTGAATGCAGCTCTTCCACAACCAGATGTTTGCTGTGGATCGGCACTACGGCGACCCGGCGAACTTTCCTTTAATCAATAGAGGGGGAAGTGGAGTAATATGAGGGAGTAAAAAATGAGAAAATAAGCTAAAAATAAACCTATACCTTTTGCAGAGCTGTTACCGAACGTTGTCCTTCAGTTATGCTTACGTTTCTTAAATCACCAGATGATGATGGAGCAAAATTAAGCACAAATTCTCTTCTTGTGTTAAATGAACGCACAATCCCAGGTATTTACTTGGCTTCACAGCGATAAAACGGTCAGAAATTGATTGGCTGTACAGAGTAAGGGTTCGTGGATGAAGTGTCTGCAGGGACCCCAATAATAAGTGAAACCCTGTTGCCCGCATACCAGGAACTGTGAACAAGAGTGGTCAAGCTTTTCCTCTATTAAAAACAACCTTTTATTTTATCCACATATCAATATTAGTGGTGAACGCCCACCTCAAAATGTCTCAACAGTAAATTAGTCTGTCCTTCAGGACATCTTTAGTCTCTGGAACAAAGTGATCTTAAGCATTGTGCTTAAGAAATCAATGGGAAAAGACTGTACTGTAGTCTTTATCTTTATAAGTACTCTTTGGAAATGCCATGGTTATTGCTCACGGGGGGTTGGAAAACAATATATGGAGGACGCTAATTGTTTCTAGCCGCCTCTTTCTCATTAGTGAAGCTGAGCTCTGTGGTCCACTGACGGTTTAGCCTTGTGCAGTCATGCCTAACTTTTCTTTTGCATACTTTCTTATTTTTTAATGGAAAGACATTGACCTCAAAGCACTTGCCCCATCACATGACAAAATAATTGTGCTGACTAACGGTGCCCGAGTAGCCTTAACTGAGAACGCACAGGCTGTCTGAAACTTAAATTAAATTAAAAGTTAAAGAAAAAATGGCTTCTGCCCGAACAAAAGTGAAGCATTCAAGTCTGTTTAATTGCTAAAACCCGTGACAAAAAAAGGTGCTCAGTGTTAAGGTCCTGAGGCTTGGACTGCTGTATGTTCAGTAAAAGTTTTGTTAAAATTGCAATAAGACCTCCCCTTACCCCTTTTCTTTCCAAAGAACATGTCCAATATACACAAGTCTAGGTAAATTACCATGTTGACTCTAGAAAATGATGGAGAACAGGTTCCAAGACGTGGCGGTACCCCATTGCCTGAAGAACAGGAGCATTATGTCTGTCGATGGTTTCTTATTGCAATGGGTTTTTACTACTCAGTGTTCATAAGAGCCCTTAAATTAGCTGAACTCTGAACGAACAAGGTGGTCCTGAATGTTTCCACCCTGAATCAAGTTCGCGCAAAGACAGTGCCGCGTGTTATTTCAGCGATGTGTCACTTTTTTAAAGCACATTCAAGGAATTGCACTAAGCCTCACTGGCACGTTTGTTTATTTTGTTCCATGAGGAAAGAGACGTGTTTTGTTCAGGCGAAAAGTGGTCTCAATTACAGATATGCATAGAAGTGAAAACAGATGGTCTAAAATTAAATGACAGTTGTTCTCTCCAGACTTACACAACCATGCACAGAGACGCACGCACAAACACACGCACGCACACGCACACACACACACACACACACACACACACACACACACACACACACACACACACACACACACACACACACACACACAAATGCACCCACACACACTTTCAAACACAGGCAGAAGTGCATACACTCTTAGGCATAACATAAGCACAAATCACAGAACTCCACACACACACACACACACACACACACACATACACAAACACACCGCTACAAAAATTGTGCAGCACATTTTAGACATATATACGTGTTCAGCATGCATGCATTTGTGTAATATACAAGCACATACATACATGCACAGTGCCTGACATGTGTTGCGATCCCTTGCAGTGGGAGGAGATCAGCGTGATGGACGAGAGGAACACGCCCATGCGAACCTACCAGGTGTGCAACGTGATGGAGGCCAACCAGAACAACTGGCTGCGCACCAGCCACATCCCGCGCGACGGCGCCCAGCGCGTCTACATCGAGATCAAGTTCACCCTCCGCGACTGCAACAGCCTGCCCGGCGTGCCGGGCACCTGCAAGGAGACCTTCAACATGTACTACTACGAGTCCAACAACGGCAACCTGTGGTTCATCAAGGAGAGCCAGTACGCCAAGATCGACACCATCGCCGCCGACGAGAGCTTCACCCAGGTGGACGTGGGCGACCGTGTCATGAAGCTCAACACCGAGGTGCGGGACATCAGCAACCTGAGCAAGAAGGGCTTCTACCTGGCCTTCCAGGACGTGGGCGCGTGCATCGCCCTGGTGTCGGTGCGCGTCTTCTACAAGAAGTGCCCGCTGACGGTGCTCAACCTGGCGCGCTTCCCCGACACGGTGACGGGCGGGGACTCGGCCCTGGTGGAGGTGCACGGCTCCTGCGTCAACGACTCGGAGGAGTTCGAGCTGCCGCGCATGTACTGCAGTGCCGACGGCGGCTGGCTGGTGCCCATCGGGCGCTGCGTTTGCCAGCCAGGCTTCGAGGAGAGCGAGGGGCACTGTCAGCGTGAGTACCCCTTCCTTTGGGCCCCCCCCTCTCCGGGAGCCGCGGGGGCTTTACCCGCGACCGCTAGCTCCCCGGCCGCGTTAGTCACATGGGAAAGACATAGCGGCGCATTCGTCTAGCGTTCAGCAGTTCCAGTTACTGCAGATTGAGCACGAATGTTGCGGTTGGAACACGAGATAGAGCAGCTAATGGGGAAGGAGGGTTATAGCGGAAAACATTCTTTTGGGCAAATGGATTTCTCACACTGTGTAGGCAGCAGTGTTCAGCAGGGTCCATGGCTGTTAGCGCAGCACAATATCATATGCAGCTTGTAGCCGCTGTTCCAGCCCTGTGATCAGCAATGCTCCGGGTACAAGGATGATGCTGTGCACTCTTTCCCAGATAAAGCATATTGCCGCATTTATTTATTTATTTATTTCTCCAAAAAAAACATCAACCTTAATTTGAGACTCTTTACTGTGTGTGAAATCAATTGAGTGTACATGTGTGTGGTTGTATTGTTAGTGTGCAAGCCTGCTGTGACAGCAAGAGTTTTTTGAGAAGAAAATCGGCTTGCCGGGCCTGTGTCGCTGAGTATCGCATTGCAGGTTTCTTAGTCTCTTGTGATACTATCGCGTTTCACAACAAGTCTTGGTAATTAGCAGAGCTGCCGCTGCCTCTTTCATATACAGTAAATTAAGTCATCCCTCCTGTAAACTCAGCCCCCCCCCCCACCCCACACACCGCCCCCCCAAAAAAAGTACGTAGGCTGTTTCAGCACAGCCTCTTATCGCTCCCGCTCGCTGTTTAGCCTGAAAGCACATGGAAATTGGAACGAGTTAGCTTCCCACTGTCTCTGGTGGCTGACAGGCAGATTAGTTTTGGTACTGGAGCAATTTTTCTTCTTTGGGTGTTTTTTTATTATTTTTTTCCTGGGCGAAGTGCAACACGTGACTGGAAGGACCAATTTCAGGGAGCTAAACTCAGCAAGCCACCTGACTCGCGGAGAGGGCACAGAATCAAGCCGAAGGTCTCTAAATTTGTTAAAGAGAGGGATGGTGCGCTTCACTTTACTCCACAGCTGTCTAATTCCATTATCATTAATGGCCACAGAGTGGATTCTTTTTGACTGCTAATGACTTGTAGATTCAGAAATAAGGAATTAATGACAGTGCTACTGCGGTCCTAAAAGGAGAATGGGAGAGGATTCAAATTATAGAAAATGGAGAAGACATTTCATCTTGTTTTTACTTAGCGTACTTGTTTTATTTAACAGTACAACTGGTTGTACTGAGGTTGCTTGTGTTTGTGTATACTTAAAGTAGGTTTATGCAAATCCTCCACCAGTCTCCTTGCTTTAGAAGCCTAAGTCTTTTCCATCTTTGTTTTATTTCAAGCTTAATACATTTGAGTATAAAGGGTATATGAATACTTATGTTATAAGACTGCTGAAGCAGGATTTTCTGATACCTCTTGAAGTTGTCTTTATTTTATTTATACAAACCCCAATTCAAATAAAGTTGGAACAGTATGTAAAATATACATAAAAGCAGAAAGCAGTGATTTGTAAATTATCTTTTACATACATTTAATTAAAACATTAAATATCTTTTCTTTGTACTGTTTTCAATTAAATACATGTAAAAGATAATTTATAAATCACTGCCTTCTGCTTTAATGTGCATTTTACATACTGTCCCAACTTTTTTGGAATTGGGGTTTGTACATTTTGCTGTAAGGTTGTTTTTCATGAAACACCCCAGGTAAATACAGAGAGAAAGTGGGTCTGCCAAACTTCACAAAGCTCTGCAAACAATGAAAAAGGACATTGGAAAACTTCCCAATATTTTACTGCCTTCCTCTGTGTAATGGGAAAATTGATAGTGATGTGGATATATTGGCAGGTTAGGGGCAATGGTGCCAGTGAGAAACATCGCTCCCTGCTCCTCAGCTACTGGTTTTAGTGGAAGGAACAGGTGAGGGGTACTGGGATGACCCGTGTACTGTGGTGGCCAGGTGGGTGTTCCAGGACTGGCCGTGTACGGCTGTGGTTTTGCCAGTGGCCTGGGATTACGTATGTAGTGGCCACTGTGTTTATCTGTGTTTACTTACAATTTGTGTTGGCATAGTTAAATTGCAAGTATACGCTTTAGACATGGTCTACATACAGTACACTCACTGGTTTGGGAACGTTGTGTTCTAGGTCTGATGCTGTTGCTCCTATAACCCATGTGAATGCGCTGATGTTCTCTTATGATGTAAGTCGTTTTGTGTAAGAGCACCTGCTGAATTAATGTGCAGAAAATGTCTTCGTAGGGTTATACCAGTGCACCTCAGGATTACCTGTGCGTGTTTGGTTAGCTGTGTGGTTCCGGAATGATCATTCCCGTGTTACACACCAGCACGTAAGGTTAAAAACGGAAACGGTCAGTCTGTATAAAGCTTAAGACTAATGTGACAGCAGGTGCCACTCCACTGAAAGAACAGGAAACCGACCCCACCCTGCTCCCCTCCCTCAAATTTCCTCCAGCCCCTTTTCCCAGCATGCCAAAACCAAGACACATTTGCCTCTGCGTGAGATGTGAGCTTGGCGTTGTCGTCAGTGTGCATGCAAGATGCAATACGAGGGCTGATTCACAGCAGAACGCAACAGATGCTACACATGCAGAAATGCTCATTTTTCACATTGACCAGGTGGCGCAGTGCTTCATTTTGTTCTGATTTGTTACACCAGATGCTCAGTGGCTTCCACCAGTTTTCTTTTTTCCCCTTGATCCTTAACGCTCGATTAGCTGTCATTTAGCTATTTTCCAGTTCAGGGGAAAACATGAAAAATGGAAATTACGAAATTTATTTATTCTTTCTATTTTTTTCCACAGAACAAGATGTTATTAAGTTTAAAGCATGTAAACTAATAATCCTTTTGGATAAAGTCTAATATTTAAGATTGCTGTTTGTTAAAATGACACACGCTGGGCATGTGAATCTTGATTGTCTAGTGTGAATCAGCTTTAAAACTGAAGTGGGGGGAGTCAGACATGCTAGCATCTTTAAAAAAGAAAAAGAATACAATCGCACACGACAAAGCATGTTGTTCTTTTAATTGCAGTACGTTCCTGTTTCTGTCTCATTCTAAGGCAATAGGGTCCTGCTTTAGTCACAGTGAGCTGCAGGCTAATATCAGCTGACTGCTGAACTGATCAAATATTCAAAGACCACCCACTCAGCTAATTCAATAGGAGAAACCTTGAAGGTATTACACTGCTCTGTGAGGATTACCAACTCTAGGTTTATTCATCCCTTTGCGTGGGCCTTTGTCAATTCTGCCTCCAATATAGTGAGAGTGTGGCAGATTCTTCTGGATTTTGTTCCCTTTGAAGCCACAATCAAATAATCGATTCAATTATTCTGCTAAATCAACAATTATCGTCTCATGATCAAGGTACCCCGGTATTTTAGGATTTGGAGAGACAGAAGATACTTTTGTGGCTGTGTGGTAGCAGTGTGACAGTCTCTTGCTGCTAATCTCAAACAGAGAGCTTACTGGGCTATATTTGATGCGCAGTAAAAGGCTGGTATGCCTAATCTTGTAAGACTACTTGAAGTGGATCTTACGTAGCATTCACCTTACTACAAACTACATAGGCTAACGCGGGATATATCTACAAATACAGAACATATAAGCTGAATACATTGGTGTTGAGTTCTTCACGTTATGAAGCAATTATGTGTAATAAGAATTATGACATAACATAAAGCTAAATCGCATTAATGTATTTACAGATGCTTATGATAAGACTTATACGGCAGTGCATTTCTGCCACAGTGAAGAGGTATTTATCACTCACTATCTCATTATAACGAGTCTTGTTTCTTGTTACAACAGGATCGTTTTCTTGTTATAACTACATACCAACATAACTTGTTATTACTAGAAACTTCCGTGAGAAAATGTTTTGAAGGGAGGGGCGACACATTGATTACTCATCAAAAGGCAGTTTATTGACATTACCAGGTTATACAGTACAGCCATAGAGTGGCTTCTACTGGGATTACAGAGAACCATCTCAGAGTATACAGTGAGCACCATAATTCATTGGACAGTGACATATTTTTTGTTATTTTGGTTCTGTACTCTAGCACTTTCAGTTTTAAAGGATACAATGACAATGCGGTTGAAGTGCAGACTGTCAGCTTTAATTTGAGGGTATTTTCATCCATATCGGATGGGACCGTTGAGAAATTATAGAACCTTTTGTACATAGTCCCCTCCATTTTCAGGCATCAAAAAATATTGGACAGTTTAACATAATGTAGAATGAAGTAATCATTTTAAATATTTGGTCGCATATCCTTTGCATGCCATGACTTCCTAATGTCTGTGACCCAGCAATATCAAAAGACTCTTGATATCTAATTTTCTGATAGTCTTACAAGCGATACTATAACTTCTCTTCATTTCAATGGATCTCTATAGGAATTGGGGGGTGGGACTAGATTTAGCTGTAAATTATGCTGGAACAGTATGGAATACATGGTTGGTGAAATGGCTGTAAGTCATCAAGGGCCTGAGGTATCAAACAAGTCTCAAACCATCACTCTGCTGCCAGAAATACAGTAGATATGGATGGATAACTTGAAGGGTTTCTTCTCCTGACTTATTTTCTGAGTTCAATAGGAAACATTTGTCAGGAGAAATGACCCTTAAAGTGATCCATCCATATCTACTGCATATCTGGCAGCAGAGTATATAATTTCTATATATACTGTATATATTTTTATAACATCCGATATGGATGAAAATACCCTCAGATTAAAGCTGACAGTCTGCGCTTTATCATTGTCATTGTATCCTTTCAAACTCAATGTACTAGAGTACAGAATCAAAATAACAAAAAATGTGTCATTGTTCAATGAATTATGCTCAGTGTAATTACACTAGAAGGAACATACACCCATCCTGTGTGAATGTATAACTAAGATAACAGCAGGTGTTTTGATGTTTTTTGGTACATTTTTAATGTGGAGTATGTGAAAAACTGAGCCTTGATAAACTTTACTACCCAATTTGGAATGCCCAATGGCGTAGGCTTCCCCGCTCATTCTGTGATCCCCAGTACAGACAAGTGTGCACTCTCCTCCAAAGCATGTGATCTCGTCAGCTACTGAACTGGAGGACGACATTTCATGTTCAGCTTTAGCAAGCAGGCACGTGACCAGTGGGGTTCTCTCGACAGTGATGAGAAATGGATCTCTGGTGACTGAACCCTCCGTTACCAGGGGCGACACCAATTATCGTCCTATGGGGTTACCAGCCCAAGCTGGCTCTGGCACGATTGTGATTCAGTCCCAGGTAGTGAGGCCTGTCCATAGAACAGTGCCTTAAGAGGGTGAGCCGCCCAGCAGTGCTGTCTTCTTCAGGCTGAGCCATTGACCATAACTGTAGAGCGTTTATTTTCTGAATGTAGTAGCTAATGTAGAACCACTAAAAATGGGTAAAAATATGTAGTATTTAAGGGTTTAAAGTAAAAATGGGAATAAGGGTCGAGTGATTTGTTTCTCTGTAATAAGAGCTAAAATTCTTGTGAGCTTGGCTTCCTGCTGTAGCTGCGAGCAGGTTGGATGGTGCTGCTGGCTTGTGTTGGGACCATCGAGATATATAAGAAGAACTGGAGACAGCTTCCGCTTACCGGATTCCTATGGGAGCTGCTCATTGGCGCATGCAACCAATTCATGGAGGCGCCATGTTAGACTATGGGGCTTTTTGGAACCAGAGCCTGCACACTGGGTACTGAACATGGCCTTTGGAACCAGAGGAGCATGCGCACTGGGTACCTAAACATGCGGACCCAATTGGAATGAAAAAAATCTTATAACTTCTTCTATGGGGAGCAGAAAAAAAATCGGTTGGTGGAGAGTAATTTGTTTGGTGTGAAGAAATTTTTTGAATTTAAAAGAACTGTCCAAAATAGTATAATTTGGCCTGGGTCATTTGGGTATTGGGTAGTTTTTAATGGACTTCAATGGGGAAATTAGCTTTTTGGCACCAGAGGCTGCAATACCTCCGGTGACCACTGGAGTCTGCGAGCTTCAAGGAGGATTTCAATCCCTGGGCCCCTGGTTGGGACCCAAGTATCAATCAATTCAACCTCAATATGAGTGCTGCTTATTATGGAGTGTCCCTCCCTCGCAACCGCCCCAAACCGCACCACCACAAGCACACCTCACACCTGTTTACTGATTGCCCCACCAGTGGCGGCTCCTGAGCTGAAAATTGGGGGGGGGGGGGGGGGGCAGAAAACTTCCCCTTAGACTGATTATTGGTCTTAATCATTTTTCAATCATTTTCCTTGATTAACAAGTGTGCCAATGATCTGAATAATCCCATATGCAGGTGAAGACACAGCATCATTCTTCACGTCATGTTAGGGAGATTAAACGGAAAAGTACACTTTATGAAAAAAGCACAACCTGCAATAAAAAATAATCTAACAAAAGCTGAGCTTTAAGATTGTTTAATTTCCATGAATATTTTCGGAATTAAGAGTGCGGAGAACGAAGAGCACATGTATCCACAATTATAATGTTGATTAAAATGTGCACAATTTTGCGATGCAAGTTAACATAATTTTATTACTTGTCTAATAGCCTAATTGAGGAGAACTGGCTACATTTGATGGCATTGAGTAATTGGTGAATTAAACGCTGATGTAGCCTATTGTTAATCAAGGAAACTGATTGAAAAATTATTAAGACCAATAATCAGTTTAAAGGGAAGTTTTCGGCCCCCCAATTATCAGCTCAGGAGCCGCCACTGTGCCCCACTCTGTCCTGTGCAGCTGATGTGCTTCTAAGAAAATAATGTGTGGGCCTGTGTGCGAGGGCATGGAGCAACCGGGGGGGGGGGGCAGGGGCTCATGTGGGTAGCTCTCTCAACGGGAGAGCATTGCGCCTTTTTGCTGAACAGCGGGTGCTTAAATAAAGGCCCCTACACTGTGTTTACTTCCCTGTGAAAATAAAGTACTACTCAAGCACCAGAATAATCCCTAGGAGTGAACTGCCTGCCTGTCCATTAGGGCATGGAAAGGGCCCAATGGGGTTTAGCAAGCAACACCAGAGGTCACTGTTCATATTGTGTGGCCATATGAAAAACATATATATATAGTTATATATATATTTATTTATTTATATCTATATATTTAGTATTGTGGGTCTTCATTTTAAAGTGGATTTCCGCTGTTATATCATCATTAACGACTTGTATTATTCATTAAATAGGGGAAGGATGTAAGGTAGGATACACTGTATGCACTGGCTCCGGGAACAGAATGTTTCTATTTGTAATGACGCTTGCTAGCAGATACAGTTGTTTACCGTAACATTGAATATTAAAAAGTGAGTGTTTTTTTTTGATGGCACTGTAGTTTAAATATCTATCGCACACAACAGAGAGAAATCCTTTCTCAGAAACATTTTTTATTACTGTGGGATTGTCTAGCCTTGTCATGCTTTTAGCCTCAGCTGTCACAACGGGAATGCTCCAACGTTCATTTTTGATTTCCCTGGAAAGGAGTGAATCCATGCCCTTTAGGATTCAAAGGAAACCTCTCCGTGAGACCCCTCTGTTAAAAAAACAGCCCTGGAAGGAAGGTGGATTCGCAGCATAATTTCCATTGTGCGCTGACAGGGCGCTGTAATGTATTTAAATTACAGCTTTTCAGTTTCTGCCTTCATGTGCTTCTGTAGGTGCTAATGGACTCATTAATATGCCCCGCTTTCCAACAGAAATGACATTCATTTGTAATTGTGGATGTTTTCTGCGCGGTTTTATTTTTAACTTTCTTTTTTTTGAGACTGGAAGGTATGGTTTCCTTTCTCGTTATCTTGTGGAGCTGGTCTGACCCATGCTGTGTGTGCGCTTCTGTGTTGACTGCGGTCTCGGTTACAGGCTCGAGCTGCTCTGTCCCACTGTCTAAGGATCAAATATGCCTTTCTTGACTTGGCACACTGTAATCTAATTAGAAGGGTCAAATTCAGGTACATGCAATCAGATGAAGTTAATGGGGACTCATTGTAACAATGAAATGTAGTTACAGACAGTGACGCAGAGATGAGTTATATTGGTTTTTTGAATGGGGAAATGTGTCACTGGCCTCTTTGGGCTGACCACTTTATCTTGCTAGGCTACTGCCCGTAATATTTATGTTAGCTCATCTGCTTGCCAAAAGGAAACAAGTGATTCTTGTCATAAAGATGGTACACACAGTATATATGTATGCATATATATATATATATATATATATATATATATATATATATATATGCTCAAGTTTCATGTGTTAACAGTCTGAATTTAATAAACATGTAATTACAATTGATCTGAAGTTCAGCCTATTGTAATTTACAGTTGGTCAAAAGCCTTCACTAAACTCCTTCACCGATTAAAAAAAAAAAAGAAGGTATCTGAATACTATTTAAGCAGAGAAAGTGAGTGTCCAGTTACTCAATTATTCACTATTTACATCCCTAGTGTAAATACAGGCATGATGCAAGCAGAGCAGAGTTATCGCTTGATGACACAAGCGGGCTACTTACCGCTAATGAAATACTAGCATCTCCATGTTTGAGGACAGTAGGTCTTTTGCTAAAGTTTATTATGTGGCCTAACTGGATAACTCAATTTGGATGAGAGGTGTGTTTGACAGTGAGGGAATGCCACTAGAGAGGGAACCAAGATTCTGCCCAGGGACTCTCACAGTAATGCGACCCACGGGGATTAAAATAAATCAAATGGCAAGCAGGCGGCCATAAGATTCACAAAGTACCCCTTGTGCTCTGAGTGACCGGAGTTCAGAAACAGGTGTGTTTGGGATCTCAGAAGTTAAACAGCCATAAATACATGGATATCCAAGTGTTTCAGCAGTTTGCCATAAAACTGGTGGAACAAAGAATAAAATAACCTTTTCAAGTTGTCCCTTACAAATGTGAATTGATTCCTACACAGGACAGAAATAAATGGCCATGTCTGCTTAGGAAAGCATTAAGAGTAATTTAAATAATAATAAAGCACACTTTGCAATACAGTATATTGGTATTAGCTCCACCAGCAGCCAGTGTACCTGTACATTTTGCTTGCATTATTTGTCCATAAGCAAACTGTATCTAATTGTGTATAATTGAATATGTTGCAAATTGGGATATTTAAAATAAAAATAGTTACTTGGGAAAACAGGTGAATTTACTAGTGAAGTTTCACTGGCCCTTGTAAGGCTGGATTGTAATTGCTGGCAATGTTCCCACCCCTGGACTTTATTTTCTTGTGGTAGAGCTCTGGTACCTTTTCAAAACCAAAAAAGCCCATTGAGCAAGGGCATTCGCAATGAATTATGACCAAAATCAATTCACCGTGCTCCCTTTGTGCCTTATCATTGCACCGCGTCAAGATGACGGCATTGTTCCCCTTAAGCCCGTTCATGTTCGGCACCTCAGTCGCGGTGCCGGCGTGGTGAGAAGGGTTTATATCTGTGGCGATGGCAATCAGTCTACCCTTTTTCTGCAGGCCTAATTCAGGACAGAGTGATAACTTCATTGCTTTCCGCAGGTGACGGCAAGGTGCGCTGATGTTATCCGCGCTCGCAGGAGCCGTTTGGGATAATGGGAGCGCATCGGCCATTATTTCAGGGTGAAGGGACTCCAGGCTGTCATTGTTTCTAAATGCTGCCTGTTTAAAGGGAGCTGCTTCTGGGTGGCTGCATTCATTCTCCCGTTTCTTTTGTTAACATACGGCAATGTCATTCTCTCTGGATGGACTGTTATACTAATAATTATTATTATATTATTATTATTATTTGTAGTAGTAGTAGTAGTACAGTGTTATTATTAGTAATATTGTTGCTGTTATTGTTATTATTAGTATTATGAATGTATCAATTTTACTTGTTCGTATCAGTATAAGGTCAATCCAGCCCGTCTTGTGTACTCAAAGGGTTTATCAGAGAATTAAGGTAATTGTCATGATTCCGATTTCATAACATGCGAACAGTGTAACAAAGTGCGATTTCCCTCCGTGGTTCCTATAGCATGCAGAGCCCGTCTTCAACACAGCGTGTTATTTAATGTGGATGAATGAAGACATAGGCTGACAGAGCATGAATGCTTCTGTTCCACTCACATTCATGTGAAGACTTGCCAACATAGCTTCAGCTAATTCTGTGAAAAAGAAAGCACGTAATTTAGGGATTAGCAAACTGCATCGCTCGACTACAGCTATCAAAGTTATATTTGTGTAGTGCTTTTTTCTCTCAAAGATACTGTTATGCCCTGTGTTAGGAAGCAGGGCATAATAATAATAATAGAAACGAGTGCCTCCTAGTCGATATCAAAATAGTAATAACACTCATTTAGTGGCATGGCGGCTGTGCACTGGGAATGGTGGCTGGTTCAGGAAATTGGGATGATGCCTTATATCCTGATTGGGCGCCGGTCGGTGATTGGGGGGAGGGCCTGTCTTGTTAAAAGGTCCAAGATGGTGGGCAGCGAGGTGTGTAACTGTACCTGTGTTTGGTCTGCCGACGTAACGACTGACAACCCCCTTTGTTTCCCGACCAGGCTGTAGGGTTAATTCTTGACTCACGATACCGCTATGCTTAACCAAGAGAACCTAGATTTTAAACTAAACTAAACTCGAAAACGAACGGACGCGGAGCTCTTCGCTGACAGAGCGACGGCTTGGGCTAGCCCCGGAAAACCGGTGAAGCGACCTGGAGGAGGTAAGTCCCATTTTCCTCCCAGTTTCACCATTTCAGGCCAGCCGCCTCCTGTTGTAAGCGACTTTCTAGCCCTAGACAAAACGTGACCGCAACAATTGGGGGCTCCGTCCGGGATCTGAGTATCAAGCTGTTTGGTTAGTAGATAGCTAGCCAAACAGGTAGGGTCCTTTTGTGGGTAAGCTAGTTCTGTAAGCCACGTTTGCTAGGTGGGTAGTGTGTCTTCCTAGCTAACTAACGAGTTATTTAATTAAACTGTTAGATTAGGCTTACAAATACAAGCAAGTAACAACGTTAGGAGTTAGGTTTCTCTGGGAGCATATTGTGGACAGTTATCGCATAGGTTAAATTTATTTGACTTAGTAGTTAACCCAAATTGTGGTGATCGTCATTAATACAGTGTTGATTGTTTGGGGTATTGAACGCGTTTAATTTGGCTGCAGGCTGACGGAGCGGCATTAGCCAGCCTCTTTGGGGAGGTAGTTGAGCCTTAAGGCTAGATAAGGGAGTTTATTTTTGGTTTGTAAATTCGCGGTGTGTGTTCCGCCTGCGTGCTGCCAAGTTTATTAGCGTTTTGGGGTGTCAGCGATTGAGAGCCTATTAAATTATAGGGTTGGACGTACTAGGTATAGGTTTGTATGTTTAATTTTTGGCTGCTGTTGGTCTTACAGTAGCATAGTGTCGTATAACGCATAGAAGAGTTGAGATGTGTTGTCTCCTCTTCGGTTATTGCTGATTTGTTTGGTCCCGTGTTCGGTGGGGCGTGGCCTTTGTTTGACGTTTTGGGGCGTCAGGGGCCCTCCGCGTACTACGTTGGGTACCTCGTTGCAGCAGGCCTATTTGAGTGCTTGGTATATGCACCCTTTTTTTTTCTCTCTTTGGTATTGGTTGGCAATATAGGACCTGTCTGCCTAGTGGAGGCACTAGTTTCGCCTCAGCTTTGTGTTCTCTCCTGAAGGGTCTCTGGTCTCGGCTCTGGTATACATATATATTGGGTATATGTGTATATATATATATATTTTTTTCCCCTCCCCTCCTGTGTGTGGTTGTTCATATTGATTTTGAAATGTCCAGTGACGGGCAGGAAGTGATGGAACAGTCTGTGGTGGAGATGGCATTACCCACCCGCCGCAAGTTCCGACAGCTCACTAAAGATCAGTTGGTGCGTTTAGCAGCAGAGCAAGAGGTGGAAGTACCAGAGGGTATACTGAAACCTGCTTTAGCTAAACTTATTATGGCTACGCTGGACTTGGAAGAGTGGTGGGCAGATGATGAGAGAGAGAGGGCTGTTGCAGAGAGGGAAGGGGTACTTCGGGCAGAGAGAGAAGAGCGTGAGTCCCGGGAGCGATTGGCTCAGTTTGAGGTGGAACGAACTAGGGCTGCTAAGGGGATTGCCACCTTGGAGCCTCGTTTCGACGTGCGCTCTGCTATATCTCTCATGCCTAAATTTTCAGAAGAGGACATTGATACGTTTTTTGACGCTTTTGAGGTTGTCGCTCGTGAATGTGACTGGCCTGAAGCCAAGTGGCCATTATTGGTGCAGAGTGTTTTAAAGGGCAAGGCGCAGGTTGCCTTTGCGGCTTTGGATCCTCGCATGGGCTTGGAGTATGAATCTCTAAAAATGGCAGTGTTGACTGCATATGGTGGTGTCCCCGAGGCTTACCGGCAGCGGTTTAGGACTGTGAAACGGAGAGACGGTGAGTCTTATTTAGATTTATCTAGAAAATTAGGGGTAGCGTGTGAGCGCTGGCTAAAGTCCACAGAGACATATGATTTTGCACAATTAAAAGAGCTAGTCTTGTTGGAGCAACTTAAGAACAGTGTGCCCCGAGCGGTTGAAAGATATCTGAGTGAGCAGAAGGTCTCTACACTCCTGGAGGCAGCCCAAGCGGCGGATGCTTATGAGGTCATCCATGGTGGGTCTGTGGGGTTAGCCCGCCTAGCTGGCGGGAGCCATGACCGTAGCCGGGGTAGAGAGACCTCCGGTAAGGGCCTCCCTCTTGGAGGGAAGGCATCTGGTGCTCAGCGGCCTGGGATGGAGAAGTCTCATTCTGCTGTTGTGTGCCATCACTGTAGGGAACCCGGTCACATTAAGCCCCGTTGTCCACGGCTTAAAAGGGAAAGGGACCGTGATATTATTTGCCATGGTTGCCGACGGCCCGGTCATGTGCAGTCACAGTGTCCGCAACGCTCCCAGCTGGAGAGTCGGGCTAAGGTTGTGGCGCTGGTGGCCTCCTTGACTAAGCGTGATGAGGGGATAGGCTGTAGTGGTCCTAGGGAGGGGCCCTCAGTAAGCTATCAGCCTTTCACCTCCGTGGGGACGGTGTCCGTGGCCTCGGGTGGAGAGGAAGTGTCCATCACCATTCTGCGTGATACCGGTGCTGCACAGTCTCTCTTGCTGGAAGGGGTGATTGAGCTGCCTCGTGATGGTTTTTCCAGGTCGGCGCTCATTAAAGGTCTTGGGGGGCAGTATGATTGCGTGCCATTGTACACCGTTCATCTAAAATCAAATGTGGTTAAGGGGCCGGTGACTGTTGGGGTGGTGCCCACGCTACCTGTGCCGGGCGTTAGCTTATTATTGGGCAACGACCTAGCAGGGTCACAAGTGTGCGTGACACCGGTTGTAGTCTCTACTCCTCTTGAGGTCCCAGAAACGCAGGAATTAGAACGGGAACATCCTGAGGTGTTTACTGCATGTGTGGTCACTCGTGCTCTGGCACGCAAAGCCGAGACCCAAGCTAGTGAGGCGTTGACTCCCATAAGTGAGGAGGTACCTTGTGTGTCAGCCACTAGTGGGGAAAAGGAGCACATTAGTTTGGCTGGCACGGTTTTTGCAAAAGCTGTGAGCGAGGAAGGGACCTCTGCTGTGAAAGGCCCTGGTTTCTCCCCGTCTCCGGTGGCAGACGCCACCCATTTTTCTAGGGAGGTTTTGATCCAAGAACAAAACCAGGATCCCTCGCTGGCTCCGCTGTGGAAGCGAGCTGTGACGGTGGAAGAGAGTGAGGATATGGCTGTCGGAGAATTTGTGGACCAAGATATTTTAATGCGGAAGTGGCGGCCGGCAGACCGCCCAGCGGATGAAGATTGGTGGGTCCATGCGCAAATTGTAGTTCCTTCCAGCTTTCGCGGGGAGGTGTTGCGGTTGGCCCATGAGACCCCCTTCGCAGGCCATTTAGGTGTCAAGAAGACCCTGGCCCGCGTGTCAAAACAATTTTATTGGCCCACGGTTCGCCGTGATGTTGGTCATTTTTGTCGTTCATGCCATGCCTGCCAGATTGCTGGAAAGGCTGGTCACTCCATTCCGGTTGCTCCATTGCAGCCTACGCCGGTAGTGGAGGCCCCGTTTTCACGCGTAATTATTGACTGCGTGGGTCCCCTTCCCAGAACCAAGAAGGGGAATGAGTACTTATTGACTATCATGGATGTTGCAACGCGTTTTCCAGAGGCGGTGCCAGTACGTAGTATTCGTGCACCTGTGGTCATTGAGGCTTTGCTGCAATTTTTTTCACGGGTGGGGCTCCCTAAGGAGGTCCAGTCAGATCGTGGAACCAATTTTACTTCTGGGGTGTTCCAGAATGTCATGTGTGAGCTGGGCATCACTCAGGTATTGTCCTCTGCCTACCACCCTGAGTCCCAGGGCGCCCTCGAGAGGTGTCATCAGACATTAAAATCAATGGTGCGCACTTTTTGTGTGGACTGCCCTAAGGACTGGGATGCAGCAATGCCTTTTCTTTTGTTTGCTATCCGCGATGCTGTGAACGAATCTACAGGGTTTAGTCCCTTTGAATTAGTTTATGGGCATGAGGTCCGGAGTCCGCTAAGCATAATGCGGGAGCGACTCCTGGAGCCACAGGCCCAGGGGGATATCTTACAGTACGTTTCTACATTTCATGATCGTCTGAGTGCAGCCTGGAAGGTGGCAGCCCAGAACCTAACGGGAGCTAAGGAAAGGATGAAGGGGAAATATGACCGTAAGGCCGTGCAACGCTCTTTTGTCCCTGGGGACAAGGTCCTCGTCCTTACGCCGGTTGGCAGGGAAAGGTTTGGGACGCGTTTTAGTGGTCCCTATATGGTCGTGAGGAAGGTAGGAGCGTGTAACTACGTCATTAGTACACCAGAGCGGCGGCAGAAGACGCGACTCTGTCACATCAACTTATTAAAGTTGTATGTGGAGCGTGATACGGCTAACCCTGTTGGTTGTATTGTAGTGGTGCCTTCAGACAAAGAGAGAGAGGAGGGGTTTTTAGCACCAGAGCCAGTGGGTGCTCGGCTGGACAACTCTCGAGCCTGTGAGCAGCTGCAGGAACAGCTGAAGCACTTGCTGAAGGCTCAGGCCCAGGATGTGATGGCCCTGGTGGCTGCACATCCTTCTCTGTTTCGCAATAGGCCAGGGTTAACTTCCCTAGTTGAGCACGATGTGGATACTGGTGGGGTGATGCCGATGAAGCAACACCCTTATCGTTTGCCTCCTTTTAAGAAGGAGAAGGTTCGTGAGGAGGTTGAGTACATGCTGGAGATCGGGGCCATAGAGCCAGGGTCTGGTGAATGGAGTTCCCCGGTTGTCCTAATTCCTAAGAGTGATGGTACGTCCCGTCTCTGTATTGACTACCGCAAGGTGAATGCAGTGACCAGGACAGATGCATACCCTATTCCTCGTATTGAGGATTGCATTGACAGTATTGGCCAGGCTAGGTTTGTGTCAAAACTGGATCTGCTCAAAGGGTATTGGCAAGTGCCATTAACAGAAAGGGCCCGAGATGTCTCTGCATTTGTTACCCATGATGCCTTATACCGGTGCCGGGTTCTCCCATTTGGTATGAAGAACGCTCCAGCAACCTTTCAGCGGCTTATGAACCTGGTCACGTCTGGTCTGGATAATGTGGTAACTTATATTGACGATGTGGTTATATATAGTGAGAGCTGGCAGAGTCATTTGGAATATCTACGGAAATTGTTTGGCAGGTTAGAGTCGGCCCAGCTGGTAATCAACCTCCCAAAGTGCAAATTTGGAAGGAGTCAGGTTACCTACCTTGGACATCTGGTAGGGTGTGGAGCAGTGCTGCCGCGGTTGGCGAAGGTGCAGGCTATTGTGGAGCTCCCCACACCTACCACTCGGCGTCAGTTAATGCGTGTGCTGGGCATGTGTGGATTTTATCGCCGTTTTGTGCCTAATTTTGCAGCCGTTACTGCTCCACTTACGAACTTGTTAGGCAAGGATGTCAAGTGGAATTGGACCCAGGCGTGTCAGGATGCTTTGGGCCAGGTTAAGGCCATCTTATCCTGTGAACCGGTGCTAAAGGCCCCTGATTTTAGCCATCCGTTTGCTCTGGCTGTAGACGCCTGTGATGTTGGGGTAGGGGCAGTTCTTTTGCAGGCAGATGAGGCTGGGGTGGAAAAACCTGTGGCATACTTCTCTAAAAAGTTGAATCGCCATCAGAAAGCCTATTCCACAGTGGAGAAAGAAGCTTTGGCCTTGGTCCTAGCGGTCCAACACTTTGAAGTGTACGTTTCTAGTGTGAGTGGTCCTGTCATAGTTTATTCTGACCATAATCCCTTGACATTTTTGGCGAAATTTCAGGTGACAAACTCCCGAGTGTTCAGATGGAGTTTAATCTTGCAGCCATATAGCCTTGTAGTTCGGCATGTGGCTGGTAAAGACAATGTGCTGGCGGATGCATTATCCCGTTTGTGACTGTCCCGTGACCTCTTTGAAGGGTGTAGAGCTGCGCTCCACTTTCTTGGGGTAGTTTTTTCTGTGGTCTGGGTTGAGTGCAGACTCCCTAGGCCAGAGTTGCAGAGTGGAACCTAGGGGGAAATATTGAGGCTCTCCCATATGATTGTGACGAAACTTGCTGGGATTTTTGGCTATGATTAATCTGATTGTGCTTTGCTTTTTATTATTTTTTTTTTCTTTAGATGTGTAGAGTGTGTTAAATCTAAAACCGAAAAAAAAAAATAAAATAAAAAAAAAAACAATAAAAAAATTGTATAATCCTTACATATGTTAATAAGGATTTGAAAAGAAAAAAAAACAATAATAATAATTTGTGGGTGTTATGGAATTATTTTTGGTTTATTTTCTTTGTGTGAGGGTGGGAGGACTGTTATGCCCTGTGTTAGGAAGCAGGGCATAATAATAATAATAGAAACGAGTGCCTCCTAGTCGATATCAAAATAGTAATAACACTCATTTAGTGGCATGGCGGCTGTGCACTGGGAATGGTGGCTGGTTCAGGAAATTGGGATGATGCCTTATATCCTGATTGGGCGCCGGTCGGTGATTGGGGGGAGGGCCTGTCTTGTTAAAAGGTCCAAGATGGTGGGCAGCGAGGTGTGTAACTGTACCTGTGTTTGGTCTGCCGACGTAACGACTGACAACCCCCTTTGTTTCCCGACCAGGCTGTAGGGTTAATTCTTGACTCACGATACCGCTATGCTTAACCAAGAGAACCTAGATTTTAAACTAAACTAAACTCGAAAACGAACGGACGCGGAGCTCTTCGCTGACAGAGCGACGGCTTGGGCTAGCCCCGGAAAACCGGTGAAGCGACCTGGAGGAGGTAAGTCCCATTTTCCTCCCAGTTTCACCATTTCAGGCCAGCCGCCTCCTGTTGTAAGCGACTTTCTAGCCCTAGACAAAACGTGACCGCAACAATACACTTTCACAAACACACTGGCACACTGCTAACGTATCTTAGCCTGAACGTACAGTATTTATAGTGTTTTCAAATGGTCAAGAATGACACTGGGTGGTGGATGCTAAGCACAGCCTACATACAGTTACGCTAGGCTATGAGATTAGAACAGGGCATGGCATGGGCCTATAATGCATTCACACCCAACTGCCTATTTCTCCTTTTACAAAAAACCATCAGCATCAGTACTTGATATTGGTTCATTCTTTTACTCGTCATCGGAATCAGCAAAGGAAAAAATTTAACCTACTGGTGCATCTATAATTATAACAACAAGCTAGCTATCAGAAGTTCAGGATTTGATACCAGTCTATAGGGTTAATACATTTGTACACTTAAACCCAGTTTTTAGATGCTGTGTTCACAGGCAAAATGGCAAAGAAATGTAGCATATACTTTTTTTAATATAAAAGTTTACATGTGGGCTTGCACTTGTGTTTGCGTACATTTGTGTGTGTTTGTGTGTGTGTGTGTGTGTGTGTGTATGTATGCATGTCATCAAAGCTTTTGAAGAACTGACACAGATTCTTAACAATTAAGTCTTGAGGCAATCCTTGTAAATCAAGGCTGAGCTCTAAACCGCATTGATACCGTGGCAACATCAATGTGTTTTTTTCCCCCTCCAAATCCTTCACAATGTGACCCGAAACACTTAAGGTTTTACCTCAGCTTACCAAACTGTGAAACTACATGCTGAGAAAATGCCCCCATCTGAAATGTCAGAGGAATGAAACACAATAATGATAAAAGCGTGAGCTAAGGAGTCATCACACACAGCCGCCTGCTGTTCACTCTCTCACTCACTTGATCTCTCAGTCTTTTTCTCCTTCCCGCTTTCTCTCATATTCCTTTCTCTTGCCCAAAGAGCAAGGTTTCTGTGATCATGCAGTGTATTTTGTTGGGCCAGTCTTGCGTTGTTGCTCTCCTTTGTTCTCTCGGTCCCCAGTTACATTACGTTGAGGCCTTTAAACAGACAGTCATATCCAGAGCTACTTGCGCAGCTTGGTTTATTTTTACATACAATCCATTTATATAGCAGGATGTTAACTAAAGCCATTCAGGTTAAGTACCTAGTAGAAGGGTACGTCAGCATGCAGTGCCTCGACCGGAAATCTTAGCTACAAGCTAAGCCCAGCTCCCTGACCATTATAATACACTGCCGCCCTACACCGCCCACTTCCCTTATGGAAATGCAATATACTGCAGTATATTTTAAATATATTGTGAAGATAATTTTGATATATTTACAATATATTGCATTATATTCTTTTTCCATAAGCCGTTTCCTCTTCCTTTTGTCTCTCTTTTCCTGCGTGCGATTTGATGCCGGTCATACATGACCCCCGTTGGGAAGCTCTGGGTCCCCCCCCTCCCCCCCCCGTGCTGTTTTCATGCGACGTGACACCCGTTACCACTGCAGTAGAGAGACTAAAGACGCCTGTCAGCCTCCTCTCTTCTGCCTCCTGACCCCCCACCTCTCCCTCTCTTTTTCACCTCTCATACTTTCCTTCCCTCTGCCCCCCCCCCCCCTTTACTTTCTCCCCCTTTTCCTTCCCTGTCCCGCTATGTCATCAGACAAAGAAAACATGTCAAATGTTTGTGGCCTTGGCACACCCCGAGTCACCCTTGTATCCACTTGAGCGAATCGAGTGTCATCCTGAATGATTAATGCATTCACCTTGTGTTGAATTATTAAAATGTCTCCCGTTAAACTGAGCTTTGTAATCCGTTGCAGTGGAAGTGTAATTAGGTAGCAGCAGTTACAGGTAGCAGTTAGTCTCGTAGTATAGATCTCCTTTTGCCAAGCCCTGATTGACGGACGTCCTGTTCTCTGCGGGAAGCATCGCCAGCGGTCTGTTTTGCGTAAAGCACCGTAAGCAGAATTTAAAATGGCTGGCTTTGTTTCATCACGTCCATGGCACCTGCGAGCTGGCTGTGTGGCAGGCCCTCTAGCATTAAGCACATACAGTTGTTTGCTGTGGAAAACACACATTGGTTTAAAGGAGTGTAGTAATCAGTCCTCTCATCAGATTAACACTTGAATAAGTGCTTTTGTGGAGTGAATCTAATATTAGCCTAGAATCAATGCCATGTCTTTGTTTATTTATTTATAGTTTACAGTTTATTTATTTATTTTATAGTTTCTAGTTCAAATGCAATGGAAAATATTGAGTCCTGCGTCATAGGCGATGGTGTGGTTAGAAGAAGGGGAATAGGGGCTCAGATATATTGAATAACTTTAGCAGTAAACCAAGAATACAGTGGAATCTAATATGTTTCCCATGTGAGAGACATATCGGTGGCGTTGTGCTAGAGGGCTCCGATAATAGAAACGTCACAGTTAAAAGGCATTTGCGTCTTTCTGCTTTGTTCGCTAGTGTTATTTTCAGAATCCAGACAGCCTCGTTAGTTTTGCAATCAGACGCCGTCTGCACTCTGAGAAACGGCAAGATTGGATTCCCATTTCGGGAACGGGGGGAAAAAAACATTCAAAGGCGCAGGCTAGCCCGCGTGAATGGCAGTGCCGAGGCTGCACAGCACAGTAACAGAAAGACCTGGGAGAAATGTGTTCTGAAATGTGAAACGTGCAGACTAGCAGGGGTAAAAAAAAAAAAGAAGAAAGATAATTGACATATTTTGTTTTGAATAGTTTCAGCCCCAAAGCTCTCATCTTTCCCAGGAGCAAAATAAAATGAAAATAATGATGACCGGCGTGCTGTGCCGTCACTGGGTCTGCAGGCGTGGAATTTACAGTTTGCGCGTAACTCTGCTAGTTTATTCACAGATAGTGGGATTAATGGCTCTTCCGCTGAAAATCCATAATGGCCCCTTATACCCTAACTTATCATTATGGTGTCCTTATTTCATGCTGCTCTGACAGAGTAGTAGTAAAGCAGGCTTTAGCGAAGCAGGTTTAGAATTGTTAACCCTTTGAAAGCTATTTAGGAAGAATTTGACAGTCACGCGGCGACCAGCGTCGACAGTGGATGTCCTAATGGCTGCAGCGCTTGCCTCTGCGCGGCAGTAGCAATGGTTGACCATGTGGAAACCACAGAGATGCATTAGCATGCACCTGATTATTTACTGAACATGTTTTTGTTCTGCCTGGTTTGACCCATTGCTGTTAATGTGGTATAATGTCAGATAAGACCCCCCTTTAATCTGCCTGGTGGCGGGTTCCTTTATCTTATACCGTATGTGCAGACAGATACCCGGTCTAGGTTTTCCATTCCACAGCTTCAGAAGGAAATATAGCATTAATCAAAAGTTGCACATACATACACAGTACACGCATGTGTAAACTGTGGGTGCCCAAGACACTGCACAAATTTACACACACACACTCATTACACACAAACCCCAAAGATTTACACACGCACATATACATGCAAACTGCACAGATTTACAGACACACACACACACACACAAACTGCACAGATTTACACACACGCATTACACACAAACCTCACAGATTTACACTCACACACACACACACACACACACGCATTACACGCAAACTGCACAGATTTACACACACAGAAAATCATGCTGTACAGTGACAGTGTGCAGAACACATGTATATTGCGTAGACCCACAATCATACAAAAACATCTGTATGTACACATGCAGATGCACACACCCTTAACACACATCCTCCGTCTCCTCATCTTGTCATGGTTTCTAGCAGCCTCTGCTGTTTCTGCGTTCGGTTTTCCTTTTGGCGTCGTCAGGACGCTCTATCGGATTTTTTCTGCCTCCGTTCCGGTATTCGTGTCTTGCCCGACAATTATTCCCTTCACCTGTTTTGCGTTTCTTGCCGGCTATAAATACCTCAGGACTTCCGCATTTCCGCACTTTGATATTGTCTTTGCTATGTTGACAAACGAAGTCGGTAAGGTAAAGGAATTTCGGTCGCTGCATTTCTGGTTCGTACGAATAGGAACCGCAGCAAGTCCGGTTATTTAGATTAGATTTAGATTAGATTGGTTTTCTCTTTCCTTTCCAATCTTTCTTTATCCTTCATTCTTTTCACCTGTTGCCAGTTGTGTTCAGCTCTTTTGCCATAAGAGCTTTGGCTAACAGGTCTTTTCTATTCTTTTCCTTCACTCATTTTATCGAGTTTTGTTTTGTTTCACAACCTCTTGTTACGGCTAATTATTTAGTGTGTGAGGTTCTTTTGTTAGTTATTCTCGCTGTTTATCGAGATCGCCTCAGTTTCTGGAGGTTGCTTTATTTTGCCTTGCGCTAGGGAAGTTTTGCTCCCGATCCTGTGTTGTCTCTGTCCTGGTGCGGCTGCTTCCGCGTTTTGTGGCGTATCTCATTGGATGCGCTTTTAGAAATCCTTATCGGTCCTCTGAACCTTACACCCCCCCCTACACATCTGGTCAGATCACCTAATTGTGATTTGACCGTTGTGAGGGCCTTTTCTTTCTCACACTTGCCAGCGCTCTCTCCCGCTTTCTTTTCTAAACAGAGCTAATTTTCATGCTGAGGGAGAGTGGCCTAGCAGCTGCTGTCGTGTAAACAGGACTAATGATGCTTCGGCTGCATGTGGCTGACAATTCCTGCTAGCGAGTTGGCGGTTAATGGCTATGAGATGGAGTCTGTGAGGTGGACGTACCCCCGGGGCCAGTCCAGCTCTCTCACCGATCACTTAGAACGCAGGCAGGGCCTGCCGCCAAGTCACCAATGGAGATATCCGTGACGGCTACAGGAAGCGTGCGGTCAGGTTCACATCAGGTTAGGAAAGGGACTGCACCTGTTTGTATGAGAAGTGCTGGTCAGACGAGAGACGGAAGCTCGTCTCTCACTTTAAATTCCGTATAGTTGCAAAGGATTAAGTGTGAAGTGATTTTTTTCTCCACATTTTCATGAGGCAGCTTAGAATTCTGCCAAAGTCTACAGTGAATTAATCATAAAAGGTTACCCTTCTGAAAGTTACCGTAAAGGAACAAGCAATAGAAGACTCCCAAATTGTGTACGTGTATTAAATTTTTTTAGAAAAAAATTTGTAATCCTTTATGTTTATAATTTATGTCTCCAGATATATGTATGGGTTAATCAAACAGTAAACTGGTAGAATCTACCCGTAATTCAAAACCACCCGTAACTGAGATATAAGATTAATAAGGTTTATTAAGTAGGTTACACACAAGCAATGGCAATGAGACGCAAAATACGAAGTCACACACTAACTTATGAATGCAGGCTCACTATTTATAATTAACTAAAAACAAAACCTCTCTAGATAATACCCAACTTTACCTTCACAAACAAAACAGGAACAAAAAGAAAGGAAGTACAAGGTTTAGATGGAGCAACACAGAACCAAGGAAGGAACCACCACAAAGCAAAAGAAGAAGGAAACATTTTTCCTGAACAAATCCATGATTCAGTCTAAATCTCTTTGGCAGTCATGTGAATATTTCACCCAACATGGACTGTAGATGCTGAACCTGATTGGTTGATGCCAAGTCAAATCACCCAAGGGGTTCCATTAATTTACAATCGGGAACCTTGTTAGGATACATGGCATCACTGACGTCAAGTACCAGGAGATTTTAAATCAAACTTTGGCTGCCTCTGCCAGGAGGCTAAAGCTGGGTCAATGTTGTGATCATCCAGCAGTGATCAATGGTCCCCAGAATTCCTCCAAATACACAAAATATGGTTAACTAACCACAGAATCAAGCTTTTGCAATGGCCACCCCAGTCCCCTGACCGAAACTCCATTGAAAACCTGTGGGGCGAGCTGAAGAGGAGAGTCCACAAGCAAAGATCAAGGACTCTGATGGATCTGTATACATTCTGCATGGAGGAATGGTCTCAGATGCATTGCTATGTGTTCTCCAACCTCAACCGCACAAAATGCTAAATGCAGGGGTGACAGTAATTCATATTTGTCTTTTAATTTTTTTTATATTTTATAAAATGTTGTGCTAATTTTAAATTCTCAGAGCAATGGTATCACAATACTTTTTTCATATTGCTGAGCATAGAGAACATTTTATAAACAATGTGTTAAACAAAAATTGAATTTTATCCAGAGTTTTTTGTTAGTATTAATTGAGGGTGTCAGTAGTTCTGGAGGCCATTGTATTGCAAGAACAGGCTTACGTATATAACATAAGCAATGAGAGGGACAAAGTTACTCTGTGCTGGCCAAAGCAAAGTTAAGCACCAAGATATTATTAAACAATAAGTCTGTTTCAGCCTCTTTTGCAAGATACCAAACACAATTATATTAGGAAATAATTCATCTTAACTGTTGAATGCCTTTTCCAAAAATGGAAATATTACTCCTTCTAGAGGCCACGTTTGTAAATAATAATTTACAATAAAGTCCAGGCAGAAGTGAAATCTCCATTTCCTGGCAAATATCACTACCATGGGACGATTGAACATCACAGATTGCTGTTTTTACTTCATATGAGCTCAAGGCATTCAAACACTAGGGAACTCTACACAGACAATGGAGTTGCATTGGTCATGATGGTCCAACACTTACGTTCTCTGGTGTTCCTTCAGAGAAATAATAAAACATTTCAGTGATATTGGGCACCAGAATATGTGTTTATAGAGAGGGCGTCAGCATATTTTAATTGCCCAAGGCATTGCCTTAGCTGTTTAGGGATAGTGGAAAGGGTGGAAATTTCTAAAATGAGATGTTGCAGGGGCTCTGAAACAATAGCCTAATATCGAAACATACTGTCCCGCTCTCATATGCCATGATCTAAAAACCACTTGGTATTCCAAATCCACATAAAATGACAAAAATACATCTCGAACAAAACATGTCCATCATGTCTGGACAAGTAAAATCTCTGGAAATATAGTTTTCAATTTCCATCAAACAATACTGCGCTCGCCAAAAAGAACCACAGATGTTTGAAAGATAGTTTTAGATTTGTGCACAAAATTAATTCCTGACCACACACAGCCAATGAGCCTCTTCTTCATAGTTTTCAGGAGGTGCCAATCTGCAGTTTGACTGATACGAGACAAGACAAAAAACAAATATGTCACAGGCTCTACTGAAGTCCCTCCCCAACTGCCTGATTGGTTATTGTTAATAAGCTTCTGAAAATCAAATATTGACCCAATGTCTGTTAGTCTGTTATTTTGCAAAGTGAGGCTCTGCTTCAAACATAGATCATGCTGTGTCAAGCTTGAAAGTTGAAAGCAACAGTGCTCATAAATGTGAACACAGCCAAATAACTTCCAAAATCCATCAACAGATTGTGTGGATGCCAAAGATGTTTTATTCATTGAATGGTCTCATAGATCGAGTGGAAAGGCTATCCAAAATGTGAGAATTCAGGCTCAGGAGTGGAGTTGAGATCAAATCTTTCTCAAGTTTTGAATATTTAAAAAATCTTAAAAGGATCTTAAATAATCTTTTTGAGTCAAATAATCTTTTTTTGTTCTAACATAAAAAAGCTTTGTTTGTAATATATTTACATGTTTGAAGATAAATTCACAGATATGGGAAGAAGGTTAATCAGTGAACCTTACTAAAGACATTTTCCTCATTTTATGAGTAGGATCTTTAGGGCTCTGCAGGGAAATCACATCTTTTTTTAATGCATTTGAAAGGGCTCCCCGGTGCTACGCGCACGCATTAACAGAGTTCTTGTGTGGCCATGAGAGTACGTCAGCTCTGCATTCAGACAGGCCCACCTGGCTGTCTTTATGTGCATTTGAAAAGCCTGGCTTTGCTAAAGGTCAAGTGCATGAACAACAGCATTCTCTCTCTCATTCTCACTCTCTCTTTCTCTTTCTCTCTCTCACATTCACACACACACACACACACACACACACACACACACACACACATGCATACGCACACACACAGTGTGGGATTTGGGATCTCTTGGAGTGTGAGAGAGGCAGTGGGACTACATTACCTGAATCCAGATGCTCTGCAGAGGCAGTTGGGAGCAGTGGGTGTCAAGAGGTCTCTTAATACCAATCTGCTTGTTGCAAATACAAAAGCGCACAGCTGTACTTCATTTTAAACTGCTTTGTGTTCCCTTCCTTGGGACAGTTTTTTTCTCAATTGTTTCTGCACATTTTGTGAAACAATATCACATGGTCTCAAAACTATTAACGCAGTACTGAAGAACATTCAGTTTTTTCGCAGAAGATCACAGTTCACAAAATAAAACATTGCATTCTAAAACAATGAGCACTTATCAAAATCAAAATTCCATCAATATAATACACCATTGTACAAATGGCTGTTACCGAGGACCTACAATTAAATTCAAAAGTATTGTGACTGTGACACCATTTATTTTGTTTTGGCTCTGCACTCCAGGACATTGGATTTTAAATAAAAACAATGAATATGAGGCTAAAATACAGTCACCTCTAGTTTGAGGGTATTTACATCCATACCGGGTGATCAGTGTAGTAATGACCTTTTTATACATAGTCCCCAACCTACAAAAGTAATTGGACAATTGGCTGCTCAGCTGTTTGTGGGCCAGCCACGTTTCTTTGCATAATTAGTTTATGCATGTAATGGGGACGTGACGTGTGAGGTTCGAGGGACCAAACACAGCAAGGGGATTCTAAAAGCTCGAAAGAGCCACTGAGACGGGGAGACCCCGTAATTAAGGGAAGAAAAAGGAAGCGTGAGAGAACGAATGCCTAGGCGGTGAAATAACAAAGGGACAGAAATTAGAGCGGATAAAAGGGAGGAAACAATAAACTAAAATAACTCCCTTGCTCTAAACGGAGAGGACTACTCGCTACAGGGCGGAAATAAAGCAGTCTCCAAGTCCTTATATCTACCGGCACCAGTGCAACACGCAATACATGAAAACGGAATAAACACCCTGACTCAATTAGGGGGGAACGTAGCCCACGAGAAGGAGAGATGAAACAGGGAACTAAAGTACCGAAGCTACTAACCGGCTCGCTCTCACTTGCAAATAAGTAGAAGCATGAATGCCAGGTTTCTCAGTCAGAAAAAAACGAACAAAAGGCGAATAGAACAAAGAACAGCTGTCCTATACTTCTACAAGCTAAGTGACTAAGTAAAAGCATGAACGCCCGGTCTCTCAGTAAGGAGAAACCATTAAAAGGCGAATAGAACAGAGAACTGCTGTCCTATACTTCTACGAGCTAAGTGACAAAAGCAGAACCAGAAAAAATAAACACCCTGCCTCAGTAAAGAGAAGCGTAAGAGAAGGCAAGTAGCACAACGGAACAAAAAACACACACCCAACAAACACTGAATACTCAAACAGTACAAAATAGTACAAAACAATACAGAAGCCCCGAACAAAGGAAACGGGGGCTTAAGTAGCTCCGAGGTAACCACGCACAGGTGTGGAGAGAGAAGCTCCGCGACAAAGACGGGGCGGAGCAAACATCCACTAAAAGGGCAGCGCCCTCACGTGGCTACCAAGGGAAACGACCGCAAGGGAAGAAATCGTCAAAAACCATGACAATGCACAAGAAACATAAAATAAAAAAAGTTTAGGGTTGATTCTAGGTGTGGAATTAGCATTTGGAGTCTGTTGCTTTTGTCTCTCAACATGAGAACATCTCTCAATCAACGACATAGCCAAAACATTGGGTGTGTCAAAATCAAAAGTTTGACAGGAAATTAAAAATCATGTCCAGTACACCACAAAGAAGTATCTGTTTTGTATACAAATGCATATATTGTAGTTGTTTTATTATTGGGTTATAACTGTGCAGAATGTAGAGATGTGTCTTGAAAATGTGTTACCTGGCAGGTAAACTACAAAGCAGGATTACTGATTTAGCTGGATAACTGCACTGAGTAAATCCTCCTAAATCTGGAACATGGACTGAAGGAAAAATTGCTGTTCTGGGTTTTACTCAGTGCTGTTATCCAGCTAACTCAGTCATCCTGCTTCATTGTATACCCCCCCTGGTATTGACATGAATAGTCGGGTGGTTGATATATTCACTTCACATTGTCCATCGTACTAGTTACAGTGTGTAAACAATCAATAAGAACTAACTCAGATGGAAGCTGCTGGAACTAATGTCAGCTTTGTGACATAAAAAAAAAAAATATTGGAGAAAGTGATGCATCTCTAAACACTACAGATCCAAATATAGCCTCTGAATCCCTATGGCATGAAAGAGATGGAATACAAATGTGTGTGTGTGTGTCTTTGAGAGTTTGTATTGGTGTGTTTGAGAGGATGCTCACAAGTGTTCCTATGTGTGAGTTTTAGAATTTTATTTTGTAAACAGTGCTTTATCTAGTACAGTGTTTTCAGACCCACACTACATTTGTGCTTAGTGATAGGTCTTGTGTTCTTGTATAAACCCTCACAGTTCCTACTCCAGTCCTAATCACAATCAACTGAGGGGTTGTGAGAGAACAGTGAAGTGCGAACTGGCCCTGCAGCCTGTGAGGGAGGAAGCCATCGACGGGCATCTCAGGCCCTGCGGACTGTGCATCCCTCCTGCACAGAGGGCTTCCTTTGCCTCTAGAATTTAATCTTGACTCTATACTGACCTCTGTGCAATCAACACAAAGCATATGAGTCAGGGACTCAGAAGTCTGTGAGGGGTTTCGGCATAACCAACCAGAATGCATTTTAATTAGGCACTTTAATTTGGAACTGCACAGACTTTAATTATTACACTTTATTTGTTTGTGCCTCAGTAGCCTGGAGTTTATACTCGTGTCACTAGGAAATAAAAGCCTATCTCGTAGCACCTGACTTTTGGCTTCATGTATTTTGCAGGAAAATTCACCTGAAGCACGCCACATTCATCTACCATATCCATAGATGATCAGCGCGGGTTATTACATACTAAAACCGTTTGTGTGGTTCTTTGGTAATTCCTTAATTTGTTTTCTCCTCCCATCCCTGTACTTTGGTAGAGCCCTGTTTCCAGCCCTATTGAGACCTCTGGCAGGTGATAAACAGTCTCCCAAAATTAATTAAATCTGATCACACGTCTGGAGTAAGTGGGTCGCAAAACTAAATATCTGTTCCCTCAAATGAATTCATCATAATCGGGTCATAATGTGCCATTGCATCTTCTGTTCTGGAGATGGTACTTTGAGACGTCTCTTGAGGAAATTATACTTTGTCCCAAGTAAATGGCAAACAAAAAATCTGCCTCTCAAAAATGTCTCAAGTGAAAATGGAGTGATATCAGCTGTGTGTGTGAGAGAAAACATGAAATAACAGTTGTCATGATCCAGAGAGCTTAGCTTAAATAGCAATGCCCGCACACTTGTTTTTTGCTCTCATTGTCAATGGATGTGCTTGTCAAAGATGGGATCCACAGTGCTCAATGTCACCAGGCAGTTGTTAGTGCTGCTTGGTGCCTGTATTTAAAAATCTATTGCTAATGATCAGGGTCGGAATAATGGAATGGAATTATGGATGTACTACACGCTAGTGTTAAAGCTAATTTGCAAACAGTACTAATTGGACTGCACTGGTAATGACCACTGTCTTGAGCAAAAGGGAAACTCACACACAATATTCAGGTACTGTGTGAACAAGTTCATAAACTAATGAAATGCCGTGTACATTACTTAATAAAATATTCAACACTTACTTGGGCAAAGGCCTGGGCAAACCACATTATGGTCAGGCTAATGTGCTTCAATCATCTTTTATTTCTTAGAATTCCTCTGGTGATTAGGCTTTGACAACTGCTTATTCAGACAAGAGCACACCACAACACCTTATCCACAACTTCATGTCTGATGGTACTTGGACCGCATTTTTGTGTTATCTTCTGCTAGCAAAGAATAGAGCGACATTGACTCTGTTTTTAACATTTTCTGCTATCCTCTCCTCCCTGTGATAGTTATGCTAGCATTATTTACTAGCTGTTTATAGACTTTGAACAGATGTTTTTGTTTTACACTATTCATAAACTTCCAACACACGTCAGCATTCACCGCCAGTGCTAGATTCAGTAGCAGTAGCACCATTTGTTATCCATCAGCCAGAGGAATTTGCACATGACATTTCATAGCTGTTCGGCTAATCCGGGCTAAACGGACCCCGAGAAGAGCTGGCACCTTAAATGAGCCACTACAGTCAGGGGCTAGCCCCGCGGAGAAGATTGGGATCCACCGGCAGGGTGTCAGCTACCGCCGTAGTCCCCAGCTATTTTTAACCCAGCAATAAATGCAGCATTACCGCTCTAATTGACGGGTGAGCCTTTGCACACGCTTGCCTTGGATCAAAGCGGCATTTTGCACAGCTGGACATATTTTTGGTCGTCTGGGTAGATTCAAAAACCTGGGTGGCAGTGTTTTTTTGTTTTGTTTGTTCTGAATCTCAGCAAGTGACTCCAGTCTTACTTGTTTCTCACAATAAAAATTTGCAATGCTGTTGTCCATACTGTAATTATACATAATATACATAATATACAGGCATAATTACAGTACGTACAATAGCATTGAAAAAGGGATTCACCTTATGTCGCCTCTTCTTAAGTTTGGTTCCCATTTACCTTTTTCACTTTTGTGTTGTGCTGCACTGAACCCCCTGCTGCGAGCGACACTGTTGTTAACACCGGCACGCTAAATTACATTCTGGGCGATGGCTGAGGAAGCATTCGTCACCGGCTCTCTCCAAGGCATCGCCGAGCCCGCGCATCGCCGAGCATTACATCACCGGCCCTGCCGCTCACAAAGGCCGGTAAACAGCCGCGGTTAATGCAAGTTTAATACGAGTCTCCGAGCAGCCTGCGACGCTGGGAGAGCCAGAGAAGCGCGGAGCTTGTCTGAGCGGGAGAATTTACATAGAGCGGGTGGCGGCTCTGAAAGAGCAAGAGAAAGAGAGTTCGACAGCGACAGAGAAAACGAGGGAGAGCGGACTGAGAGAGAGAAGGCGAGAGAGAAGCGAGGGAGGGAGAGAATGAGAAAGGGTAGGGGAGATAGAGATAAAGATAGAGAGGGCATGCTGAGATGGAGAGAGGGGAAGAAGAGAGAGGGAGTGGGGAAGAAAATGTGGGACAACGGGAGGACTCAGAGAGGAAGGAGGAGAAATAGAAAGACAGAGGGAGGGAGGCAGAGAGAGAGTGAAAGCAGTAGGAGCAGAGAGGAGGAGAAGGAAATGAAGAGAGAGGGCATACAACTAAAAGACAGGGAGTCTGCACATGTCCACGTCCCCCTGCCTGGTGACCAGAGATGTTGACTCGTGACACAGCCGGCTCCTCCCCAATGTATTTTCAGCTCAGCTCTCTCAATAATTCATGCCTTCGTCCGCAAGAGGAGAGCAGGGCCCCGTGGATCGAGCAGTAGGCGTCATTTAAGTTCTCTTTTAAAGGTGCAGGGGGTGGGACTTAAAATTTTTGGAGCCTGATGTGTTTTAGGGAGAACTATATTTCCCCACAGTTGTCTTGACACGCCCCAAAACACACAGCAATCTGGTCAACCGGTTGACAAATCATTTCCACACCCGCCTTTGTTTTACAGAGGGCACGCCAGCCACCTGTCTTTACCCCAAAAGCAAATTTGAGTCAGGAAACAATGTCTTTAGTCTGTTGTTCTTTTTGAGTTAATGAAGCAAGAGTGGATGTGGGTAATGCCACAGTGTCTTTGAATCCCTCAGTAACTTCCCTTTAAAACAGGGGGTCTGAAACTTGATAATTTTGAGAAGAAGACTTTTTGTCACGTAATCGATGCTATCAATAAACATGCCGTGATTACCATTAGGAACATCTCAGGACCAGATGGCACGCGCCGACAACTGTGATCAACTGTTGCCTCAGCACAGCGGACATGACATCACCGTGCTGCGCGGAGTCTGGGAAAGTGATCCGAGGGGGCGGGGCGGCAGGGAGGGTGGTGCATGGGAAGGTCCTGAGGGACATTGGAAACCCAGCCACGTCCAGACCTCACCGAGCTACCATCCATCATAACAGCCTCTCTGGTGACCGTCCTAACGCATCTGCGCGAGGGAGCACAACGGGGTCAATACCCCACCATTGTTAGGACATTCTGGGGGATCTTTCACATTGACCACATTGGCTACAGATACAGTGCTCCCACACAGTAAAATGTCCAGTGTTAAATAAACTCTTATAGTGTGCATATATGGTCCCAATTGGACTCATATGTACTCTGCTAGAGTTGAATTAACACTGGACAGTTTACTGCGCAGATACTTAGCCTTACGTGATGTTCAGTTTCCCTACCACTGAAGCTGAAACATTCCAACCTGATGCATCTTATGTATATTCATGAAGGGGCGTGGCCAGGTACAGTACTATGGTAATGGCTGTCATTCGGAAGCGGAGAGGAGGGAAGGAGCACAGGAGCTGACGTCACAAGGAGAGTGGGGGTGTGGAAAAGGGCAGGGATTGTAGCCTTCATTGGTGCAGCACATTGATGGCGACTAGATGGTGGAGAGCAGGGATTCGATGGCAGCCCTGGTCCTGCCTCACTGTGCAAAGGCCAGCATCTCCCCGTGTACTAACACACTGAGCTTTCTGCTGTGGGGGGGGGGGGGGGGGGGGGGAGTTAGACTGAGAGACAGCAGACAGAGATAGGATGTGACAGAGGGAAAGAGGGAGGGAAAGGGAGAGAGGGAGAAGGAGTAAGAGACAGAGAGGGAAGGAGAAGAAATGTGAGGGCAGGGGAGAGATAGAGAGTGTGCGAGAGATGGAGATAAGGGGGGTTGCATCTCGTCAGACTCCTCGTACCATTGTTTCACCTGACTCGCAGAGGATCTTGATGGATGTCTGCGTGTCGCGCGTCTCTCCGGCAGCAGGACGGCGGCCACCTGCCATGCGGCGTCTCCTGGGGCGTCGCTCCCTCAGGGCCACAGGCCAATCTATCACTGTCAGCCCGCTGGTGAAGTCCCTGCAAGGGGGACAATGCCAGCGAGACAGTCCGGGGCCTTGTCCCTCAACTCGGCCTTAGCTTGGGGCACAGGGCAAAGGGGGGCTTCTGCCTTCTGACCTAGACGTCTATGTGTGGCCCGCAGACAGCTCAATAAGCGGCTTCATAACCTGCACTTTACGGAGACAGAGGCTAACCCGAGCCACATGTAGAGATTGCATTACATCAGGAACCGTCTTAGAACATCATACATATTTATTATTTCAGTTAAGTAATCATTTGAATTGTGGATGGTTGGTAATATTATAAGGAAATTTACCAATATTCAATGGCTTTGAATTTTCAGTGATTGTATTGGGAAAATTTAGATGATATTGATATGTTTCTTCCATGTCTTTCATGACTGAATGATAAAAATCAAGGGATGTTACCAGTAGGTTTGCATACAATGTGCCTGGAATGTTTTCTGTGACCTTTTTGTACCAATAAATACGTTTTCAGAGGTTTGGGGAATGTTCTCACAGTGTTCCAACATTAACCCACAACAAAATTGAAATATAGCTGAAATGTTCCCCAATGTTCTTGATACATTGCTGTTCGCTGGGCAGCCTGCGTTAGGCTGTCATGATTTTCTAGGCAACTGTATTCAGTCGGCTGGCTGTATGCCTCTGCCATTCTTATGTAAGCCCAGAAATGTTCTCTGAAATGTCTGCTTTAATGCTATAGTGAGTCATTTCAACTGCACAGCCCTGATAGACATGTGATAGACGTGATAGAAAGGAGTACACGGATACGCGGGTGTGTTATAGAGCAGCGTCTCAAGGTTTATCAGCATGCTGAGATGATCCTTTCACCAGACTCCAGCAGTTAACGCTCAGCAGACTGACGGGGTAATTAATCTACACATTATGTTCGTCACTGACCTTTCTCACACAGCTCGAGGCATCATTGCCGCTAAACACAAACATTTTGGAGCAGATTCGTTTTGACAAAGTAATACTCGTGATTCATTGCCCAGATGATGTCCCGTGACATCTCAGAGCTGCAATCAATCCGTACATTTGATGAAAGTGGCCAAAGTGACACCTAGATATTAGACAGCTTATCAATATGGAAGGTAGCCCTCATCACTCACATGTGCTATCCAAGAAAACAGAAGGCATATCCATATCTTCTAAAAAATTAATTTAAATACTTCATATTATATAGACTCAACACAACTCAGTATTTTTTCTCCTGAGCACTGAAACCAAAACATTACAGTTAGATTGAATGTAATTATTAAGTATATTTGAACTAAAATGAAATGTCAATATAAATGGGAAAGGCATGACCAATGGCAGCATCCTCTGTGTTTCACATTGGGCCCAACCTTTCATAAACTGTAATGTAAACTGTAATATACATAAACTGTAATATAAACTGCTCTATACCTGGAACCTCCTGTGAGAAGAAAATGTAGAGGGCAGAAGTAACACAGGACCATCTGGTTAGCCTGTAGAATTTCTAATATTAATTATTAATTCCAGTGCTGGAAGAATGGCGAATTCTGAGGCCCTGAAAAAAGCAACAACAAAAAAATGTATAAAAACACCCACTCGTTTTGTATTTGTATTAAATTGATTGTAGGCATCTTTTGGGGAGTCTGGCAGTACATTAATACCATTGTTTAGAAGGCCACCATTGTGGAGTGCTTCGATAGGATTGTGGCACTTAACGGTTTTCTCATAAGTGCTTACCACCACCCATGACAGACAGAGCCGTCCTTCCGTAATGGGTGAACGCCCTGAGAAAAAGTGCTGCTTTCACTGATACCATTGAAATTGAGCCAGACACAGTGAAACCAGATTCTGAGCTGAGATCAGAGCCAGAAATGAAGTCCTGTGAATTCCATTTTTCAGAGTTCCAATTTATAGGGGTGGATGGAAGAGCTCACTCCTGCGTACCCGCAGTGCCCCCTCAAACCCTGTGCCCTTATCACATATCACACGCTCACCTTTGTGACACCCCACCACTCACGTGCTCAAGGGAGGACACCCCACCACTGGACTGCCACCTGACCACTGCCCACACCCTGAGCCGGCCAGAGGAGTATGCCGCCCCCCCCCCCCCCCCCCCCAACTGAGTCTGGTTACTACATGTCTTCCAGGGAGTTTTTCCCCGCCATTGTTGCCTCAGGCTTGCTCTGTGGGGTTTAAGCCAGGGTATACCGTAAAGCGTATTGTGACAAATCAGTTGGAAAATGCGCTATATAAATAGAATCTGATTGATCAATTGATTTATTGATTGAAAGTGATTGTTTGAGGCCAAACATTTATTTCAGAGTCTGCCCGTCACCCAAGAGCTCTTTCTTGGGGTTTGGGGTGGGTTACTATTCTCATTTCTCTGACGAAGCAGAAAAGTAATTCGAGATTGTTCCATTTTTTTTTGTTGTTGTTGCCCATTCAGGTCTGAATATCAAGGTTTATTTGGCAGAACACCAGGAACAGACCGCATATGATCTGCTGTTAACCCTAACATGCTGGTCTGCTAGCCACTGCTTGTGACAACCAGAGATTCACCACAGCATCAAACCTAATGGGGTAGATAACAGCATTCTGACAGCCTTCTGACAACTTCAACATCATCAACTTTTTTCCCCAAAAAAATCTTCTGCACACCTGAGATTTAATAGGCCCACAATTATTAATTTCACTTGGGAACATTCCAGACAGTCACTAAAAGTGCACCTACAAGATATTACATTCATACTAATCTGGCAACTGGCAGTTAAAGCACTTGATTGATAAAGCTTTCATGAATTGCTTTTTTTTAAAACTAATTATAGGATATCCTTGGAACCTTTGAATGCACTTACGTGCCTGCACATATATTTTACAACTGCCCATGTAAGACCCAGCCATTTCACTTCCTGTCGGCATGGGGAAAGGCACAGACATCATAACTGCAGTCAGAGTTAACCGGATAAAACCAGAAGTTAAGTAGTCTAAGCTGTTTAGTTCTGGTTTGGCACTGCTGTGTGGATACGTCAGTCTGGTTTAACCCTGGCTGGAGTAGGTGTGGTGGAAGGCATACACTTCCTGTCTGCAGTGAGCATGGCTAAAGGCACATGACATCTATAGTGGGTGTGCTGAAGGGCAAAGCCCCTGTCCCCTGTCAGAACAGCAGAGATGGTGCTGACAGGCCTCTGATACATGAACATTGGTCGGATGCATGAGTGTTGTTATATGTTTTCAGTTTTATTTCCCCTGCCTCCACATGTCGGAGATGAACTGCACTGCATAAAAAAACAGACAGACACACACACACACACACACACACACGTGTGGGCATGCATGCATAAATCCACACATACATGCACACACACATATTCACACTCACAAATGGCTAAAATGTAATCATGAATCCTAGACTTTGTATCTACACAATGTTAACGTCAACACATGCCACAGTTCTACAGTCTTTTATTCAGATACACACACAAGCACACAGCAGATTCTTTCCACTCCTCCAGGCGCATTGCACCCGTGCCCAGCAGGGAAACTGTGAACCAGTCCTGCAGGGGTGATGTGGTCTGCCAGGGGTTCACAGAGTTCACTTCTCCACAGGTAGAAAGCATTTAGACTTGTAGCACACCAAAGCATTTCACAACATGACTCCACCTCAAAGCTCGGAGCAGCTCTGCCACCCCTCTCACAAGAGCTATTTCAAAAAGGAAAGCCTTACATCTAGGTCATGACTCCTGTTGATCCTGCCCCGCAAATCCGCCACATCTACTCTCTAAAAGAACAAAAATGCACGCACACACACACACACACAAAAGCTACATGTGGTCTTAATCTTTAGCTAACGATAATAACATTTGTAGGAATGCGTGAAATTAGTGTGATCGGGTCAGGTTACTGTTTGGTATCTGTAATTCTGCAGAATGCAGCTGTGTAACAAAACCTCCCATATGGGACTCCCTTCACACCCCACACCCCCCACCAAGGCCCGTCAGATGAGGAAACGGGCCAGGCAAAACTCCGTGTTTTTCCGAGGAGTCAAACGGAATCAGAAAGGAGAAGGCTGTCCGGCGCTCCCGCTGCGGCTCGGAACATGGAAGCGTGTTTTCGTCGCACGCGGCGAAGAGCAGAAGAGGCATCAGAGGGCGGGGACGAATTCAGCCCCTCCTCCCCCACGGCTGTCGGGGGGGGCCGGCTCCGACCTTCCCCAGCGCTCCCGCGCTAATATTTATTTTATCTCGGATCGGCTCCTCGGCTTGTGAAGGTCAGCCGCGGAATGACAAGCGCGGATCGTTTTACGCCCGCAGATTTACCGCGGCGGTTCGGCGTCCGCGACCGGCTGGAGATGACAAGCGGGGGCGGGGCCTCTCTCCCCCCGCTCGGAGAACGAGCCTTCTCTCACGGTGCGGCAAAATCCATGTAAACCAGTCCAGCTCTCTCATCACCACCAAATTCTAAGCTTACGCTCAATTTCATTGTGAGGACTGATGCGAGTTCATCCTTGTAATACAAGTCAACGCTTAAGTGGGAGCATGTGTGCCAGACGAATGACGAGACCAGTCCCTGGAACTACGGTGCACAAACACATTAGTGCACAAAAACAAATACTCACTGATTATAAGACACAGTAATGGGGTTGTTGTTGATCAAGAAAGTGTTTAGTGACATGTACTTTACATCTTCTATATATGGGCAGAACGGTGAGTTCTACCCTAGCAAATAATTGTCTATGGTGGTCTATAAGAAATACGCCTGATAATTAGCTTGTGGGAAATAAGTAAATTAATGTATACAGTATAGCCATACACACTTGGCACGGATTAAAAGGGATGCTGTAATAGAATAAAAATAGATTGCACGAGTCTAGAGTTCGGTCAAAACATTTGCAGGTTATTGTGTATCCCAGAAAGCCAACAAATACCTGGATGATCTGCCCACACATCGTGTCACTACCATAGATATTTCTGGAATCACTTTTGAGGCATGTGGTCCTGATGGACAGCACTGATGAAGAAACCTCCACGGCTCACATTCATTGGCTCCTCCATGGGGCAAATCATAAGTCCACACGGTAGTCCTCTCGGCTACCAAGAAAACAACTTTGGTAGATAAGCTCAATTTTTTTGTATCCTAGATAATGTGAATAAGTCGGCATATGCATGTTCATATACTGTATATCTATGCCCTTTGTGAGGAAAATAACACTAACACAAACCAAGAGAACAAACATTTGCACCAGGGACCTGTATCGCGAAGCAGGATTGCTGAGTTAGCTGGATAACTGCACTGAGTAAAACCCGGAACATCAAGTATAAGGAGCTGTTCCAGGTTTAGGTTCCAGGTTAACTCAGTAATCCTGCTTTGTGATACAGGCCCCTGATGTGCATCAGCCTGGCTAATGTAAAGAGGGATAGGCCGGTTCTTACCTGGGTATCAAATAGACTAACCCCAGGGGAGAGGAGGGCTAGAGAACACCGAGCAGAAGAGCTATTGAGAAACTTTAATGAAACAGGGCGAGATTGACGTTTCGACACCACTTCCACAACCTCACTTCCATTCTGCATGCGTGACAGAATGTGAGCGAGAGTGTCAGCTGTCCCGAGTGCATTTGGGATGGAAAGGTTGGAAAGGCTTGACCAATGGGGCCAAATGTGTCTGGCTTACCTCCGCGTTCCACTTCAGTCAAAATCACGGGGAACGTTTGCGGGCAAAAAAAAAACTGACACATCGTTGAGATTTCGGAGAAAAGGCTAAGCAACGCCGATGACAAGGCAGACAGCGGAACAGACGTGTTGTCGGCTCAGTCTCTGCGTGGCCAGCTAATCAGTGTGAGAATAAGCAGCTGGGCCACTTAATCAAAATGGCTTCCTCCAAACCCCTGTTTAAATAGCCTTAAAGAACTGTTCGCTGCCTTCCCCTCGATTTGTATAACGAGGGCTTGTGAAACAAGAGCAAAAATGATGACGAATGACATCGGCTGTATGGATTTTTTTAATGCATTCACAGTCATTGTGTTTGGTTTCTTTGAGCAGTGATCCCTCCCCGCTTTAATAGCCGGGCTTGTCATCGACAGACATAATTATTCAATGGCCCATTCTGATAATATTGCAGATGAGACGGATGCACTTGCAGCCCCGCTTCCCGGCTTGTACGGAGATGAAAAACGGAGGCAGGAGTCTAACTATTAAGTCAAAACTCATACTTCAGCTGGTCCCCTCCTGCTCAGTGGTGTGGAATAGTTACGTGTTGATTTTATATTGATGCAGTGCTCCATAAAACACAGTAAAAATGCTTTAGAAATGGCCTCAAACGTATACTCTCCCGCCGCATGACACAAAGTCAATGCGGCGCAGAGGAATTGTCCGTGCCGGTGCCCCCCAGGTGAGAGGGAACCAGGAGGAGCCAGCAGCCAAGGTTTTGTGCAAGCTGCTCCATCCGGAATACTGCCCGGAATGATTAGGCCATTGTTCTCTGTCTTGACTGCCTGTATCTACCTCCTACTGCAGGTGGCCATCAGCGCTGTCTTGTTAGCCTGAACAATAGAGGTCACACACACACGCAGACACACGCACGCACGCACGCACGCTCGTGCACCCATATTGTGGTTTAGAGAGTACTGTTTGTATGGTAGAACTACTGGAAGGACATTTTTGAGGATTATGTTATCTCCCATGCACTGAATTCATACCTCTCACGCTGAGGGTAGACTACTACGAATTACATCTCTAATAATGCCACGGAATGAGATGTCCATATATGACGGGTTATTACCTCACATTACACTCATTTAACAGATCGTTTGATTGCAGAGTGATATGTACACATAAGTACACCATTTATTTCATGCAGTGTCAAACTCTGTAATTCTAGCTGTAGTAACAGTAGCAGCTGCAGTGGCAGAAGCTGTAGTCTTGGCTGTAGTTGCAGTCCCTGACAGGCTATTGTAGGAGCAGTGGTTGTGTAACAGATGTAGTAGGAGGAGGAGGTATTATTGCATCTGTTATTGTTTTTATTAATATCACGGAGAACAGAAAAGCATATTGACGTAAGGTTCTGTTATCAAAGGAGTCTATCGCTCAAGCGTGCCCTCGCAGACTCCTGAGCGACGATGACAGCCTCGCTAGACAGCCGTCCCTTTTTATCGGCTGCGATGACGTCTGGTACAATCCACTGTGGACCTGGCTTTAATGGGAATCCCATGTCTGACAAGCCAGAGAGGGCCTTATGTAACACTCACTCAGATATCTCAGAGGAGGTTGGGTTGGGGTAAATTCTAACTATGAGTAACTATTTTCTTTGGCCATATTAGGACTTGAACCCTGATAACGGATTTGAGAAATAGTTTCTCCTGAATCCTGAATGAAAAAGTGGATGCAAACATGGTAGCCTGTTTAGTTTTATCAGCTTCTCAATGCCTAAAAAACACAGGTTCGCCCCGCCCCACCCCATTCAGTGTCTCACAAAGTGATTTCGTAGTGGCACAGTGGTGACGCATTCCGTAATTCTCAAGGGTGTTGTTGTGGAGGTGAGTAAGAGAAGCCTGCTCTCACGTTATCAAGTTATTTAATTGGGGCTGTACTGGAATGATGTGTCGGGGTACTGCTCGGCTGTAATTGGGGATGACGACATGCCCCCCCCCCCCCCCCCCCCCAGTCCTCATTTACAGGCAAATGAGTATGCTGTATTATTAGAAGTAATATTCTAATTTCACTGGCTACTCATATCAGTGAATCATCCTGTATATATCACCTCATCTGCATCTAATCAATTTAGAAAGCTGTCAGACATACATATGGGAAAATCTACTGCTTGGTTTTTCTTTTAATCTGCTCTCACCACAAGAGGCTCAAATGGAAGTGGGCACTGGTGGCAAGGCTACCGGTCCAAAAGGGAAGTTGCCGGGCACAGGAGGGCAATGGGGATGGGATGAGTGCCTGTACTGTCAATAACCCCCCCCACCACTACCACCACTACCATCCACAGACACAGACAAGATGGAATTCGCTGTCTCAGCTATCTTAATCACATCTAAGGGAGGGTTGTACTCAGATTACCATTAACCAGCCATCAGAAAGGCAGACCCATTTCTGTAGCACTCTCTCTCTCTGTCTGTCTCTACCTCTCGCTGTCTCTCTCAAGGCCCATCACGTGACCGTGATACCCGGTGGAATGCCCATCAAAGCCGACAAAATACACGGAAAACGGCAAACAAACTCGGTATCAATTCGAACATCAGCTCGCAGTTGCAATTCATTGTCGGTGAAATGTATCCCGCCCTCTGAAGTAATCACGACCGGAACATTCCGCTCTTTCGCGAGGCTACATCAGAAGATTCATGAAAAGTGCGTCGTGCTGTGAGCGCACTTACGCGTCTGGATTAGCCTTCCTGCAGCCGCGCGGTGGAGGCTCACCGTCTACAGCCGGCCACGGAACCGCGAACGGCGCGGGCGCTCGACCACCCTCCCACCCGAATCCCGGCCCCGCCCCCCCAACCTCGACGGGGTCCTTACCGTCAGGCCCGATTACGTCAGCCCCTTCTCCGCTGCTGTTCGATGCATCAATTTTTCAAAGCGAGCGGAGCGGTGCTGAAGCATGGATAATCCCATGAAATCTTGGCACTCAAAAAGGACTTGCAGGGACAAAAAAGGGTTCCCTTTTTGGGAGTTTGTTGCCTTGGTAACCGTTGTGACACAACCCTTCCAACCCCCCCCCCCCCCCGAGGATTGAAGGAGCAAGTCAGATGCTTATGTAACTAAGGAAAGAAACATTTCTGTAAAAAACAGCTATTAGGAGGTGTGTGCCTGCTACTGTATCCCTGCTACCTCCTCCATATACCCCCCCCCCCAGCATTTGTGTATTTGTGAATTTGTATTTGTATTGGTATTGAAGCTATCATTGATACTTCCATTACTTAATGAATTTAGGGCGGCAGTCGGGATGATGTCACATCTTCATTAGAGTATTCCTTTCCCTCATGCCATCTCTGTCAGGCTGAATGTGTGTTACACAAAGACAGAGTTCTTCATAAGCTGAGGAGCGATTCCACCCTCTCCATTTCCTAATAGCACACGATACGGTGGCCGTTACCGAAGGTAATCTGCATGCAAAGTTGCCGTACTACACTGGAGATTCCTCAGCGGTCTCTTATCTCACAGAGACCAGGAGAGCACAGTAGGAGCAGGCATGGCCTGGCTTGCGCCGTGAGCTACATAGCCTAATCCAGAAGAATGATGTCACATCCGTACTTCTTCTCATATACCCGTTCCGTAATCCACTAAAGACTCATTCATATACCCGTTCCGTAATCCACTAAAGACTCATTCATATACCCGTTCCGTAATCCACTAAAGACTCATTCATATACCCGTTCCGTAATCCACTAAAGACTCATTCATATACCCGTTCCGTAATCCACTAAAGACTCATTCATATACCCGTTCCGTAATCCACTAAAGACTCATTCATATACCCGTTCCGTAATCCACTAAAGACTCATTCATATACCCGTTCCGTAATCCACTAAAGACTCATTCATATACCCGTTCCGTAATCCACTAAAGACTCATTCATATACCCGTTCCGTAATCCACTAAAGACTCATTCATATACCCGTTCCGTAATCCACTAAAGACTCATTCGCAGCTGTTTACATGGGCCGTGACTTTTTGTATTTATTTATTTTTTCTGACGCGGCCATGCCCACTCCCGCAGATGCTCCTTACATGTTACCCCACCCCGCACAGGGACACATTCTTGGAAATAATTTTTGGCGGCAAAATTTCTCTCAACGTGACACATCTCAGGAGGGTAGGGGGGTAACAAAGAATGCGTTATTTTTTCAAAGATAGGAGAATTGCATTTGTTGTTACTAAAGCCGTATCTCTGGCTGCGTTTTTTCCCCGCCAGCTATTCCTTTCTAAGCTATTACGTACAGGGAATGTATTACTTTTCTGCACGACAGATTTAATGGCGTCTCTTGTTTAAGGAGACAGAGCTGTTAAATTTTTCATGGTGTGGAACCGGCGAAATGGTGGCCGTTAGCTTGTGACACCGAATCTCTTCCTTAAAGACATAACAATAATAAGCAATGTTGCATAAGCGCCCTTTCCGTCTCTACGGCTTTGCTCCCCCATTGAGCTCTTTCGTGTTATATTGTCTGCGGCGTACACGTGCAAAAAGATGCAATTCGACTGTCATCGAGAGCACTCAAGGGGCAGAGTCCTCTCGCAGCGAGACTGAAAGGCGGGGATTCGACATGACCTTTTGCCAACCACAGGAAGTGAATCACGTTGGTCTTGTTCACTTTGAACTGAAAAAACCGAGAGAGTGCATGTGTCATTGAATAATTCATATAATAATTGATTAAACCCAGGACCATTAGCTATGATATCTGTGCTGAAAGTGGGAAAAACGGTCAATTCTGTGTACACACTTACACACACATGGACACACGCACGCGCGCACACAAACACGCACACACGCGCGCACACACACACCCTCTCACTGCCTCTCACGCCTCTAAAATGCCCATGAGGTCATTGAGTTACAGCTTCAAAATAATGAACAACAGTGGGAAATGGATACTTCATAAAAGTAGATATAAAATAAAATCACATGTAGAACTGTTGGCTGTGCCACCAGCAGTAGCCTTAGGACATTATATCTAAAAGCTATTGATCGCCACGTCCAAGGGACTGGAGTCAGAGGTATATTAATATTTGATAGGACAGGCCTGCTGAAGATATTTGAGATGCATTTTTCTTTATTATTTACCTTCTCTCTCGATTTACTACACAAATCGATGCATGCACAGAAGCGAGATGATTGAGTTAACCCTTTAGCAGGAAAGTGGATTCTCCCTCATTTTCGATGTTCTGTAATGGACGGACCAGTCCTGACAGGGTGATTTTAGCATGCCAGAACGTGGGTCCCCCGTTCGCGCGGATCGTTTATCTGTTTGTCCGTCTGTTTGTCCGTCTCATCATTACCTGCTCAATTACTCCAGGTTTTCGACAACTTCTGTAAAAAGAATCGTTTTCCGTACCGAGGATTTCAGTCAGCGTTCTTTGACATCAGTCATCGCGGTCATTCCCCCTCATCGTGCGTTAAGGGGGCTCAAAAACAGAAGCGGTTTTTATAAAGGCGGCGTGGGCTGGAAGGACCAAGAATAGAAGCACGGAGACAAAGGCCCACAAGCCCTGCCAGGCCCGGCTCCAGCTCGGGGTAGAGCTGTAGAATTAGCGCAGTGAAATGAGCAGATGCCGTAATGCGGCCACTGGAGTCTCCACTCCGTACGGTCGACGAGCTGCGAATAGACGCGGACGCTAGCGCCAGCGAACGTAGCGCGGCGCTCGTTGCCACGGAATGCCTGATGCCGGTGTGACATCCCTGACCGTTGCGCCCTAATCCCGGGGTTCCATTCGGAGCACCCCCTCAGGTCAGACTCTAGAGACCGCCTTTGGCGTTGTGCTTTTTTATAAGTTTGAGACATAATCAGACAGCTGTCATTTTGAGTACTAAATGAAGCAGGGTGATCGAAAAATCTGGAAAAATCAATCAATTTTAACAAGCAATTTAGTCTTATATTTAGACATTAGATATTATTTCTATTACTTTTTTTGTTAAATAAGACAAAAAGATTGACAATGGGGTGAGACAGTTTTATTCATTTCAAGATTTACCAATGGGGTAAGATAATTTCACTTATCAAGCAAAAAGTAACTTAAAACAAGCTAATATTTTCTACAGGAGAGAAAAATCTAGGACCTCATGGTACTAGTTCCCTGTGTTTTCCTGTCTGTTTGTAGTTTATAATAGTATTTAGTATAGAAGTGTAGTATAGCTGATTTACCCACAGCTTACTGTGAACTACATTCAACGTTCATTACTAGGGATAGCTGCTACATTATGGGAAGGATGTGCTTTGTCTGTTCTGTAGTGACTTCGATGACGTTTCTGTATGCGCTTATTGTGTGTCGCTTCGGATAAAAGCGTCTGCTACATGAATGCAATGTAATGTAAAAAAAACAAAAAGGTTTTATATCTCATTACAAGACTAAAACACTTGTTAAGACAGACATTTTCTGCTATGTTGACATTTGACTTATTACCCCTGAGCTGCAGATTCTGATTAAATCATGCTTCCAAGATTGAAGCGCCGCTGTTGTGCTTTTGAACGAGGTAGTTCGGTGTGAACTGCTGCAGGGAATATCCCGCTATGTAGATGGATGAATACGGAATGTGCAAGTGACCCTGGATGACAGTAATAACAGTGAACACGTATGAGTGTCTGGTTTGGTGCGGAAACGGCAGCGTTCCGGGGCTCGCTCGTAAACGCTGACTGTCGCAAGGTCATCTGGGTGGCTGATCTGAGGCACCAGCGGCTTGTTGGGACGTGGGGAGCGGAGCGGTGCGGGCGCGCCCGTGGTGCTGAGGAGGGGGTGTGGTGGGGGTGGGGGGGGGGGGGGGGGGCTTGAGCTCCGCACAAGCAGACTGCCTGAGAGAAGAGAGATATCGCACAGCCACAGAGAGCCACCAGGACAGGCAGCTAGGCGACCCGCAACTTCACGACGAACCCCCCAGCAGCTGCGCGGAGCCCGCCAAAGACCCCGGCTCAAAGCCGGCGAGCTCTCCGTTGGACCCTTCAGGAGAGGCGCGGTGCTCTTTCTCAAGTCCTTTTTTTCCCTCCTTTTTTGTCTGTCGTCCACGGCCCTCTCAGAAGATCGCCGTTTATGTCAAGTGTTCGTTCCTCCGCGTCTGTTCCGCGGCTGATCACGGACTGCTTCGTTTTCCCTTCCTGGCCGCTTGAGAAGTGCGCTTTAGGTCAATAATCTGCGATGCCGGGTTTTGCGATTCCGGATTGCAGGACTCGCCAGCCCCGCCCCCGTGGTTGAAGCCCATAATTCTGCGCGGGTTTGGAAGACCTCTGGGAGCAGTTTAACGGAGCGGTGATCTGGCCGTTATTTACGGCGGTGCCTGGGGTACACGGGCCGCCTTGATTAAATCCGTGACCTTCAGCGCCCGCAGACGCAATCAAGGCGAGCGGCGAATTCATCACGCCGCTGATCCATCAGCCGAATTGCGTTTCCGACACTTCTGATAGGCCCGACCTGCCAGCCCGACGCATTTGTCTCATTCGCTCCCCGCCTTTCTCGGCCAGAATTTACGCTCTTTCTCGTGTGAGGCGCGCGACGCTTTGCTAAGGGATGACAAACAAGCAGGCTTTGCGATTGCGGTTAAGCAGTACCGATCGAGGACTCACACTCACAAATTATTCAGCTCGAACAAGGAAGCCTTTGTTGTCTCTCCTGTTTCATTTAAAAGTAAACTTAAAGCGTGTTCATGATACATGTATCCCCCCTCCACAGACACACACACACACACACACACACACACACACACACACATTTTTTGCTTGCGCTGGACAAGTGGGTCCCTTGTGTAAGCAGAGAGACTGCTTAGAATTCTTCTCTAATGTCTGCTTGTATTCCACAGAGGGTTGGGGAAAATGGGTCATTCGCCTGGGTTTAGACACAATGAATATGCGCCCTCATCCTACAGCCTGACTTGGGCTGTCTTTCAAAACACACATCCTTTCAGCCATTATGAATATGAAGCTTGTAATGCTAGTAGGTCCAACCAAACCCTGGGCTTATTTCTAGTTATATAAATGCAATACATTGCGTGTTATATCATATATATATTTTTTCTTTCAATGAGAGAGAGTTCAGAATATATCATATAATCTAATATTTATTAGGCAAGGCTATGCAATACTGCATTTGCAAGCAGTAGTGATGGATATTTTTTTTACAAATGTGTGCTGTATTAATTTGACATATTAAAATGCATTTCTTGTATTTAGATCTAATATTTTACCATACATTGGCCTGAATTTCCTTTTTTAAAGGGTATGTTCAATGATAATGGCATTATTATGTTAGGAATTGATATCTCTCTTTCATTATAAAAAAGACAAAACGGATATTGCCCTTTAGGTAAATGGCAGGATTATCCTCCTGGAAACATGGCTACAAGCCTAAAAAAGTATCTCATATAAGAAATGTAAAACTCACCAAATCTACGTAGTATATTGGACAGAATCACCCTGAGTCATCTCAGTGTTTATATAGTACGCATCTATAATTGTGTGAATGCTTTTACACAAAATATAATAATTCCATGTGCATACTGTAGTATCATTGTAATGTATTTTTCTCTTTCTTTTAATTTTGAACTTTGCTGTGGGATTATTCAAGCCTGAATATAGTCTGGTGCATCACCTTGCTCAAAGTTGTACACTGTCAAATAAATTAATAATAAAAATGTAAGTTAATATATATTATGCAAGTACAAATAAGTAAAATTGTGAATAATTTTAAATAGTGTGTACCCCTCTGTGGCTGAGACCGCCTGTGTTCCAGTGTTGTTTCCTGTTTGTAACCCACGCTTCTGCTGGTTTTGTGCTGCAGCCTGCAGGCCCGGTTTCTACAAGGCCTCGGCCATGGACGCCTACTGCACCAAGTGCCCGCCCCACAGCTACTCCCTCCAGGACAAGGCCTCAGAGTGCACCTGCGAGAAGGGCTACTACCGCGCAGAGCTAGACCCTCGCTCAACGGCCTGCACCAGTAAGAACCCCCGTAAAAAATCACTCCCGCTGACACCGCAGGTCTTTTTTCCAGGGTGCACACCTCCGGGGCTGAAAAGGGGACCACGGATGTGTCGCGCGCACTTGTTTTTCCTGTCCCGGGTGGGAAACCAACGGCCCTTTCCCTCGGAAACAGTGTGATAGGGAGCAATAGCTACTGAAGAACGATAACTACAATTATTTAAACCATTCCAGTTCAAATTAATGAATGCTTCTATGCTATTCGGTGACAGCACCCGTAAAAATGAGCAAGAGTGATAACAGCAGATTGTTTGGCTCACTCTCGGCGCGATAACGAATCACTTCTGTGGACTGTCTGTTCCCATGGCAAGAGTGTGTGATGATTGGCAGGTGTGTACGGACAGACGGTAAAATACTCTTTTGTTGTAGGTCTTGAAAACGGGCTTTTACGCACCCTTTACTCTAAGGGTGCAAAAAAATTGAAAAAGCCCTGGAACAGAAATGTACACCCCGTTCAGTGGATTATCAGCAGACCTGATTTGCAGTGGAGTAGACAGAGGCAAGCACGCGATGGGGCATTTCACTCTGCGCTCTGCTGCCTGGTGTCCGTCAGTCAGACGAGGGTTAGCGGCCATGCAGCGAATCAGCCTCGCGGCTGCTTCAGCTTTATTAATTGCGCTCTCCCGAGGCAGGAGGATTCAGCGTCTAATCAGAATGCATTATGGGAAATGGGGAAAAAGTGCACTAAGAGAGAGAGTGTGGGAGAGATGGGGGATGGAGGGGGTGGGGGTGGGGGGGGCAGAGCGTTCGATGTTACTGTGTTAGCATTTTTACAATCTTAGGCGGGTGGAGGGCCGAGAGAAGGGACGGGTAAGAGAACACTTATAATGGGAGAAAGGGAGAAACACGGAGGAAAGGAGAGGAGAGCAAGAGAGAGGCAGCACGGCATCTTGTATGCGGAGGTAATAAAGGCAGTACATTGTGGTATTATGGCTCTATTAGTGTCCATCAGCCCACAACTACCCAACACCGCCGCCGTTAATAGGGGTCTGAGGTCACCTTGGTAACAGGACAAGAACCTCTGCTATAAACAATGCTAAAGAGAGAGAGAAAAGGTGACCTTTTGTATACCGTGTCATTGGAACTGCCACTAAAATCACACTGTGGAGACTATTCCTCTAGGCCAGCGAAGCCAATTGTGCAAAGGCACAAAAAACCCATGAGTAATGTGGCATGTCCTCTGTGTACAAATGGGCGTGTGTGCGTGCGTGCGTGCGTGCGCGCGCGTGTGTGCGTGTGAGAATGCCTGTGTGTGTGGCCATGAGAACCCACAGAGTGTCCCCTTCCAGCATGACCTTGGGCCCGCGGTTGAGGATGTAGAAGAATGCTGTGAGATGGAGCTCATCACGGCATTAATCAAGCAACAGGGATATCAGGCTTTCGCGCCGCGCATCATTTCCTGTCCCCAGATTTATCGGTGACAACCCCAATTACAGCCCCGTGCCCCCTGAAAGAGGACCCGGTCTGCTAGGCTCACCAGGAGGCAGGAATCTGATGACCTGTCATCACGGAGGCGACTAAAGCCTGGCCATTATCTCATATATTCATCCTGGAGGGAACCAGCCCCCCCGACTGTCTTAAATGAATCCATAATAAATGACAGCTCATCGGCAGTGAAATTGATCAATAGCGCTGTTTAAACACACATGTACACGTTCACAGACACATCTTTATGCATGCACACGCACACGCTCTGACATGCGCACACACACGCACACACAGCAAATAGCCGCACAAGCTAGGCTTTCACACATGCACAGCCACGAACACAGACATACACGCACACACACATGCATGCACACGCGTGTACGCAAACACACACACACACAGTTGCATTCTGAGAATGAGCCACCTGAACTCTGCGAGATTCCCATGTGACACACTTCTCCCCCCACATGTGCATGAAAGAGAGAACAGAAGGAAAGACGGGGGAAAAAACTGCAAGAAAACTCCCCCTCCGCACACCCCGCTTTACACTATGGCAACATTACAGCTTAATGCACCTGAAGTCACTGGGGCAGCTTTACAGGAACATTTTGATTGCCACGCCTCAGCAAGGGAGCTGAGCGAGATTAGCATAGCATCAGCAGCTCGCTAACCAGGCCCAGCGCTCACTCACACACCGTCTTCTTGGGCGCCGAATTGAAACTGGCGCATTGCCGTGACATATCTACTATAGTACCCTCCTCCTCGACCAAATAAGTACAAACGGTTGCTCTGCTTTGTCAGAAGAAACCAATGGCCAATGCAAGTAGGCTCATGAAACCAAGATGCCTTTATTAAAGTTCGTTTTTTGAATTTTTTGAACGATTTTTCTCCGTAATTTTGAATTTGTAATTGTGCCTATCAAGTAAATGCCATGCATGCTGCACCCACACAAGGAGGATTGATGGGCATGCACTTCTTAAGGTGAACCCGCTTGTGAGACAGTGACTATTTTACACATTGCAGATGACACAGTACTACAGGAGACTTAACGGAGGAAGGGTGTATTTTTCACGGACGGAAGTTGGTAGCACAATGGATAAACATAACCTATTCTCAAACAATAAAATAGCCATTATTGGTTTTTGTGGAATGGGCAGTATATCACTGGCCATGAATAAGTCACGGCTTTCATTTGACTTTTAAGGCTGCATTCTTCTACCATGTAAAGGCAGGTGAAAATTCTCCACTTCATCCGTCCCAACCATCCCTTACCCTCTTTCTTCTCTCCAGGGCCTCCATCGGCTCCCGAAAACCCCATCTCCACCATCAACGAGACCTCAGTGACCCTGGAGTGGAACCCGCCGCGGGAGAGCGGGGGCCGGGGGGACGTCACCTACAACGTCCACTGCAGGAAGTGCTCAGGAGACGGCAGGAAGTGCGGCCCCTGCGGGAGCGGGCTCCACTTCACCCCCCGCCAGTTCGGCCTGGCCCTTGCCAAGGTCCAGGTCACCGACCTGCTGCCTCACACCAACTACACCTTCAGCATCGAAGCGGTGAACGGCGTGTCTGAACTGAGCCCCAGCCCCCGCCAGCTAACCTCCGTCAACATCACCACCAGCCAGACAGGTGCGCGTCTTCAGCTCCGCTGTACCCAGTGTTAGAAGTGGGCCGGAACGGACCGGTACGCCGTACCGGGACTTCCACGTTTTGCCCATATGAGTACCGCCACTTTTTCTAGCATTCCGCTACTTATCATAAGTTCTGCTTGTGCGGTGTTTGTTCGCCTGTGAGATTATTTTTCTCATTCCCACAACAGCCACTGTATTGTAGGCTAGTCCATAATGATAGATTCAAGTGAGCCCACCCGTTGACATTCATGTAATGAACAAACTTCATTATGGGTACCTACTTTCTTGCTTTCTCGCTGTTTTTCTGTAATGGAACCTGTCTTTTCAACATGTTAGCTCAGCTCAAAAATGGGAAGTTCCAGAACGGACTGAACTGGGACTTTTTGCTCATATGAGTACCGGCACTTATTTTTTTCCACTTCAAGCATTGCCTGTACCTGACGCACAAAACGGCGCTTTCTACATAATCGAGCCCTAACCCTGAACTAATAAAAACAGGCAAAGAGACAGACAGAATGCATTACTTTCTGGCAAGACGATGCTTTTTAACCATTCATAAAAAAACTGTTCATAAAATGTTAACATTTTCAGAGTGTTTTATGTTTCAGACGCACTTTACATTATGTGTACCGTCCTGGAGCCTTCGTGAAGCATTTATAACTCCTTTGTTAAGAAGTCGTAAAATGTCAATTAGTAAATAGTCATAGTCAATGCTGATTTGACATTTTCTTAAGTTGCAGTGAATGCCAACCGTTTATCTATCCCCTTTTACCTATCCAATAACAGGAAATTAATTATGTAGTAAACTACCTGCATGCTGCCAAACATAATAAAACAGTGCATATGATGTGTAAATGGGAAAAGAACACTTTCTATTATCCATAATTCTGTTTAACTGGAAAACTGGATCATGGTACTAGAATGTCATTTAGAGTTAAAGCCTTGCAAATAATTCCTACCTCAAGAATTAATGGATTTTTAAAGAATGTACCTGTACTAAAATGTAAAATCTGATGTAGTGTCAGTTTTAGTGAGTTATACTAGTGAATTGATTAAGTGAACAAATTGATGAATTGAATTAGTAACAAGTAGTAAGGGTTATTGGCTGGGAAGAACTCATTTACTAACAATGTAAATGAAGGCAAGCAACTGAAATGAGTGGAGGTCTATTCTGCATTTCTGCATCTACTGCGTAACCTTGGTAACCTGGAAACCATGTCAGTCCCCTAGCTGGAAGGCAGCGAATTTGAATATGCATGAGGCTCTGTTGGCTTTTCACGAGTGCCTATGAGAGCACTTCAGGTGAGGCGATGGGCTGTGGCCAGGGGTGGTAGTGACTAATTGCCACGTGTCACCGTATGCAGAGGGTGTCAGCAGTGAGGACGGCTCGTAAAAACCACTGCTGATCGCTGTTAAAAGGGCCGTTTTTGTGTCATCTGTGTTGCGGCTCCCCTCTCCGCACTCGCAGAGAAGAAGGGTCAGACAGGCCCGTGCAGGATGAGCTCTTCGTCCCTGCTTTAAACGCCCGTGTTTTGACACTGCGTACAAAGGTTGTTTTTGGTTGAGTATTAGCCAGCTATCCTTTCAAGGAGGCCCCTGGATTTTCCAATCTGACTCCAGAGTTTAAGCTCAAACCAGAGAATGGGGTTAGAAATTAACTTCTGGTACTCTTCATACCCATGCCCATAGTCAAAGCACTTTACATACAAAGAGAGAGTGGTTCTCATAATACATCTAGCACTTCCCCCTCCCCACTTCTCCAAAAACCTTGCCTTTAATTATGCGCACACTCTACGCTGCGATGTGCACTCATTCTAATGCACCTGTAATCAACCTCAATCATCCTGTCTTCTTCTCCCCCTCCTTCTCCCTCCCCTGCTCTCTCACACGCTCTCTCCCCATCTCCGCTTCTCTACCTCTGCCTCCCTCCCCGTTCCCCTGTCTCTCTTTCCCTCTCTCTCTTCGTCTCTATCCCCCTCTTCTTCCCGCTCTCCGTCTCTCCAGTGAGCGTGATCCTGAAGGAGAGGAAGAGCAAGGACAGCATCACCCTGGCATGGCAGGGTCCGGAGAGAGTCAACGGGGCCATCGTGGAGTACGAGGTCATCTACTACGAGAAGGTATACCGCAGACTTCCCATCTCAGAATACCTGGCCTTTTTTCCACCCGCAACAAAAAGCAATCCGGATCGTTCCAGGCCAGTCTGTAACTGGTTAATTGAACAGCACTGTTATCACCCTTCTGGGAATTACTATACTATGATTGACCCCTCATTACCCCATGAGTGAAAGCTGCATTCGTTTTATTGTTACTGGGTAAAGAGCTTTTCCTGTCAAGTCACATGATCGCAGTTTACTGGCATAATTTGCCACTTATAAAAAAAATTTAAATGTCACCGCATATGCAATATTCATAATTGTTACATGCCGTCCTAGCTCCCCCCCCCACCCCTCCCCTTCTTGGAGAATAGCCTTGTCTGACTGTGTGATGATGTGATGCAGGGGTAGCAGATTATTTATGCAGGCGATTATCGGATGTGAAGTTAAGGGATGCCAGTGTGTTCAGCACCCAGCAACCCCATCCCTCTCCAGGGTTAGGGTGCAGGAGCCTGGTATACGGCAGGGTGAGGTGTTTCCTAAAGTATACCCAATTTAATGAGGGGTCTTAGCCTGGAAATAGATTCATATTAAATATGATCACTTTATTTAAGTTTATGTTAATTTGTTCAATTACTTGTTGTCCCCAAAAAGAGGGGGGGGGGGGGGGGGGGTGCTGTGTATAAAAAGGGCTGCAATTGCTACACGGTTCACCCAATATGGATGTAACAACCCTCAAATTAAAGCTGAAAGTCTGCACTTTAACCTCATAGTCACTGTTCCATTTCAAATTCAATGTTCTGGAGTACAGAGCCAAAACAACAAAAATTGTGTCACTGCCTGAATACTTTCCGCACTGTATATATACAGTATAACATCACTCGGACCGCCCGGGATCACTCCGCTATGTTTACATTCTAATTGATACGCAATTGGAAAAAAATAAAATATATATATATTTCTAAATGGTATTCTGAATAGATTTTAAAAAATGGAAATCTAAATCTGTTTCAATCATTACTTGATAGATATTTTATAGGCTAGTAGAACAGTTGTATAAAAGCAATATCACACTTGAGGTCGTGCTGTTATACTGTATACCAGCACAGTTGTGATTATCTATGGCCTTGTGCCTACGACCGAATCACAATTACAGTATAACGGCACTCCCTTTCGTGTGATATTGCTTAAGTATATTTTGTATGTATGTATGAATGTATTTGCATATTTATGCAGCATATACTGTACATAATGTGTGTGCTTGCGTGCGTGCTCGTGTACGTGTGTGTGTTTTAATGAAAATTAGGTGTTATTTTTTATCTTTATTTGAAGAATTTTTCTGTGTGCACTGGACTGGCAGTTTCTTGGGAAGGAAGTTATTTTGCTCCCCACTGAAGCAGTTATTTTACATGGCAGCTGTTTTTCTGAATTAAAATGCCCTGGTTTTCTGTATTCTGTCCGTATCAACGGCATCCAGTGTTTGATTTGTGTCTTGGCAGCGGCTGTGTAGAATTCAGTTACCGGCTGGTCATTAGATTAATGAGATGTTTATCATGTGTGAATCCAAACATTTATGAATGACCCGCTTTCCCATATCTGTTAATTCTGTATAATGAACTGAGCAGCTGTTAGCAGAATAGAAGCTTGGGTAAAGCGAAAATGTAATGCAGAACACCAGTACTGATTTCCACTGAGTAATCTGACATCAGTCCGACAGTCATCCATCCATCTAACAAAGCAAACATCTGATTAAGGGTATAAGCCTACCTTTTTCCAGAAAATTAATTAATTCCACAAATTTCCATTCAATTGCAGAATTACTTATTAGGGTAGCTATTAGCTCCACTGCGGGGAGACCTATTTTTTGTAAGCTTTTACGAATTTTCTGAAATAGTTTTTTTTTCTCCACCTAAATTCACATTCAAATCTGTGCAATAAATAGGTCGGTGAGATTGTTTTCTCTTTTCCTGTATGACCTATATAAAATAGAAAGCAGAAGGTGGTGATGGAGCTTCAATTCCATGCTTTCCAACGAGGCTCTGTTCCCTTTTCCTTTAGAATCAGAGGGACCAGAACTACACGGTCCTGAAGACCCGGTTGAACGTAATGACCGTGGACGGGCTGAAGCCCGGGACGACCTACGTGTTCCGGGTGAGGGCGCGCACCGACGGCGGGTACGGGAACTACGGGGGTGAGATCGAGCTGGAAACCAGTCACGAAGGTGAGGGTCCCCGCCGTGTTCACCTCAACCCCAACCGCAATACTAACCAAGCCTCCACCACACCCCCCACTCAAGCTTCCTTTCTGATCTCTATACAGCCTGTATTAAAACCCCATCCAAACCTCCACAATAGTCTCACCTCAGCCTCTATCTCAACCCCATCCACTCTCCCCTACAACCCCACCCAAACCTCAATAACCTCACCCCGGCCTACATCCCACCCCTAACTCAGCCTCTGCTATAATTTCAACACATCGTCCATCCCAACCCTGCCCCCAAGATGGCCCCACTGTAATCGGATGTTAACACACAGCGTAAACTCAGTGGTCTGATTGTGTCAATTTGTTTACAGCCTTGACGTCCCTCTATAAGGCGATGTCATCTTTATTTGCCGATGAAACAATCTAGTCAATGAATAAGCTGTTGAAAGACAATTTCCGTGTACATTTTCTTGTACAAGTGTATTCAGATTGCTCCAACTGCAGATTTAGACATCATAATGACATTGTGCGGCTCTGCAGTAAGACCCAGCAATTTAACCTGTGCTCAATGGGACCGGAGACTGTGTGTAAGGACCGGGCTGGTTTTGGTTGATTTTACTATGATAAAATGTCAGGGTCGGTCGTGATGTTGACATATTTCTAATTAAATGAAGAGTTGCTGTCTGTGCTGCTCGCTTTAGCTTTTCTGCCATGTCTTTGAGTTTTGCCTGTGTGCAATGCTCATCCTACTAAACAATATGACAAAGGTTTAAACCAATCTGGGCAAAGAATTTTCTGAAAGCATAGGGTGATCGTTAGGAAGGAATGATACAAAAACAATGGTGGTGAACAAAGTCAGACAAAAACTGAGCACCACGGAATTTATGGGAACTGATAGCACCAGGAAGGATAAATCTGAAGTGGAGCTACATTTCAGCGACATCAAGTTGTTGTACGTCAGGCAACAAACTAGTCGATTTCGTTCAGTGCAAAATTTGCAAAGCCCTTCTCAAACATAACAGCAGAAAAGCAGGAACATTGTCCATGAAAAAATTGCATATCGCTAAGAGCTGCCCTACTTCCTCTCAGAGACGGTTAACATAGTTTTTTTTAAATATTTGTGGTCCTTGATTGCCTCGACCACAGCTAACCCTGTAGGCTACTGTGAAAGAAACATCTTTTGCTCTACGGCTGACTTTCAGCAGCTCCACAAAGGAACACTCAGCGCTCTAATTGACCTGTTCTATTAATTCCTTGTGTTTGATTAAACCATTATCACGAAAATGGTTCGCTACTGGCTTCATGCCTATCCTAAAAGTGTTTTGATCTGTCTGGTATTGTGTCTGCAACTGACATTGTTATGTTTGGTAAGGACTAGACCCTAGCATTCTCACATTAAGTATACTAGCATGGTTTTTCCCTTTGAACCGGGTACAGGTCAGGTGTTACAATAGACGGGTTGGGTCAGGGTCGCGTATCAATACGTGCAGGGCCATACCATACAGTACAATCAAGTTTGTTGTACTGAACCAGCGGCGCGGCGCCGGAACAACTGTTATAGTGGGGGGACAAATTTGAGGTTGATATTTCCATATAGGCTTCTCTTCTACCGACCTCATGTCATTAATTATAGTAACATTCGAAAATGCCGGGCTGTGCTCTGTTCACTGAGGGTCGTGGGTTTAGCGCGGTTGTGCTGTTCAGATGCTTGAATTGATTGTGTTGTGACGTTATTGAGCACATTCCCTGTTTAGGCAGCCAATCGTATGCGTGCCTGCTCACAACAATATTTGCATTCGGTGAGTATATAATGGGGCCGTGTGTGCCCATATTGTGTTGGCCCGCCGTGAAGTAGTTGCTTGGCGTGGCAATGATGACAATAATGAAGAATTGTTTCCGCCAGCTTCTTCTTTTCCTACTGATGCCTCCGGGTTGTTCATTTGACACAGTATGATGTTTTTTTATTGTTGTGTCTTGCTCCTCTGGTTCTGTTTTTCTTCACTGAGTGACAAGGCCCAGTGCGCCACTTTCTGTGTGTTTCTGTGCGAGCGGGTGCGTGGGTGTGCCTGCTGTCGATTGGCTACATGGAACGAAGGCGTCTCTGCCTACAAAGGAGATCTCTCTTTTCAGGCCCACATTAATAATATCGAAAGAGTGGCCTTCTTTCACTTGAGGATTATGTCTAAATTAAGGAAGATATTGTCCCTGCAGGATGCTGAAAAAATGGTTCATACGTTTGTTATCGCTCAGCTGGATTACTGTATTGTGTTATTATCAGCCCTGAATTGGCCCCAACCTGTACAGAATTTAGCCACAAGGGTACTTACAAGAACTGAGGTGTTGCAAAACTTAGCTCGGTTTGCGTTATTTTTAGTTAGCGGTGACTCATATTGTCAGCTAGCTAGCAAGGCAGGCTACAGTGCAAGTGATTTGCTTTGTAAAGAAAAAAAACAACAACAAAAAAAACACACAGACAGTTTTGATACAGTAATCCAGAATTATTATTATTGTATGCTGTGGACACAACGGCATTTAAATATTTGAATTATTGTTATTGATTGGACACTTCAGACTTCAGATTGGATACATTGTACAGCATCGCACCATAGAAATCACGCGTCCTAGGCTACTGTAATTACGGTAATAGAGGTAAAATGTTATAATAGTTAAAATTACCGTGATCCTGTGAAAGTAGCGGTGCCAAAAATCCCCTGCACCCCCTCCCGCCTCTGTTCTGTGCCACTGTACTGAACTGAACATCATTGTGCTCGTACAAAATTTCATCTACGTGTGCATTGAGCAGATGAGAGACAGAATAAAATACAAAGGTTCAAGCGAGTTTTTTTAACCTTAAAAATGAAAGGATATATTTATTCCTCCACTGGTATCTGTAGTAAATATGACACCTCCTTTAGAGAATGTGTATATAGAATCTGAAATTGGGTTACTTCATGAATGCCCCCTTTGTTGTGACAGGCAGACTTTATTGTAAATATATTGCTTGTCTGTTATTTCATTTAAGTGGTAATAAAGAATCAGTCAAGTCAAGGCCTATCTAATGTCCACACTATTGCATCTTCAGACTTCCAGGGGGTTTTAAATGATAACATTAATTTTGAAGGCACCGTGCAGAAGGACATGTTGTGAATGCCCTTGTTTTAAAGGGAACAATAATAAATAACCATGAATAAACTATAAAGCCATGCTCCATAACTTGGTGACTTTTGGATAGTGTGATGCCAAATTAGTGCTATTCACTAATGGCTCTGTGACCTTTCAAGCACTCTCTCAGTTCTTACAAACATCGTTGTGCCATTTCAGCTCATTTAAACACACAAACTCCAGCTGCAACTTTAGATTATCTAATTAATTTTGGAAACATAGCATCTGTCTGACATATGGTAGCTTGTAAGCTTCTAACTAATTACACAGATTCTTTTACATTCTTCTCGTCTGATATTCAACTCAAAGGGGAAAGAATATGAAATTCCTTCCATTCCCCTCTGCTTCCTAATGACAGGAAGTTCCAGGAAGATTTTCAGCAGTTTTTTTTTACAATGTTATAATACAGGATGTATAAATGCCATACTGTTGTACTTGGTTATACCACTTAATTTGCTGTGTTAAGAGTACAGTGCTGGATATCTGGCGTGTCTGTAAAATCTGTGCTAATAATGACCAGAGATTATTAGAAGCTTTCACTACATATTGCCTTTACCAAATTCCATTTTCCATGATCACATTACTTGACAGAATGTAGGAAACATGGGGTGGCATGTTGTAGTAATAGTTTGTGTGAGCCCTTTGTCTCAAATTGTTTATTGTAAGTTGCCATGCTTTTGATATCAATCACTCGATAGACAGACCAGCTTTGGAAAATATGGATTTACAGATGAACAATATCATATGTGAATGGGAGTAGGTTTTTCCAGTTTTTTCAAAAGTCGGAATACATATTTGCAAATAATGAAATACATTCAGCTAAGTAGCACTATTCCAGATGGTATGCCCTCCCCAGAGTTTCCATGGTAATGGCCCAATTAAACTCCCTCCTCCCTACCGTCTTCCAACAGACATGCTGGCCATCGGGGATCCCAACCAGCCCACCATCCTGGCTGTGTCCATCGCAGGAGGCATCGTGCTGCTCATATTCCTGGTGGCCTGCTTCGTAGTGAGTGGCAGGTAAGGTTTGTCATTTGACTTGTCCATCATTCCCCCGTAGGCTGTGTTGTTCCTGGCATAGATGTGGTAGGAGCAGCAAGAGGCCTGAGATCAAGAGACTCACGGGATGATTATCACCCATTAACCGGGTTTGTATTCCACAATGGCCTTTTTCCCCTGGGGTCGGGCGGGGGGGGGGGGGGTTTGGCCTCTGTGAGTTGTCGGCCACTGCTGTTTGCCAACCAGCTTTTTGTGTAGAATACACTAAAAACCCCTTTGAGGGGAACAGGTGTGCTTTGTATTTGGGCGGTTAATGAGCAGGGTGGAGACGCAGGACATCAAAGCGTGGAAGATCCTGGCTGTAGGGCCTGGACAAAAATGAGGAGCATCACTCTTGTGACTGTAGCCTTGAAGTCACAGCGTACTTCATGTGCACATTTGACGCACACACTCTATAGCAGAGCTGCAAATTAAAGGTTAATGGTACTTATTTTCGCAAACACAGAAATGGGAATGAATTCTGGGGACCTATTGAAGCAATTCTTACAGTTTGTATTGGTGGAATGTGGAGGGGATTGCGCTTGTCCAACAGCAATGTGGTCTTGGACTTGTGGGATTTGTGTGAAGGACACACTATGCAAAGGACACACTGACTAACCAATCATAAAATCAGCACTCAACACCATCCCAGCTTCCTGCCGGCCCAGGACTACCATGGTCAGTACACAGAACTAACAAAATGGCCGTGCTATCACAATGGTCTGAATCAGTGGCAACTGCTTGAATGCAAAGGTCAGTTGTTGTGCACTAGCCATTCCATGCTGTGAGCCCTGTTCACAAAGGCATCTGCTGTGAGCTTATCCTGCATTCCCAGTGATGTCCAACGTATTCACACAATGAAACTTGAGTTGAAGCAACAAATGAAGCACTGATTTAGTGTAGCTTCAGAAAACCATTATTTATCATACCTGTATACCATACGTAACACACAAGCTCTAGCCAAATTAAATTACTGTTCTTGTCCTCAACAAAACATCTACCAAAGTCTCTGAAAACATTAATATTGATTGAAGGTGATTGTCTATCAGGGTGAGTGCTCTATTCAGTATCGATTGCGCTGGGATCTAATCAAACAAGACCGTCCTGCATCCTCCTTCCCACAGAACCCCACACTCGGATATAGACATGCACACACACACACACACACACACACACACACGCACACAACGTGCACATACACACACAGAAACCCATGCATTAAGTGACCCACATACACACACATGCACACACACAAACATATGCACTCATGCATGCGTACACTCAAAAGCACACGCCCATATTTGGTATACATTTAGAATACACGGCTGTTTTGTAGAAGATGTTTGTTGTAACACTGAGACGTCAAAGCATCACACCGGAGGGCAAGTGGAAAACACCGGCCGAAGGAAGGGAGAAGGAAAGACAATTACAGACGACCAGCAAATGAGGTGCTAAGCAGGTTTTACTGGGACATCGATACGTCTTCATGAATTACTCATCCTCCTTTCAACATTCAGTACTGGCCGGATTAAAGGCGTGCTGATGTTCGGCAGTAGGGTCGGGGGCGTTAAGGAGCTTGTGAAAACAGTACCGTACGCATGCATACATATAAAGAGGAAAATTTGAAGATGTCCATGAAGTGTGTGTGTGTGTGGCGGCAGGTTCTGGTGTGTGTGTGTGTGTGTGTGTGTGCCTGTGCGTGTGTGTGTGCCTGTATGTGTTTGTGTATGTGTTTGTAATTGAGATGTTAACTGCATACAGTAGTTGTTTGATAGACAATGAGGTGGTGAATGTAATGCTAAATGAGGCACAGAGAGAGAGAGAGAGAGAGAGAGAGAGAGAGAGAGAGAGAGAGAGACAGAAGGGCATTAGTAAAAGTAAGAAAAAGAAAAAAAAGCCTGACAATGCGAGGATGTTTTCGAGAGCGAGAGACAGAACAGAAGTTGAATGAAGACTGAGGGCTATATTTACAGTCGCAATATTGCAGCTCCGTTGCGGTTGCAGATACCGACACATTAACAACCAGTTTAATAAGCCTGGTCCTAATTACGCAAAGAAATTAATGCCTTCATTTGCAATTTTGCAGTAGGAGACGCCCATAAAAAAAGTTACTTTACTTCCAGATTACAAGGCGCCAAGGAATGGATGCAGAGCACCCAGGAACAAGTAGCGAGGCGAGCCAGACAATAAAGAAAATGTACATTTACAGATCACAAAATGGACGTAATGTTAAATAAAGTAGGCTATAGCATCACCACACTGTATTACAGCAGAGGATTACAGCACCAACTGAGAGGAGACAAATTTGCAGAGACATGACAAATAAAATGAATTCATTACGTGTACCAAAATGACCGGTAGATCATATAAAGAAAGGCGGCACGATGTTAGGCGAATATAAACAGGGGAAAGAATATAAACACCGATTGAACAATAGGCCGAACAATCCCTTCAAAATGAGCAAGTCAAGGGGTGGAGGCAATAGACGTGGTTGAACTTGTGACAGGAGAAGTCCACAGCGTGTCTGAAGGTAAAACTCTATTCACAATTAATTCGGTACTGTCCCGAACGCATACGCACAACAATAATTTAAATTCACAAATGGCTATTATACTAACTGCTAGCTGATGACACGTCATTTTCATAATAAATAAGAAGCGTAATGCTGTGTAATTATTTAAACAGGATAATTATTGGACGAAAAAACCCTCTCTTGTCTTATTCTGTTTTGCCTTTGTCCACTTTGACTTCTCCAGGCTCTGATGACTGCTCCTACTGTATATGTTTGGGAGAGAGAACTCCTTATTAACCTTTTATAGAATGTGAGCTAGGCTATATCAGCGCTCGGCAGATTACCGACTTCTTAAAATCCTCAAACAAAAAGGAGGCATGCTTTAGTAAATGAAACGGAATACTTTAATTGACCTAATTTACAAAATCTCCACCTTGTTTTAATGTGTTCACCCCAGGTGTACATAATGATTTAATTACATATGACAAGGACAGTCGCAGCAAAAGTCCATGCAAATCACATAATAACGATGTTGGCCCGTCGTAAGCTTTTCGTAAATCCTAGGTAGATAACGTGACCTTGTAGCAACCGCTTTTGCCTTTGAAAAGCAATGCTTTAGTATATTTGGCCCTCAGAGAGAAGGAGTGAAAGCGAGATTGTAGTTAGGTGCAATTTGAGCCATCTGTACTGCACTGATGGGTTTTTGCTTTTGAAGAATTTGAGAGAACATTAAATCACGAGGGTCTGCTGGGTACTCATTATGTAGCGCAGGTTTCTCTCTCTCTCTCTCTCTCTCTCACTCTTATCTTCTCTCTCCCTCTCTCTTCCTTTCAATTCAGTTTAGTTTAATGAAAAAATTGCTATTATAATGACTCGTTTGAATATATTACCAAAGCTTTTTCCAAAACAAACATTGACAGCGGGATAAATTGAATATAGTGTGATGCCGTGTTACGCAAGCAGCAAACTACATCAAAATGAAACGTCGCATAGTATGAATAAAATAAAATTCTACGATACTCTGAGGTACCGCAGGCGCAGTCATGCGGCCCTGAACGGTGTCAGTTCACCCTGTGGCCAATCACAGACCCCTCCCCCTTTCAGGACCGAGCCAGAGGTCTGGACAGACAGAATGAAACTGATATTGTTCTGAAAGTGCCCTACTAGGTATCCATTATTGGAAGAGCAGGCCGTGTTAAAGTAGCGGGCAGGACCAAAGGGATTTTAAAGAGATCTGTCATTGGAAAGAACCCTCTCAGACTTTGGCAATTTGCCCCTGCATATTGAGCAAGCGAAGCATTCAATGGCAAAATGACATCCTGAGTGCCACATGTATATTTCATTATAGTTTTTATTATGTCATTTAAAATACTTATTGGCAAGTTTGGTAAAAAGGTTGTTGTTATATCGTTTACTATAACCTAATATATAAAGTACAGGTTTGGCCCCATATACTAGATCTTGCAGTATAAAACTGACAATGACAAGAAGTGGCAGGGTATAGTTGGCTTTGTATCCCCATTTAAAAAATTTTAAATATTAAACAAAGGAAGGAAAAATGAACGACATGATTGTTTTTAAATCAGGTTTTTTATATCCAATTTTCAAATGCATTTAACACGTTAATCTGTTAATTTCTTCAGCTACATGGCCCGTCCCTTACCTATGTGAAGCCTGGAAACATGGATTGCATAGCACCTCTTGGCCTATCCCATCATTAACCCTTTCACGGTCACATGACACGCCTGATTGACAAGCCTGATTGACAAGCCAACTAAATGTTCAGTGCAGCAACTCTGTTATAAATTTTATTAGCAGTCATGCTTGTAAATACTAGTCATGTGTGGAGTGCATACTGCACTGAAAAAAATAAAAAAATAAACATAACGTTTTTTTTTTGTTTTTTTTGTGGAAGGCATTAAAGCCAGGGTCGGACCAAGCTGTGAAAGAATATTCAGGATTTTGCCATTTTGTCCAGGGGAACGTGTGTAGAGTATCTGTGTGTTTATCAACATTTCTATGAAACATTTATTTCGGACCTGAAAGTACAATTTCTATTTTCCAAATTACCCTCTAGTTATTCAATTATGCATCTGAACCAGCAGGTTCAGTTGTCAGTTTAAGGTGATTCAATTGTCTGCCATTGCATATAAGTGTGCCCTAAGAGTATGTTTTTTAGATATGACCATTAAATTTTGCCAGATTATTATTTACACTCAACCAAGTATTCGTTGTATTCTAATTTTCTACAAATGTGCATTTAAATATGAAAATTAAATTGGTTCACATTCATTTTGATAAGTTTCTTTATATTTCAAAACCATACAGCTAGACAATGGATAAAGTCATGATTAATTTTTTTACTTCATTCGATCAACATAATAGATGGCTAAATTTTTACAGAATGGTTTGTGAATTCTTACCTTTTCTATTTCAGCAATAGAATAATACTGTATGTAGGTATTGTAAATGCATTTTTAACCAGTGTTTACAATTAATATGAGTAAGATATCAACCAACGTTTCTGTTATAACCTGTCAAATGCTTCTCAGAATCAGCATGCAACATTTGGCAAATAAACTTGTGCTGGAATCTGAGATAAATGGTATTAGGTAGCTACTATAATTTTATCCTATAGCCAGATATGTATTAGGCTTAATTAAAACTGCAATACTGTCAGTATAGAGTCAGTATGATTGTGCTGTCCATATAACAATGTTTTTACTCCTATCGCTTATAACTGAATTAGCTACTATTTATATATTTGTTAGTTATAGACTTGTTCACATCCTTTGACATTTCATGTCATCATATTGTTGATGATATGAAATTGGGGATGGGTGTTGTGCGCAATTTTGACATCATTTTCTGTATTGTACCGTTTTTTTTAACATGCAACACAAGCGAAAAGGCTGTCACCAAGTTGAAACTCAAAGCTTAAGCTACAATTTTACATGGCAAAACACAATAGGCCTATATGCACAAAAAATGTATATCACAAGTTTAATTTCTTCATCTGGATGTGAAAAGAATCTGAACCACTTTCAGCTAATGGATTAAATCAGTTTACACTCAGTTTACACTCCCTATAATTGCATGTTGGATAATTGCATACTCTGTTTTACTGGATAGTGTGAAGCCAGCTCCATTTTAATCACACATTCCTGCTGCATAGTCCAGAGAAGTGGATAGGGCTTCAACAGTCACAGAGAACAGGTCTATTCACAGAACACGTCAAGATTATTCTCCACTGCCAGATTCTAACATATTTGTAATTTGCAAATGACATTACTTGTCTGTGAAAGTAACAGTCCCAGGGCTTGGCTTTTGTGTTATTGCATTGATTATAACAGCAGAAGTATGTTTGCATATGAACATGTCGTTTTATTAAGAGCGACATCGGGTCTGCTCCCGTTTAGATTTTTCCTCTTTCTGCTGCTCATTCTAATGAAACTTCCAGCACCTCCATCTCATTCTTTATTTAGGAGGAAAGGAGGATGTGAAAGGTAGGATTAACCGATGGTTTCCCTGCCCCAGTGCAAAGACGGCAGAGATTGAGTCATCTTTCTAATCAGAGGTGCAACGGGCAAAAAAGCCTCCCACTTCTGCTTGTGGGCATATGATAAACCTTTTTGTCATCTCAATTGTATTTGCGTGTGCATGTGTAAGCGCGAGAGTGTGCGCGAGAGAGAGAGAGAGAGAGAGAGAGAGAGAGAGAGAGAGAGAGAGACGGAAAGAGACACCAGAACATCTGTTTGCGGCTGTGGGATATCCTTAAAGGTTAATGACATCCTTGCAACAAACATGCCGTGAACAAGAAGCTCATTTAAGCACCGAGAGAACGCGCTCCGCCGCTCCCGCTAGTAAACGTGGAAAGAAAGAGCGAGCGCAGGCAGAAAGGAAACAGCACACAGCCTTGAGGCAGTGACGTTTCTGCCGAATATTAAATTACACATGAAAACAGATGCTGTTCACTGTAAACGCGGTAAAATGAATGCAGGTTAGGGAAATGTCTAACAGCTCTGTAGCAAAACAACGTACCTCCATTACAGTTGGGATCAACTGCATGGTTTCGATTACCTGCTCCATTGTGGTTTATCTATGCAAGATCTGTACCCACATTTGCAGGTCTGAATGCTGTGTATTTACGGACTTTAATAACTTTACCTACACAATGTACATTTGAACTGGCCCTGTACCAAATGGACGAGGCTCTACAGTTGTGGGACCTGTGTACAGTACGTGTCTGAAATCTCAAACCTTAAAAAGCGCTCCGCTTGAAGAAAGTCTCGTGGGTGTTGGACCGCTTAAATGCGACAGTTCAAACTGACTTCCTGTACCAGGTGTCCTCACAGTGCCACACTCGGAATCCACCTCACCTCAGTAACAAGTTTGACTTTTATTTGTGTGCCCAAGCTGTACAATATGGATTCAGAGTATCAATAGAATATTCTCTGTTAATTTGAGGCCAATACAGACCACACCCCTCCCCACAGGAACACCCCACACTGCAAAATCCAAAAAATAAGTAAATTCTAACGAGCATTTTAGTCTTATATTTAGACATAAAAGCTCATTTTTCTATTACTTTTTTGCTAAATAAGACAAAAAGATTGCCAATGGGGTAAGATAACTTCACTTGTCAAGCAAAAGGTAACTTAAAATAAGCTAATATTTTCTACTTGAGGGAAAAAAAAAGATTTAATGTTTCATTACAAGACTAAAACACTTGTTAAGACAAGAAAACAAGAGTCCTCCCCACCACTCAGGCCACTGTAGAGGACGTTGTTCTCATGTCCTCTGAAGCTTCAATCACACTCGCGCTAATGAACAGCAGCCATATTAAACCTTCTGAGGAAAAAAAAGAGGAGAATTTATCAAAAACAAGTCAACGCGCAATATTTTAATCATCCAATAATTCATTACTTCAGGTCTGCCGAATATATATACTTTAAAAGCTATTGCGTGTGCTAAATCTAAAGTGAGAAGGCTGTGACTGACAGCGCGGCTGACAGCATGATAAAGCGGATGAAGCATCGCGACGCGCAATTTATGCATAGCCTGGATTTACTCATCCCCCTCCTTTTGTTCGGTCTCCAGCAGGTATTTGAGTTATCTGCCGGTCTGCTTTAATGGCGCATAATGATAAGGCTAAGACATGCAACGTTTGCCAGGAGCTCTTTAATGCGAATATAATGCGTGTCATTGATTAACATTAATACGAGGACCCACTCTGGCTGATTAAAGCCCCCGGAATAAAATGCCCATTCCACAGGTCTGGCACCATCCTATTAGCTGTAAGTCACACACATGAGATGATTAGAAATTGTCTGATCTCCTTAAGGAATTCTCCCTTTCATACAAATCAAGCCCTTGACAGTGTGACCAAGGGATTAGGGGTGGTTTTAGAAAAAGGAAGCATTAAAGATGCCCGTCTTTTTTTCCCCCCGTTTGAAATGATTGTAAATGTTCTTTTGTTAAGAAATGTCACTTGCTTCATTCTTTCTTATTTCTGTACCTCGCATAAACGTATCTGGGAGGTCTCCAGACTCTGCAACCGGCTCGGTTCATGTCGTCAGAGTATAAAAGCGATGGAGAGAGCCATTAGCAAGGCTCTCATCCTAGTAATTAGTTAATTATTGAATGTTTACAAGCTCTTTTGCTCGTAACTTTAATGTCTAGCATTGACTGGGGTGTCATAAGTACGCAGGCAGGGAGTAGTATCCACATTCTTTCCTCCACATCTGCACCTGTTCTCATAATACAACACGTTACAGCAAGTTAATTTAGCACTTACCGTGCACACATCCCAGGGTGCTTTCCAAACAATTAAAATTAAGCTTGAAACATTTTGTTAAATAAATAAATAAATAAATAAATAAATAAATAAAACTATCTTCAGACCTCTATCCATGTTTATACACATGTACCCCCAATGGAACTACTTGTCATCTTGTATGACATTTCTTGTGTATTGAGCTCTGTAAGCAAAGTTGCTTTGCTCGATTTGTCCTGCACCTTGGTTGCAATGAGACAGTGGCATGATGGGAGACAGGCTCGACACTGAATATGTGTGAAGGAGGCAAGTATAACGAGTATCACGTAGAGTCTAGGTCATGTCAGTGACAATATCCAGAGTGCTTTAGCTTAGACTACACTACATCCTGAAATGATCATTTTATCTACATTATTTTATTGCACTTTTATTGATGAGAAAATAATGCCAAAGCAGTAGCGGCTTAAACGCCTGAGTTTGTCCCGTTTGGCCCCGAGCTGCGCACACACACTCTCCATTGTTTGTAAACAGGAAACTCATATACAGATATGTCCTGTTTGCTCTCAACTCCTCACAGATACTTCCTGTTTGCGCTCAACTCCTCACAGATACTTCCTGGTTGCTCTTGACTCCTCATAGATACTTCCGGTTTGCTCTGGACTCCTCATAGATACTTCCTGTTTGCTCTCGACTCCTCATAGATTCTTCCTGTTTGCTCTCGACTCCTCATAGATACTTTCTGTTTGTTGTTGACTCCTCATACATACTTCCCGTTTACTCTCGACCTCTCATGGTAAATGCCTGCTGGCAAGGGCATGGGTCCAAGGAGCTTTTGATTGAGACGAATATGAAGCCAGCAGGGCTTTGGGGGAGGGGCACTTGGCAGTGCTGACCTCACAATGGGGGTGGAACACAGGCAAGACATTCCAGACTATATCAATTTCAGCTCCTGTACCAAGAGCCTTTTTTAAATATTAATCTAATAAATGTCTGCACGTCTTATAAAATACACTCAGAGTGATACTGCCTGTTTGGAGACATAATTTATTTGCGGCTCTCACCGTCTCATTCAGAAAGGGCCAAGGTTACAATTGCTAATGGCGTAACCAAAGTGTCACGCGTTCCCATTATCTCTTTGATATACATATTTACATAGGAAAAAGTGTTCCATGTTCCCAGAACAAGGCTTAAAAACGTTTCCGGATTCATATGATGTCAATGAAAGAGGTGCCACACATTGCAGCCATTGGCAAAGAAAGGTGTCTTTCCTTTAAGGGCTCTCTCCTTTCTCTGACCCCTCCATCCCTGTTTCCCTGTCTCTCTCCGTCTCACTTTTATCTCTCCCTCCCTCATACTCAACAGCCCAATTTAAATGTGCCTTACTGGCATGACAAACGTGCATTTGTATATCCGACGCGTATAGAAAAGCACAATAGAAATTGCAGAACAGGAAATACAGGATGAGAAATGAAAGGGAAAGAGCTCTTTCTTTCTCTCCGTGTTATATGTCTGACTGGAATGGATCCATTAACAGTTTTTCCAAGAATTGGTCTCCAGCAGATAGTGGAGGGAGAATAGCAGACAAAGAGCCCTGAGTCAGCTCTAACTCTGGGGTGTTACTGCACATCCGCCTCATTTCAGTACATTCAGTATACGGCATGTAGTGAAGACTCCCACTCAGGCACGCACACACACACACACACACACACACAGAACGTGACGTAGACACAAACACACACACATACAGTCCAAACATGCACGCATATGGACAACAACATGGACACACATTTATCCACAAATATACATGACCACACACACACAAACAACAAATAAACACACATACAGTGCCCTCCACAATTATTGTCACCCCTGGTAAAGATGAGTAAAAGTAAAAAGGGTTATAAAACATCCAGCTTTTGGTGAATTAGCTTAATCTCACACTGAAAAAAATGAGAAAAATCCAACCTTTAATTAAAGAAAATTTATTCTGCGGGAAAAAAAATCCCTCATCAAGAAATTATTATTTTTAACAAAACCACATGTGCCACAATTATTGGCACCCCTAGAAATAATTGTAGGACAAAATGTAACTGAAGCATTTTTTCCATTTATATTTTACTTTTTAAAGTTGATCAAAGTGTTTAGGACCTTTCAGTAGTCATCCATGACTTCCTGTTTCACTGGGGTATAAATATGAGGTGACACAGAGGCCATATTCCCTTATTCATACATCAACATGGGAAAGAGAGGGAAAAGTGTGTTGAGCTTCATAAGTCAGGGAATGGCTATTAAAAAAAATTGCTACTCACCTGAAAATGCCCATATCTACCTTTAGGGCAATATTTTAAAAGTTCAAAGCAACTGGAACTGTTACAAACTTGCCTGGAAGAGGACCCAAGTTTATTTTGCCCCCACGCACAGTGAGGAGGATAGTAAGAGTAAAGGCAAAAAAATCCCCAAAGATCACTGTTGGAGAATTACAGAGGAAAGTAGCATCTTGGGGTCATCAAGTCTCCAAAACTACCATTAGACATCACCTCCATGCCAACAAATTATTTGGAAGGCATGCCAGAAAAAGCCTGGAAATGTCAGCGCCTGGAGTTTGCTAAACGCTACTGGAACTTTGACTGGAACTGTGTTCTATGGTCAAAATTGAGCTTTTCGGCAACCAACACTCAAGGTGGGTTTGGCATAAAAAGAAGGATGGCTATACCGAAAATAACCTGATCCCCACTGTTAAGTATGGTGGAGCTTCCGTGATGTTGTGGGGCTGTTTTTCCTCCAAAGGCCATGGGAACCTTGTTAGGGTACATGGCATCATGAACTCCATGAAATACCATGAATTTTAAATCTGAATCTGGCTGCCTCTGCCAGGAAACTAAAACTGAGTCGTCGTTGGATCTTCCAGCAGGACAATGATCAAAAACATACGTCCAAATCAACACAATAATGGTTAACTGAACACAAAATCAAGCTTCTGCCATGGCCATCTCAGTCAACTGACCTAAACCCCATTGAAAACTTGTGGGCTGAGCTGAAGAGGAGAGTGCACAAGAGAGGACTTAGGATGATCTGGAGAGATTCTGTAAAGAGGAATGGTCTCAGATTCCTTGCTTTGTATTCTCCAACTTTATTAGATGTTACGGGAAAAGACTCAGTGGTGTTTAATTGGCAAAGGGAGGTTGTACAAAGTATTAAATGCAGGGGTGCCAATAATTGTGGCACACGTGATTTTGTTAAAAATAATATTTCTTGATGAGGGATTTTTTTTCTACAAATAAATTTACTTCAATTAAAGGTTGGATTTTTCAATTTTTTCAGTGTGGGATTAAGCTAATTCACCAAACGGTGAATTTTTTATAACCCTTTTTACTCATCTTTACCAGGGGTGCTAATAATTGTGGAGGGCACTGTATGCACACACTAGCATACACGCAGATATATATATATATCACACTCACACAGCAAGAACGAGGAGAGAGAACAGAACCAATTACAGCTTCTAAGGTTTAAAGAGTGGCACCACGCAGATCTGAAAATGCTGTTTGAGAGACACGAAGAGAGAAAGAGAGGGGGGGGGGGCAGCGGGGGGGGGGTGCAGTCGGAAAAATGCAGAGACGAGACTGAGTGAAAGGAAAAGAAGAAAATACAGCGTGGAGAGAGAGCAAGGGGATTTAGGGAGAAAGTGCTACAGGGTGAAGGTTGTATTAGTTGTATTAAAAAAAAAAGTCTCCAGTGGCAGGGCTTCATATTATATAAGGAAATTGATATGCAAATTGAAAGAAGAGGGCTCTGGAGTGACTGGGAGAGGAGCGTGATTGTCGTTCCTCAAAAGGAGTGGGTGGGAGGCATATAGGTGCACCCCCTGCCAAATGCTCCAGATCACGTTGCATCGCACAGAACACAGATAGAGAGAGAGAGAGAGAGAGAGAGAGATAATGAGAAAAAGAGTGAGAGAGCGAGCTGATTCATTTTCAGAAGCTCTCCCGAATCCATGCTCCCAGGAACACGATACTTCAATTAAACCATCCGTTTGTATGGAAACAATGGAGATTAGACACACTGGACCAGCGCGACTCTTTTTGTCAGAGGACACTTTGTCGATACAGAGGCTCCTGTTCTCCCAGGAAGCCACAGCCTTGTCTGGAGGCAGAGTTAAAGAGCATATGTGCTGGTCTACAGTAAAATGCATATGGACCCGGATTCAATCAACACTCTTTAGGCACTTTGTACTCTGTTTTTTCTTCGCAAACAGTACGGCGGGCACAGCTCTCACCGAAATTGACCTGGTTGTGACTGACAAAAGTACCACTTGCATTTTATTCATAATTCAGAGTTAAGGACAAATGTTGATTGAATCCAGGATTTAAGTGTCTAATCTCAGTCCTTTTGAGATGATCCTTGTCGAGCTTCCGTTATTTGCAGAGATGTGGGTGACGTGCCCTTCTGGTATAAAAGGGAGGAAATCACTATACCATGCATCTAGAGTGTACTATTTATTTTTAAGTGCTGTGCGTTAGAATGTCTGGCAGGAGGCCGCTGTTGCCTTGGTCCCGGGGAGAGGGGCTGCATAGCCGGATGTGATTGTGAGTGACTGTGCGGGGAGAAAGATGTTTTCTGTCATTTTCACGGGACAAATCTCTCTCTCTCTCTCTCTCTCTCTCTCTCCCTCTCTCTGTGTCTCTCTCACTGTCCTCATTCACCCAGCTCGTCAATGAAACGAACGCTAGTTGGCTTGAACAGAGCAGAATTTCCATTAAAAAAGGGATTGCACTCATGCGATGTGCTATGGCCTGATTATTTTAATCCCGGCCATGCGTACGGCTGTTCTGTTCGACATTAAAACAAAAGTGTGACATGTTAAATGAGGGAACAAAAATGTGGTTCTGTCTTGAGTTAATTACCCTCAAAATACGTGCACCTCCACCGCTCTCTCACTTACACCCCCTCAAGCCTCAACAAACCCCTGCGGTGATTAGGGTAAGTGCAAGGGAGGGGGAGCTGGGGCTTGGGGTGTTGCTGTAGGAGGTGTAATTTTCACTTTCTGATAACCACATGCTCAGAAATCCCCCCCCCCCCCCCCACCCCTCTCCCCATAATGCCCACGGCAGCATGTTGCGCTTAATAAGGCGTGCTTTCAACCCAGCGGGGGGCAAATGATCATAGACACGCTGGCGGAACTGTGGGGGGTTGCTGACAATCAGAGGGAGACTCTCTCAGGAGATACCCTCCACCTCTCTATCAATGCCCCCCTCAACCCACTTACTCACGATGGATTGGCGAGCCCAATTCCAACACAAGGCGCTCCCCCAACGGCCAATTTCCCAATGAGACCGTTTAAATAGACTGTCCGCTCAGCTGTATAAAAGCTAACAAGGAGGATTAAGAGAGTATGAAAGTAGTATACAATCAAGACCCTCTGCTCCCCCAAACATATGCCTCACCCCATCTCTATTAAACCCCTACCAGCAAAGGTGGAGCCTGATCCAGATGGAGGATCCATCACCTCAGCCAATTATCCACGTTTATATCATGCTAAGCTCTGATTTGCACAAGCCAGATCAGATAAAGATCAAACTGGTGTAGCAAACAAGGGGCTGTCATGAAGCCTTACAGTGGTTCATGCCATGCTATGAGCTGAGTGATCACTGTGACCTAGGCATGGCCTTGCAGCGATCTCCCGAGGGAATCGAGTGCCTTTCTTGCGTGCCATAGCAGGAACCTCAGGTCAGCATCAATGGCAGGTGTGCGTGGCCCGTCCTGACAGCTTGTATAGTCTAGCGCAAAATGCAGAGCTGAACCCTTGGAACGCTTTCCAAACCACTTATAGTCAAAATCTACAGTGGTTTGATTGAAACAAAGTGTTTCAGTGGTCCTTGTCTCTTCTTCCCAGATGAACTTTAAAAAAAAAAATGTTTTGGCGCATATTACAAACAAATTACAGAGGAATTCAGAAAGAGAGGAGGTTCAAGGATAGAATTGACACTGGGATTAATTGCAGCCCACGTCTTTATTGCTTCTTCCAGTGAGCATTGCTTTTTTGAAAGGTGATGTGGATGTTTATTGAAGGAGGTGTTGCAAGCCAAGGCTGATGGCAAAACAAAGATTTTTTTGGACACAAGAGACCTAATATTTACTGTAACACTGAGAAAGTCCTGCCTGCATTGCCAAAGTGCAGGGTTGCGGATACCTGCTCTAACGTCACAGCTCTGTGATGGAACTGATTTTATTGAAGCTTTACTAGTCTCTAGCTCCAGCGATGTTAAATGCACCCTCTGTAAGTCACTTTGGCTAAAAGCACCTGCTAAATACCTATTTTGTAAATTGCATCAAATTTGCAGAGAGCACATCTGCCATAATGATTGTTTGCTTTTGAACTCAAAGGACAGGTTTCACAGAGCAGAGGTTTTGTGTGTTTCATACAAAAATATAAATACTAGCCTCTAAAAGCAATTAGCGTGGATCTGAACAGGAGTAAAGCCTCGCGCTCTGTGCCTTGGGCTAAACAAGTCAGAGATACGGTCGGCTGACCTACGGAGAAGCAGAACAACGAGTATTTATAGACATTATAATTTGCCATATGAGACTAATGCACACACGGTTCAGGGTTTTCAACAACCGTGTGGAGTTTCCTTCTCCGAGATTGCCTCAAAGCTAAAGTAACACACACCCACACACACACACACACACGCACACACACACACACACACACACACACACACACACAAACCTCGCCGCTTGAATTTCAGACCTCAAATTTAGCATTTCCACATTATATTTCCCTGCTGTTGTTTAGTGAGGCCAGTTAGTGTGACTGTTTCCCACCTCACCTGAGCAGACAGCAGCACTCGCAGAAAAAAACGGCAGCATCGATGACGCTGTTACGAGGACAAGACCAGCAGACGGGAGTAAGTGCTTTAGGAAAGGGTTGAGCTGAGTGCCTAAGTAAACTGAGCCAGACTAAACAGGAGCGGGGGGGGGGGGGGTTGGGGGGCTCTCTGATGTGAGCGGAGGGGCGGTTTGAACGTCTCAGAATGACTCAGCTCTTGACGTGTGCGCGACCTCCCCTGTGTTTCAGACACTGCGGCTACATCAAGGCCAAACAGGACCCCGAGGAAGAGAAGATGCAGTTCCAGCACGGACGAGGTACCAACCGTCCACGTTTTTTTACTTCAAACTATCTATTTGAACTTGCTTCCCCACATTTGGAATCCCTAGTCAACCCTCTAGGGTGTGAGCAGCCTTCCCCCTGCTAGGTTGTCATTGCACTGGAGGACTACACTTCTCACACTGCAGGCACCGGCAGACCGCAGGCATCTGATTGACTAGAAGGGTCTTTTTACTCCTGTCAACTCAGCCCTCCCTTCCTGGGAAGCACTGTGGCCTGTTATCTACGATGAGCGCCGGCACAGGCAGCGTTCATCTGCACGTCATGCGGCTCGACACCACCCAGGGCCCCAGCGCTTTTTTCCGAGGCATCACGTGACAGCCCCAACTGCCGGCCTTTTCATTTATTATTAAATGCGTATATTGTGCATTGTTCCATAATTTATAGCTGTAAAATGTTGCTGTCTAACTGAACTGCTTCCCTTGGTGCCTGCATCCTAAGGCACAGTAAAGCCATTTTCTTGAAAGTGTATCACAGATATTTGTCATTGTATGGACAAACTAGATATGTGCAAGGCCACGCTTTTAGCAGCAAAAAAGTGATGAATTTTCATTATTCTCAATCGATGGCTGCCGGTTTCTCATTCTGACAAGTGTTCATTGTACGGAACCATATCTTTTTGCCCGTCCAAGAGCTCTCATGTTTTTAAAAATGGCGGGAATAGGCAGCTTCCCAAAGAGCGAGAGCGAGCAAACAAAGTTTCACTCCTACGCCTGAACTCTTTCATTCTTCCCCCTGAACTCCTTGTCTCTACAGTCAAACTCCCGGGAAGCCGGACTTACATTCACCCTCACACGTACGAGGACCCTAATCAAGCCGTCCGTGATTTCGCCAAGGAGATCGAGGCATCCAACATACGCATCGAGAGGGTCATAGGGGCTGGTGAGTGTACCCAAATTAAAATCCCTATACGCAGTCGTTTATTCAAAAATGGAACGTCCACTCCACACCCATTGTCACTCATTCCCAGTTGGTCAAATCATACATTTATTGTTAAAACAACACCCCCCCCCCCCCCCCCTTGAGTTACTGCCGTTCCATTTGCAAATGCAAAGAGCATTGAATCTCATGTCTATGCATGCATCCAGTACACTCTCCTGTAAACCAGTAACTATTTTCACACTACAGACCACACTGTACAACAGGAGACCTAGTGGCAATCAGTGGAGAGCTGTATTATTTTTTCCTTTGGCAATTAGCCTGTCAATTAAATCTAGCCCACCGCTAGCAGAATGAGGACAGTTGTTTTTCACCACAGGCTAAACTCAAACCTATTATAGGACTCAGCGAACAGAGGTGGAAAGTCCAGGGGTCAGAAAGTAAAAGTCCTGCCATGTGTTTCTTCCACCCATGAACTCAGCCAGCTGATTTCACTAATTAGTTCTACCGCTTGGCTGAAGATTAGTTCTACCGCTTGGCTGAAGAATTGTGCTAATTAGCAAATCCAGGTGATTGGAATAAATTCTGGGGAGGACTTTTACTTTCTGAACCGGGATTATTTAAACACACATCTTTCTTTTCCCACTGCTTTGTTTTAAATGTCCATGCTACTTTGTTCCAACGTAGTTGTCCTCAACATACTGGCCTTGCTTTGGAACTTGTCTGTGCCGAAACTCACTCTCTCCTCGGCGCAGCTCATTAAAAGTCTCCTCCGACTCCGGGGCTTGGCGCTAATGATGAGCTTCTTAAAAGGATTTAGCGGAGACTGGGGCCTTGCGAGACATTGGCTCTCTGCATGCGACTGAAACTACACATGACAAAGGCCTCACATACAGTTTTCCGACCACTTTTCCTTTACAAACCCATTTTTTTTCCCCCCTTATAGAAATTTGAGGTCTTTGTTTTTCTCCCTCTTAACCCGTTAGCCTCGCCCCCGACGCTGATGGGCAGGACAGCTTGCCTCCTGATCCAGCTTCTCAAATGCTCAAAGGGCAGAACAGAGCAGGAGGGATATGTGGATGTTGTGCCTCGCTAAGATGGTTGATATTTAGATGTGAGCCGGTCTAACAGACGTCCTCCACATAAAGCGCTGTGCCCTGCAGCTGAGAAGATTCCTAAGAATAACTCAGCCCCCATGTAGAGTTTCCTGTCTGCACTTTTCACAAGCAGTATGAAATTCAGATAGATGGGTCGTTGTTTTAGTAAAAAGATATGTGCGTTTATCTTTCCAATGATTTCTTTGTTCAAATACGTTGCCTTTTAGCTCTCTCCATGGCTATTTCTTTTGATAGCTGGTAATTTATGTACGTCGGGTTGTTTCTGTAAATGGAGAGCTGTAAAAGTAAATATGTTTGTATATAGACAAGCAGCCATTCACAAAGCTAAAAAAACAAATACATATTGATGTTCTTATATGTGGAATGTATTTGGGTTTTCCACAATGAACCGTTGTATGCTTGCAATTGTATTAACTGTGGTTAGCTCAGTCATGTTTCGGAGATGAAAATGTCCCCTTGAAACTCGTTTAAACAGTCGTACAATCACTTGTACTTTTGTACCTCAAACAAAGCACATTCCCCCGGGGTTTATTTTACAATGAACAATTTTACAATATTAATTTAAAGTAAATGTATATTGAAGCATTTTCTACCCATATAAGTTGCACATTGCACATATATAAATTACACACACTGTGCCCTGTATATTAAATCACACTTTCGCCCTGTATATTTAGTACACTGGCCCCCTGTGTGTATTAAAGCACTGAACCTGTGCATTGAAACACATTTCTGCCTGATTTATTGAAGCGCCTGCATATCAATGCTACTATATCAAAGTGCACATAAATGAAAGCGCTGCCCTGTATTTTAAAGCCAATTGTTGATTGCAGGTGAGTTTGGGGAGGTCTGCAGCGGCCGGTTGAAGCTGCCCAGCAAGCGCGAGATCTACGTGGCCATCAAGAGCCTGAAGGCCGGATACTCGGAGAAGCAGAGGCGGGGACTTCCTGAGCGAGGCCAGCATCATGGGCCAGTTCGACCACCCCAACATCATCCGCCTGGAGGGCGTGGTCACGAGATGTGAGTGATTGACCCCGATCCCTGAGCTTGGTCACTTTCGCAGATTAGATGACGAGAGCAAAACGAATATGCAAATGATTTCCCAGTAGCTGCCCCCCCCCCCCCCCCCCATTCACTTGAAGGGGGAGGAGTCGAGTTGAGTCAAGGCTTCCTGTTAATGGGAAGGGGCACAGATCTGATAGCAGCCATGGTGACAGCAGAGGTAATTGTACACGTCGGCACGTTTGGAGGAGGCATTGTTCTCTTCTCCTGTGTCCTGTTTGTTTTACACGTGGGCCGCCGTTTCAATCCGACAGGTGACTGAGCAAGCAGACCTGCGCTGTCACCGAGACAACAGCGTTTTCACAATGGCCACCCCTCCCCTCTCTTGACTCTCTTGTCATTTTCTTTCTCTCATTATTCCTTTGCCTTCAGCATGTCTTTTCTTTTTTTCTTTAACTTTTGTTTTCATCTTCCTACCTTTCTGTAAACACTTTGCCCTTGAGTTTTGCGGGCGCTAATGCAAACATATTTTGGCGGTGACGCCGCAGCGAATACCCGCAGACAAAGACCTTCAATGTTGGTAAAGAAGCAGGTCGTCGTCAAACACGGCCTTTTCCCTCTACTGGGAGGCATCTACGGTGCTGGGGGAAGTTCTCCTGTCTGCACAAACACAATGCCCTTGTCTATTAGACGTCATCCCACATGGATAAAATGACAGAGTGAACTTAGTAACACCTATGGCCTGCAACAAAAGGACCATGCATATTTATAGCTCACCGGATATGAATAATGTAAATCATTAATTGGATGCGTTTTCTTTGTTCATGAATATTCAGTATAATGCATATTAAAACCCCTACTCATTTCATATTCCCCCCCACCCTCACTCTGTAATGTGAAATGCTAATTCTGACCTTTTGTTCAGTTCAGTTTAAATGCTTTGTACGACTATTACCGGAGTAAATCAAGTTTGCTTTTCATTTTTGAAAGGCAGATGTTGGCTAATCGCTAGCCTGCAAGAGAACGTAGCATTTTAAAGTGCCGTGTAAATGCCTGGGTTCACTATGACGGGTAAATGTGTTTGTTTAAGAGCATACCGCATGCATGAGAAGAGAGCGTTTTTTTTTTTTAGCCACTGGCGCTCAGCAGGCTAATGCATTCTCGCCCGGCCAGGATTCCTGATCGTCGGCATGACCCCGTGACTGACACCCGTCTACGCCCTTGGACGTAAATGATATGTCACGCACTGACTGTGGAGATTTGCAATTAGAGGGTGTCCATAAGGGGGGTGGGCTGGAGGGTGGGCTGGAGGGTGGGCTGGGGGCAGGGGGCAGGGGGCAGGGGTAACACTGATCGGGATGTGGGCAGGGCCACGTGAATTTATAGCATGATAGTGGGGAAAGCAGTCATTTCACAGATCACGGCTCACGCGCTTTAGCCCAGGGCCGAGAGGGGACTGATGGGTGGAGTGGTGGGGGTTGAGGGTACTGCAGGTCAATATCACCCAGGGCACTGGTTTGAGGACCCAGCTGTTAGTTTCACAAATCTAATTTCAGACTTCAATTAAAACGGTGGCAGACCTGTGAGGGCCGAGGAAACGGCACACGTCTGTTTGTGTGTGCGCGTGTGCGTGAGTGCATCTGTAAAGCGTGTTTCACCTTGCGTGTGTGTTTGTATGTTTGTGCGTGCCTGCGTGTGCGTCTCTGCACGTGTGTCTGTAGGTGTGTCTTCACACACGCATACGCGTGTGTGTCTGTGCATCCACATATCAAAATGGTCTTATTAAAATCATATTTTAAAAGCACTGCCAAGCTTTGAATGCTTTCATTGTTATGCAAATTGATGCGCAGCTGAAAGGACAAGTTCAAACTTGCCCTTTATTTAACACGGCTTCATCTGAGAAGTGCAGATCTATCATTACCTCTCATCTTCCTTTTATACGATAACAATCAGCGAGTCTGGGCACAATCAACGCTGTTATCAGCAGTATATATCTTAATGCACTTATCTTTTTTTCCTACAGTATGTCTTTTGAGGAAAGATACTCTTCGCTGAGTGGCAAGAGCAAAGTTGAATGTGAGATGTGAATTAGTTTAATAGACTGTAAAACATGGTAGCGTTATCTGACAGTGAAAGCTGTAAGACTACGTTCGCCTGTCCAATCAGTCGCATTGACGATACACCTGTTTGAAGCATGTATCACTTTAATTACACAGGGACTTTAATTAAGGGACTGCGATGGAACGTGTTCTTCGCATCAGCTTTCACTAGCCTTAGACCTGACGTACACTCCAAGGTCGGAAATTTACTTCAGCGACCCTGTGATATTATGCTCCGGTGTTCATTACATTACATTACAGGCATTTAGCAGACACTCTTATCCAGAGCAACTTACACAACTTTTTATCATTTTTTACATATCCATTTATACAGCTGGATATATACTGAAGCGATTCAGGTTAAGTACCTTGCTCAAGGGTACAGCAGCAGTGTCCTACCTGGGAATCGAACCTGCCCCCTTTAGGTTACAAGGCCAGTTCCTTAACCATTAAACTGCACTGACGCCCATTGGAATGAGTCTTAGGAGGAGGGGCCTTGTTAGAGCGCGCTGCTAAGGAAACATTTTAAAAAGCCAAAACTCAGACAAATTGCACATATTTCCCATATGCAGCTGCTGGCGGAAATTCAGGGTTGGGCCTGAACTGAAGGCACCACAAGTGATCCGGCTCCAAAAAAAAAAAAGCTGCCATCCCGGTTTCGGTGAGGGAAATGGAGAACAAATGGTTCCCTCGCTCTCCCCTTTGTCCTAAATCGCAGAGGTCCTGTTCGGAGAGGCAGCGACAGAGCGGAGGACGCGATGCTCGACTGTTTACATGGGTCACTGACCTTAGCACGAGTGCCGGAACATGCTGTTCCTGTTTTCAAAAGGGCCAACGTTTCTGCCCTCATGGAAAAAGAATATACTGCAGTATATTGTAAATATATCAAAATTATATTCACAATATATTTATAATATATGCAGTATATTACATTTCCATAAGGGTGATGCTGTTTATGACTGTGATCCTTTTATTTAATCGAGATACAATTCACTCCAACACTATCTACAAGACCTATATGCAACGCACAGAGATTGTGCCTTATCGTAACCTAACCATGCAACTTCATGCTTATTTTGTGGGAAATCTAAATGTTTGCCATTGTTGAAGGCTATTATTCATATTTTCCCATAGCAAAATGTCAGTACATTACATTATGCTTTCCAGAGTATATTTGGAGGGCTTTCACATTGTCATTCATTCTTTCAGCCCTGGAAAGAACTAGAGAAGCATTTCATGTAAGACTCTTTTTTTCTACATGTCGTGCATGTTACCGGTTCTTAAGAAAAAGTAAGCCCTTGTATTGGCAGTTTTAATGATATGGCCATCTGCAGTAGGCTCATATTACAACGATTCTTCTATTCTTCTAATATAGCCTTTCTATTGGCATTTTCATTTGTTTTAACATTTTTTATATTTATTATTTTTTACAAATCTCTTCATAGGTAGTAAATATTTGAAACAAATAAATTCCGTGTTTCAAGTGACTGGTAAATATGAAAACACGAGCTTCATGCGTTACGCATCCATATCCCTGGGTTTGTGATTTTCAGAGACAGATCGTAATGCCCTTTCACTCGAAGCTTATTGTCACCATGACCTGTTTGTATCATTTGTTCATCTTTTGATGCTTATTGTGCAGTCATTCTGACCCTAAATCATTTTGATCATGTGGAAGCCATGGGCAATCCTCTCATGATTTATTCCCACAATAACTTTACATCCCCTTGGACTGTATCCCTTTCATAAGGCATTTCAAGAGTCATTTGTTCAAGTTGGACTCCACGGTCGTGAGCTCGGCGTGACGTTTCAGGCTGGGGATATGGCCTGGATTCTCTGGCCAGGCCATGTTTGCCGACATGTGATTGGGTCACAGAATTCGATCAATGGGCGCCTTTGTCTCGATTTTGATTGGAGGTCAAAGAAATGAGGAATGCCTTGGGGTTTTGGGGTAAACTCTTGTTTCTCATCAGAATAATTTGGCATGGCTGATATCCAGATGATTGCTTTCGATAGCATGAGAGTTGAAAAAGTATTTTAATGCCTGTGTTTATAGTCCATGGTAACAACAGGCTTTTTTTGTTGTTGCTCCATTTTGGTGAGTATTGTATGGAGGCAGTATTAACTTTGTTCATTGTTGGCCATTGCTCCAGATAATTGCCTTCGATGTTTTAAAATATTTAAAGAATTAAACATATATTTAACCAGGGAATAGCGATGAATCCATACGTCCATTATCTAACCCGCTTATTCCTGGTCAGGATTGCAGGGGGGCTGGAGCATTTCCCAGCATGCATTGGGTGAGAGGCAGGAATAACCCGTGGAGGGGTTGCCAATCTATCGTAGGGCACACACGCCATTCACATACGGACAATTTAGAGTCTCCAATTAGCCTAACCTTCAGAACCTGCGTACCCAGAGGAAACCCACGCGGACACGAGGAGAACATGCAAGCTGCACACAGGACCTTCTTACTGTGTGGCCACAGTGCTATCCATTGCACCACCATGCCGCCCCCTTAGTGAGGAATGAACAATACTGAATACATACGCAGACCCAATTACGTACACACAACACACATGTACACACACACCAGCACACACACATACACTCACAGTCATAAACACGCACACACACATACACACACACAAACATGTACACACAAATACACACACACACACACACACACATTCCCTTGAAGGCATTTCTCAAACCCCGGTGCCTGTGGTGCGGTAAATGCGCTTTGGGTCTGGGTGAGAGCCAGATCCCAGCAGCGCATCGGCGGGATCACGACCCGCAGCGCGCTCCGGCTCTCAGACCACCCCTTCAGCCGGGATCAATCCCAAAATCCCTTTCATCCATCTCTCTGATAGAGCGGTCACAGGCAGAGCTGACATCAGATGCTCCGGCCCTGGTCCCCGCGGAGCTTTCCGGTCACCTCACAGTGTCCAGCCTGACAGCCACATTAGTCTGCAGGATAAAAGTGAAAGGGAATTGGTTTTTCTTTTTTAGGGGGGGTGGGAGGGGGGTGTTGAGGGAGAGCATTTATCAGAGAAACAGATTGATGTAATTTGGATGATGTACAACAGCCTGTATTCGGGCCTTAGTGAGGACCGGTGGTTCCTCGTCTTGCTGCGCACCTCTCCCCATGAAACTATTGGCCCACCCCCCTTTATCCTCACTATCTGCTGTATCCTTCCACCCCTACTCCCCACACAATGAGCTCTCTTTACATCAGGGCCTCTAAGCTGGGGAAGAGAGGCCAATTTGAGACGGCCTTTATAGACAACCGCAACGTGTAAACTGCGGCCGTCTCCGCTGTACCTACAGTCACTGTCCTTCACCGTGCAAAAACACATGATCCAGGTTTAATACCGTAGAAGGAAAAGTTCACCTGCCGAGTTGCGTGTGTGGCGGGGGTATGTGTTTCAATCATGTGGAGTGATGTCTCTGTCACACGTGAACACATTAACCAGCCTGGTGTGGCTAATCAGCAGATGAACACCGAGGCCTGCTTTTTATGGGTGAGGGGGGGCAGGCTCTCGAGTGATTGACTCAGCGTTCTCTTCAGCTCCGGGTCAGAGCTGAAGCCGGCGATCATTTGTAAGCGGGCCCAGGTGCGAGAAGCCGTGCTCTACAGCTGCCGACGCTCGGAAGCAACACTCTCATTAAGCGCCCTCCGCCCCTCCTCAACCGCAATCACCTCTTCGAGCAGGTCCTCCGAGTCTCTCCACCGTCCATCACATGCCCCTCCCACCCCAGGTGCGCCCTCTTAAAGCCACGCCACCTCCCGCCTGCCTGGCCCCTAAAGCTCATTAATATTAATGGCCTTCCTGACACAGATCGCCTCGGAGGGTCGCCGGCTCTCATTGTCTCCTGTCAGTCTGTCATAATTAATAAGAGGAAAGGCGTGGTGAGGAGGAAAGGTTACCGACCAGGGTCTTCTCTTTCTCTCTTTCTCTCCTCCCCCTTTCTCCCGCAATACCGCCTGAATGAAATGCTCTGCAGCAGTTCTTTATTTTGATGGGAGACTGTCAAATTTACTCAGTCTCCCAAGCTCATATTTGCTTATTCACATTTAATTTCATTCATCATTTGTTGTCTCGGCAAACCATAGGTAATCCAGTGCAAACTTCCCGGCTGACATTTTACATGTCGTGCATTTATACTGTTGGCTTACGTTTTTCTGAAATAATTCAGGTTACGAGCTGCACTCAAAGCTGAAATAGTGGTGTCTTAGGAGATATCCCACCAGTATATCAAACAGCCATCGATGTAACTATAAAACAATAATGTTTTTTAATTTTTTCTCCAGGTAAACCCGTGATGATTATAACTGAGTTCATGGAGAATGGGTCCTTGGATTCCTTCCTCAAGGTGAGTCAGCGGGTATCTACACATATCTATTTTTTTTTTATCAAAAAGATTTAATCGGCAGACAACGTGACGATGTAACCTCACACGCGCTGTAGGTCCCAAAAATCGTGTCTTTGTCGAGATGTTTGCGCGCCATTGAGGAGATCGGCGAACACGATCCGAGGAGGAGGAACTTCGTCTCCGTAACGGCAGCTCTGCAGCCGGCAAATTTATTGGCCCTTTGTCAGCGAGGATGAATCGAGAGCGTAATTTCATTACACAAAGCAAAGATACGTTTTTCTTAAGTGGGGACCCTTTAATTACAAATGCATGGGAGTGCAAATGAAAGCTGACCAAAAAAAAAACACTTGTCTTACATTGTATTTCTCGGTGGACTTCATAATGACGCATCATAAATATTCCCCATAGCCCACATAAAAAGTTAATATAATTACGGTATCAGTTTTATGGGCTATAGCTCATATCCCAGCCCCTCGGAATACATGTGTTTAATTAGGGCACAAATCAATTAAGCATCACTCTCAGGGAAAGTATTTTTTTCAGCTATTGGCTCTTACAGTAAGAGGTAGTGTTCCCTGAGATTGATAAAGCAAGTCTGCCCATTGTTAGGAACAGGGCATGAATCAATACTATACATTTAAGAAAATGAGACATAATGAACTTAAGGACCGTCGAACAGAAGTATATGATGGAGACCGATATTACCTTACAAAAAAGAGGCAGTGCTTTAACTGGATTAGGTTACAGCGCAGGTTTCGAATTGCAGGCGGCAGGCTTGCAGTTTATCTTAATGATACGATTGTTTTGGTGAATAAGAGAATCACAGGTTTATTTTGGAGTGAACATAACAGCAAAATCTGATGTGTCTTAGTTCTCTGGCACACAGTTCAAAACAGTCTATGCTTTTGTATAGTTAATATTTTAACGTGGGCTGTGTCCGAATCAGCACCCTTCCATACAATTTAAACCCCACTTACTTCCGGGGTTTCGCTGAGTATATTCAGGAGCACACTTTTCAAGAAGTACACAAACATTTTGGTCGCATAAATATGACGTGAAGCTTCGTTTTTAAAAAACGAGGCACAGCTTCGCTGATGTTTTCCTTCAAATACAACAAAAACAACACGCAAGGGTGTCTTACGACACTTCCACGGTACGGTTGGAAAATAGTATGGCGGATATTTTTCACGTACTGCACGTCGCATGCTAAACAGCGCACATTAAACAGCGCACTTCTGCCAGTGCACTGTACGCAGGAGACAGGGCGCAGTAGATAGGGCTCTGATTCGGACACAGCCATGGTAAATATTGCTTTTTTTGTTGATGGTAGAAACATGGGCATATGTGTCACCACAGAAAAATCGATGACTTCTTTCCATCTCCCTGTTGCCCGCCCATCTTATATGTTTGCAGATAGTTTTTTTTTGCATTTTTTTTTGATAAGGTCATGGAAGATAAAGATAATTTTCTCACAGTTGTAATACATACAGTACAAGTCCTGGGATTTGTAATGAAGCTGTATACACTTAGTTAGAGCACCACAGAGTGACAAATGTTTTTAGTAATGAGTAAAGAAAGGTCCTGTCACAGAACGACTGATCCGTCCTCATTACGAATCCCCTGTCCCGCGCAGAAACACGACGGCCAGTTCACGGTCATCCAGCTGGTGGGCATGCTGCGGGGCATCGCCTCGGGCATGAAGTACCTCTCCGACATGAGCTACGTCCACCGGGACCTGGCCGCCCGCAACATCCTGGTCAACAGCAACCTGGTGTGCAAGGTGTCCGACTTCGGGCTGTCGCGGGTGCTGGAGGACGACCCTGAGGCGGCCTACACGACCAGGGTAGGACACCAACCCCCTCCCCGTCCTCTCGACCGGTCATACAGCCGCCGTGGTCAAACCGTTCCTTCTCAGGGTCCAGTTTCTTCCTAACTGGTATATCCGATACATGTTTTTGCCCTTGAATCCTCAGGGGAGGCCAGTGTGGTCTATTCTTTTTCAACTTTATTGGACAGCACAGTATAGAGAGACAGGAACAATGGGGAGTGAGAGAGATATATGACAAAGGTCGCGCGGTCAGATTCAATCCGCCGACGCCGCAGCTCGCATGTGGATAGTGGTCGACAGGCCACGCCACCGAGACACCCCAGTGTGGTCTAGTCTTTGAGAAATGTTTATCATTATGTCTTTGGGCTTTCTCATTATAAGCTCCTGAAGGAGAGGCAGGCCGTGCTATAACAGTGCTGTTATGGGGCTGCCACTCACTGGTTAGACCAGGAACAGTTTATCAGCTTTCGTTTAATTTGATAGCGGCTGTGTATGTTTGTGTGTGTTGGGGTGCTTTTGTGCATGTGTGAGTGGGAGGGAACGGCACTCACTTTTCACTGAGGTTAGCCTCGAATCCCCCTCTTCACAGTATGATATAATTATAGTGCTCTCGAGTACTACTATTGTATTTGCACCCCTCCCCTCCCAACCATCTAGCATGAGCCTTGTCATTAATTTGCCCCGCAAGCTAGTGGGCAATGCATTCTGGGATCGCAGATAAGCATGTACACGTCCGTGCACTCAGATGTGTAAAGTGCACCATCGGCAGAAGTCCCAATTATCACTGCTGAGTGGGGAGTAACTTGGAAACCAGGGGTCAGTTTCTTAACAGGAAATGGTGGTTTGCCTCTGCTGCCATGTGAGTGGATAGATTCTGCCCCAAACACCGACCCCAGAACAGGTTAAGCTTAATTAAAATATGTCAGTTGGAAGCCATATGCGCCATAGGCTTTGGAAAGTGGGAGTGGGTATGCGTGTTTGTGTATGTAGCACGTTGTGTATAAGAAAGTCTTCCAAGCTGTCAAATTTAATGTAGAGGGATCCGGAAGTCAGAAGGGTTATTCTCTCTCCTTTGAGCGTGGCAGAATTGCTGACGTTGCAGTCAAAAAGGGGAAAGTGAAACGAGGGGCTTTAGTTCATTCAAGAAGAAAGGCAAGTATAGAGGCAAAAAGCAAGGAGCACAAAGAAACCAGGATGATAAAAAAAGAAAACATAAGGAAATCTTCTTCCTTCAGGGAGGAAAGATCCCTATCCGATGGACATCCCCGGAAGCCATCGCCTACAGGAAGTTCACCTCCGCTTCGGATGTGTGGAGCTACGGCATCGTCATGTGGGAGGTGATGTCGTACGGAGAGCGGCCATATTGGGAGATGTCGAACCAAGACGTGAGTACAGTGCACATTATGACCTCTCACCTGTTCTCTCCATGGAAACGCTGTCCTTGCCTTAGCAAGTAGCTTCAGAAAGTCCTGTATAAGAATCTTGGCACTGCAGGTTAAAAAATAAGTGAGGAAAAGCTCATGGCCCTAACCATGACTGATAATGTTTCAGTTAAACTAAAGTTTTAATAAAGTAGTAGTAGCAGTAGTTTGAACATTTTAATTAATTTGTTAAATAGCATGTAGACATTGCATTTTCAGTTCCCCAATGTATTTTCCATTACACTCCAATTGAAACATCTTGACTTTCCAATACTGCGAGATTATTCTTCTCGAAGGACTTGGTTTCCCATCAGCACATATTGTATATATATGCAAATCCACCTCCAACATTTAGTCTCCTCTCCTTGACAAGATGGGCATAATTGAAAAACTTAGCGCCGGCAAGGTATGACGGACGCTCGGGGAAAGGAAGCCTAGGGAATACAGATGTGCTCAGACATTCGCGGTAAAGCGATTAGGCGCGCGCGGAGTGGCCGCGTTTCCGGCCGCTGTCCTCTTTACCGCCCGCAGCCGGGAAGGCGAGCCGGTGACAGAAAGCTCTTTACAGATCTCACGCATGCTGGGAGTCTGTCTACAGCCAGAGACGCGCACAAAGCCGGCACTACAGGAAACGCAGTCGAATGACACGCGGCAGTCAAAATGGCCGCCCCAAAATGGTAAAATGCTAATACGCGGGAGCCTCTTGGCCTCTTCACTATGTTGCGTCATTGACGAAAGTATCCTTCGCGTCAGGCCTGGTGATAGCAATTTTAAATACGTTCATATTGTGAGATAAAAGCTTGCAGCTGTTCTCCTTCACCAAGGTAATGGAGCACTAGGGTATTGAAGCACACAAGTCCCTCAAGGCAGCACTGCGCTCTCATTTTCCCAGTTATTTTATTTATTTTTATTGCTGATGGAAGCGTCAGTCTCCGACGCAAAAAACGGAAGAAGTCCCCAAGGCTAATGTTCAACATCACATAGATTTACAATCCACTCCTTTTCAGGCACATAGGAATGAATCCTTTTAATAGCCTTTGTCAGGGGAACAAAAATCAGTACATATACAGAATATATATAGAGTGACTGCACACTATTTACAGTTTTTAAAATATATTTTTTTAATGCATGAATGAATTTGCTTTATGGTCTTTCCAGGAATGTGTTTTGCATATGTCGAGCGTCTATTACATACATGTATTCCCACATTGAAAAAGCATGATGGAAACACATCATATTATCTTCTCATGCTCTCTCTCTCTCTGTCTCTGTGTCCTCTCTCTCTCTCTCTCTGTCTCTCTCTCTGTCCTCTCTCTCTTGCTTTTTCTCTGTCCTCTCTCTCTCTCTCTCTCTCTCTCTCTCTCTCTCTCTCTCTCTTTATTCTTAATTCATCAGATATTATTACTGGCCTTTACTCGCCGTGTTCATGCACTTTTGAATGTCCCACCATCTGCAGGTTATTAAGGCGATAGATGAGGGGTACCGCCTGCCCGCCCCCATGGACTGCCCCGTGGTGCTCCACCAGCTCATGCTGGACTGCTGGGAGAAGGGGCGCAGCGACCGGCCCAAATTCGGCCAGATCGTCAACACCCTGGACAAGCTGATACGCAACCCGGGGAGCCTGAAGCAGCTGGCCAACAGCTCCGTCTGGTGAGCCCAATACCTCGGCGGCGAGCCTTAACTACACCCTTTCTGCGAAGCCTGCCGAGAGAGAGAGAGAGATAGAGAGAGAGAGAGAGAGATAGAGAGAGAGAGAGAGAGATAGAGAGAGAGAGAGAGAGAGAGCGAGAGAGAGAGCGAGAGAGAGAGAGAAAGGCAGTAATTAACTTCACACTGAAGCCCCTGCGATTGGATTTCAGAAATATCATATCATCAGGTGGCCTTCCTCCCTCTGGGCCCCCCCCCCCAGCGAGGCTGACAAGACCCCCTTTTTATGCGGAGGAAAAGGGAGAAAGGCCTAAATCCAGATTAGAGCTTTAAACCACGGCTTTGCGAAAGCTTTTTCAAGAAAAGCCGTCGGATGTGTGCTCTCAGCTCAAAGGAGGCTTTATCAGATATGGCCGTGCGCTGTCAGTCACCGCGGCGTGGATACCCTGAGCCACCGGGCACCGGACTGACAATCACAATCAATCTGAGCATTTCCGCTTAACGGTTTCTGCTGCTTTGCTTTGCCTTTGTGCTTTTGAGACTTAGTAGGCGCACAATGGAAAATCGATTATCCGCACAAATCAGGCGGACTCAGTCCGGCGCTGAGACGTGCGACGGGCTGAGGGTTTTCCGCGAGGATTGTCGCGATCTGTGACGCGGGCGTGCTGTCCCTCTCTCCCCCCTGCAGGGAGGACCCTATTACCCCCGAGCTCAGCAGCGGGACGGTGGAGGACTGGCTGGATGCCATCAAGATGGGCCAGTATAAGGAGCATTTCTCCAGCGCGGGCTACGTCACGCTGGACTCGGTCATGTACATCAGCAGCAGGTCAGCCAGCATCATCATCACCATCATTATTATTATTATGAGTTTGTATTAAGGCTATATAAAAGGTGGGGCTTATACAGTGCATTAAAACATCACTGATGGGTGGTTTATTTTTTTAGTTAGTAACAACTCCATTACCTATGCCTTTTGAGCATGTGGAGATAGGGACACTGAGATTGCCATTGTTCAACACTGCGCCTATAGACTGCAGGCCCCTGATCAGCTACAGTAGTAGCTTAGATGGGGAATAGCCTGACTAGAACATACTTTACTTAAAACTTACCTCCCAGGGCGATAATATGTACACCCCACCACCCCATTGGACTCCTAGGCCCGACTGACAAATCAGAATGTGGACCACTGGTGTGCCACTACACTAAGAACCAGCGCTTTAGCTGGATATGCCAGCCAAGAACTCCAACTTTGATCTTTTCAGTTTCTAATCTCTGATAAACTCTTCCAGTTTATTACGGAACATTCTAAAGGGCATGTGCTTGTGTTTTTTAAAAGTTAAGTGGCTCATTTCTTTAAAAGAATATCACTTTCTAAAACTAGACTGACATTTTGCCTCAAAAGGAATTTCGAGTCAGACCTGTCTTTCATTCTTCCAGTATAACATGCTTTCATTCATGTTATCTCTGCCTCCTCTTTTGACCTCTGACCCTGTCTCCCCTCCTATTTCCCCACAGCGATCTGGGGAACATGGGCGTGACTCTGGTGGGACACCAAAAGAAGATCATCACCAGTATACAGAGTCTGCAGACACAAGTGGACTCACGTACAAGTATAACACGTTCCTCTCAGGCGGAGAGAGGGGCGAGAGAGACTGAGAACGAGAAAGAGAGCGAGAAAGATAAATTAAGAGAGCTTGTTACCAACCAACAGCTTCACCATTCAAACTGGTCTGGATGTTATCATACCGTAAGCACTCCGGTGTTCGTCCGCGCACCCGCAACGCCACCGAAACAGAAAAGGAGAACTAGAGACTGATCTACATTAGGTCACCGCTAACGCATCTGTGGGGGGGGACGGGGGGGGGGGGGGGGGGGGGGGACAACACATTAATTATCACTGTTTGTGGAGTTTAATGTACAGCCATTCAGTTGTTATATTCTCGATATGTATATTTTTTTTCTCCACTTCAAAAGTAAGAAGAATCTCTTTGTCCAGAGTGGTGTTTACTAAGTGCCCTGCAGTCCACAACCAAATCTCCGTCCATATCCTGTTCAATCTGTTGTAGAAGGCCAATTGTTTTGAGGGCAAAGATTTGACCTTAGCATACATGGATGTGCTTTTCATCTCTCACCTACTCAATTTGGGACATTTTCAGTTGGCTTTTTTATTTTCGTTGTTTTGAGGGCATTGATGTGCACTGTTTCTTCATCGGTGGCTATCTTTGGTCTCAGAAGAACTACAGTGTTGATTTTACCTTCATGTATGTATAACCATCCTCCCTTATGTCCTTGTTAAAGGATTCTACTGTACATATCGGAGTGTCGTAATACTTTGTATCAGCGAGAGCCCCATGCAGCTATATGAAAGAACAGTGCAAAGCACCATATGAGCGGGCGATGCCTGTCGGTCTCTGATTGGCCCCTCTCACAGGACCACGCCCAGCTTGCGTCTGTCAACTAGATGCATGTGTACGTCTGTCTTTCCACAAATGTGTGGGAAAGACAGAGCAGCCATTCGGCGAACAATGGACAGTGGCCATGAGAATGTAAATCTTACTTAGATTTACTTAGTACGGTGACTCATTAACTCTGTCGCAAAATAACATTTTGGGGTTTTGTTATGTTGACGTCTGATTATCGAGCTGATTATCTCAGGATTTACCAATCATCAAAATCATCTAAAATATATAATATGCCTATAACTTTCAAACAAACCCCTTTGGAATACCCAATGTGATACCCAATGTGGTAATACTGGAATATAGAGATACCAATCATGATCCCAAGATAACAAGCCCCAAACATGATATTTTACAACGGCTTCAACAATGGCTGCAGTGTACTTAATGTTCTTCCCAATGGCAAAGCGTGAGGATTGAAGTTCAGCAAAAAGAGGTGTTAAAAAAATTGTCAAGAGTGCACTGGAGATGATGTGGTATCCCTACAGTACAGTGTTAGTATAAATGAAAACGAAGTGAGTGGGCTAAGCTTTTGCAAACATAGAATGTATATTTGTTCAGAACAATGTGCCATGTACTCCATTGTGACGGTTCTTTCTTCCTGGGCCTCGGCTGCCCTTGCCCGACCGATGGGGGCGGCTCGATGGCTTTGTGTCGAATGCCTACAGGGAAAAGATGTGACTAAATAAAAAGGAAACTGAAGCGAAATAACTTTTTGTGACGAGACTGTTCTTATTTCCGACGCTCGGCAGGTCAGCTCGGCAGTCGCAGCTCCGGAGGAGCCGGCGGGCACAGATGGCGCGGTAGCGCGAGAAAAAAAGCATCTTTTCTCGAGCGCAACGGGGGTCGGGGGGGGTTCGCGCCGATCGCTTAGTCCACCCGTCCTCGTATCCTCGTATCCTCGGTCCTCGCATGACCCGGAAATCGATCGAGGTCCGCCGTCTTTAAGGGCGTTCCAATTTGTTAAACGCTCCTGGAGGAGCGAGGAAGGAGAAGACTCCCGGAGGATGCTTCGGCGAGGAGACGCAAGTGTGGCCTTTGCGGTCTTTTTTTTGGAATGCACGGTCTATAAATGATCCACCGGTCCACATGAGCCACAGTTTGAAACACGGTGGAAACACCACTACAGAAATCCAATCTTACCCAAACGGCACAGCTACATGGGGCTGACGTAGGCGCTCTGTCGCTCTCTGTCCGCGGGTGATAGTCACTACGTCGCCTGGAGGTAGTTTTCCCATTGGGAAGATGTTGCAGCTACGGTGCTTGCCGCTGCTCTGCTATAGAATCAGATTTGTGTGAATGAAAATGAAAGTATCAATGAAAGCATACTTTTGACACAAAATTATGTCAAAAGTATCAAGCAAAACATTTCTGATTGAGAGCAAATAAATAAATATTGCAAAGAAAAATATTGATTTCAAGAGAAAAACGTAAGACGTATTGCAAGTATTTCTTTTTCTATGCCTGTGAAAACTTTTTTTTTTTGTTGTTTGATACTTTTGACACAAATCTGATTGGTAACTGACCTCGCTTCAAAGTGACGCTTGACTGAGCAAGGACGTTCCATTTGCCTAATACATGTTGCCTCGATTCCTCCGTCCTTGTATTTCATCCTTGCATCGCTAAGGCGCCGGGAAAAGTCGCAAGGAAGAGATGCAAGCAGTGAAAATAAGCGATTTGGAATGAACCACCACAAGGGTTTCTGTCCAGTCACTGAAGCAAGATGAGTGTGTAGTGTTTGTCAGACTGGGAGTGTACAGAGGAGAGTGTGTGTACCATACGTGTAAACGATAGCATTAACACCTCCGGCCACAGAGGTAGTGTGAGGCTGCAGTTCATTCCAGGCTCGGAATGGGTGACACATTTCTCTTTCTTTGAACCAGCAGCACCCCGCCTCTCTCCAGGAATATTAGACACATATCATAGGAGGAAACAGATATGGGCAGCCTCCTTTAATGGCTGAGCCAAGCCATAGATTGTTTGGCCTCTTAGAATTTCATCCGAGTCCAAGATTTGATGTGAATGGCACAACTCCTGAATTCCGACTGTGCGGCTTGCTGTGATACCCTCAATGGCAGGAATCATAAAATCCAATTCCATGGGTTTTTTCCACCTGCTCACCAGTATTCCTTTTCCTCCCTGCTAAGAAATTGAAATGAGAAAAGAACCGATTAAAGAGATATTTTCTGATAATTATGATGATAGTGGAGGCTAATTATAATTATTATTTGCTCAAACGTGCATTTATTTGGTAGAAAACAACAAGAAACACCTGTGCATCGGACTTATTTTCACATTAATAACCTATTTATTTGTCCAGATTATTTATTAGAATAAGTCCCTTGCCTATTGTATATGCGAGGCACGTTTTCCCCCTGTTCTGCTAATATGTTGTGAACTTTTCCAAATTGCAGAATTACTGAAGCGTGCGTCTATATTTTCACACCCTTGATTTTTCAAGCAAAAACAGGAGAAGGCTTATTTAAAATGCAAAATGCATTTGATGCCAGCCACAATATTGCTTCTTCAAGCTTTTAGAATTCTAGTAAACATTGGTCTAGAAAATGTCTTATTCCCATACTTTATATTTCCGCAAAAAACGTGATCTGAAGAAAGAGGAAGCGCGCCACGTCCGCAAATCATTCCTGTTCCTAAAAGTTGCGCAGAACCACTTGTACTCATTGACAGTAATAGTAGGATTCATATTTAATGCGCATTCATTTTAATTAAGGCTCTCTTGAGCATCTTCAAACTTACAGTCAGTTATCATAGTTAATGGGTAACATCCAGTTCAACGGAGACAATGCTATTAGAGAAACCAATGTGAATGAATGGCAGTGGATGAGTGTTGACCACTGTACATCCAAAATCCAAAAAAACTGTTCAGTAAGGTCCTGGAATTCCACAGCTGTACCTTGTTTCTGTTTAATCCTAAACTGGATTGCAGATTTCGATAGATTATTAAGGGCCCTATTTTACAACTGCACTATAGCCTACCATCACGGAATCACCAAAATTGAGTTGGACGCACCTTATTTTGCGACCTAGGGTTTGAGAACTGCACTTTGACTGCGACGATAGGGAGCTGAGTCCAAATGGTGAAATGCTAAGTACCTCCAGCATATGGTCATCTGCTTTCATGTAGCCTAATAATGAACACAGTTATGCGGTCAGCGGAGCAGGGCTGCCTACCTCTGGAGTAAAGGATTTTATCATTAGGTATTGAGCCAATGCAGCAGAACAACTATGTGAAAAGTATTTTTGGACATCATGGAATATGGAAATCAAAACTCCATAAGAACACATTATGCAGATCGTAAATTACATCTTTTTTTTTTTTAATTCAACTGTTCATGACTTTTAGACGAATCTTCAAGGCGCCACTACGAAAAAAGTAATGAAATATCTCCTGTGCACGATTGGCCTGTATGCTGCCTGGACACTCCTTAGTTGAAGCAGGCAGTGATTGGCAGCTCAGAGAATTACTGCTTCAGCACTTCATGTCGGCGGAGTAATAATGACACAGGGAAGCAAGGCAGTTGTCTGTATAGCCTATCACATGTCTGTATAGCCTATCACATGTCTGTATAGCCTATCACATGTCTGTATAGCCTATCACATGTCTGTATAGCCTATCGCATAGCCCTTTGCTGTGCAATTTGCTTGAAGTTTCGCGGCCACAGGAGAGACATCAAGTGAGCCAAACCACACTTCTTTCACTACAACAGCTGGTGGTATGCAAGGTCAGAACACATTAAAATTGCAGTATGAGGTTGGCGACCCAGTAAATGTGCAGTGTGCGCGATTAAATCACTTGTATCTCTTCAGTTAATCTCTTTTCTTCGCATAAAACGTCCTTTAAGTAAAGAAAACGACCCCTCACCTTCAGTCTGCTGTTTTATTTTATTTTAGTATTTTTTTTTGCGAGTTTTATTTCCTCATTCAGTGAACCCTGTGGCCATTACTTGTCTTGACTGCGAGTTTAAATGAGCTTGTTACGGGCGTGCACATTTTGAAATTCATCTCGCCGTTATAAATATGGTAATGTTTTTAATTTTCGCCTGACGGCTTGGTGGCTCGCATTTACTTTGCCCGGATGCAGAGAACGGCCACATAAAGTGAGTTAAGAACATTTCACTGCTTTTCAGGCGCTATTATCCAGGGTAGCGAATGCCGCTTATTTATTATATATGAAATTGGATTCATAAACCCCAGATGCTGCCTCTTTGGTCTATGCAACAACAGTTCTGATTAAGTGCCTTCCTCCCATTCGCAGCGCACCGCGTGACATACGAGTTGAATCAGACCCGCAAACAATGTAGTCACAATCCTCCAGGGCTCACATTGTAGGGAAGGAAAAGTCTGAATTAAGATGCAGTGGTGAAAATATAGCCCCGGTTGTTGGTAACAGGTCTGCTGGATGACTCATCCTGTTTCATGGCACTGTTCTAGTGCATGGACAGGCCCCGAGGTCTGGTATCGAACCTGGACAACGGCAGTGCCGACTGGCTGGCAGCCCCACGTGGCAGGGCACAATTGGCTCTAGCGTTACCTCAGGTTTCAGTCAGCTGGAGGGCAGACTCTCATTGCGCACCAGCGACCCCCGGTGGTTGATTGGGTGCCCAAAAGTTTTGAGCCGCATATGAAGCGTCTTCCTCCAACTCATGTCTGTGCGAGTCGAGCTGACATCATGTGCTTCAGAAGAGACACACGCTCGTCTGCACTCTCCCGAACTGACAACAGGGTTTGCGATAAGCGTCACCGCATAAGCATGATTGGGCCTTCCAAATTACTCTAGAGTAAATTCAGCTGTGCAAAGGAATGGCCTCAGTGATGTAAGTGAAGGATTGGCTGAACTGTTATGACTGTGTTCTGCTCATTAATCACACCTGGTCACACACACGACTCACAGCCATGCACAGAGGCATGTGGCATGTGTCCACAGAGGGAAGCGAACAGGGTTGCATCATATACTGTCTGAACCAGTGTTTTAAAAGTTCAGTCACTTAACAATATTCTTTTTGTCATTATTGAATGCCAACTCTCGATTTCTTATATTTGGTTGGGAGTGCATTCAATAGTTAATGGTTTGTTGGATGATGGAAGATGTCCCGGTTTCAACTCATGTTATTATAATGCTGGTCATTGGGCCTAGCATGGGGTGAGCCCATTGTGAAATTAAGGCAGTGTATCAAAAAACTAGAACTAACTGGCCAGTCACACCAAGGGAATGATTTGTGTTGTGGGAGCAAGTTAGTATGAGAATGAAGCTTCATGAACCCCACAATGGGTGGAGCTCCCATTCACTGACTCCCAAGAGCCAATCAAAAAGCTCTCCATAAAACTAGAAACCATTAAAATCAGTGAGTCATTGAGAGCAGATGGTAGCTCCACCCATATTTGTAGGTAAGAAAGCCTCAGTCTCCCATTACTACAGCAGAGATTTGTCCGGAAAATAAAATTGACCACACGGAAAATTTAAATATCGCCTGTTCGTCTGGAGAGTGGGATGGCCGCTTCTTTCCTGTGTGGACAGCCTCTCGAAATCCCACAGCGATGGCCCCCACATCAAAGAACTGGCAGCATTCGCCCCTCTAAGTGGTTTCTATTGTGGGGGAATTGGCATCGCTTTAAAAAAGAAACAAGACAAATGATGCCTGCCAAAAGGCTTCTGTCTGTAATGAATTTATTGATGATGGCACGCTCTGGGTAAAGGAGCCGTCGGTGCGGTCCGTCAGGCAGCCAGCGGGGAGACCCCCAGCTCTCATTGGAGGGGAGAAAATACATTGATCTGCCGATGGCAGTGGAGAGGACTCCGGATAAGGCCACCCTACAGAGAACTACTGTTTCACCAGGGCGGGGCCTGTTTACGTGGGCTGTGGAGCAAGATCGACTACTTTGAAAATGAAGTTGAGGAGAATTTAATGAGAAAGATGAAATGAAAATGTATTAATTCATGAAAACGCCAGTACAAGGAGTTATCATAAGAGACACATTTTCTTCCTCGTTTGGAAGCCGTCTTAATAAAAAGAACACATGTAACAGTGTAATTATACATGCGTACATACCGTATATATATTTTAAAAAATGATATATAATGTATATCTTTTTACTGTTATGTAAAACTGCCTTCAGTCTGCGCTGATAACAATGGACCTGTTGGGTGGGTTTCTCATATCTGCAGACACATTAATGCCATTTATGGCATCAGCTTCGGTTTCATTCCAGCTCACGGACCTATAAATTCATCACTCATTGTGTTTGACTAGGACAGGGATGGGCAACTCCAGGCCTCGTGGGCCGTTGTGCATGCAGGTTTTTGCAGCCGCCAGTTACCCTGGCTCAATCAGCCAATTACTCATATACACCAACACCGATTCACTCGTAAATTAGACCACAATAAAACGCTACAACACACGCATACAGGCACAGGGACATTCGTCAGCTTCTGTTCATATCACGGAAAGTAGCTAAAATATCAGATAACGTAAAGGATTGGGCTAATAAAATAATTGGTAATTGGTGGCAGCAAAAACCTGCATACACACCTGGAGTTGCCTGGAGTTGCCCATCCCTGGACAAAGAGGTTTTTTATAATGTTCATCTTTTAATTGTGAAAATTATATTCAATCCTATATCATACACTCACACAGATGCCCCCAGCATCCATGCTAACAACCTTCAATGTAAACCATGTTGCGGCAGTGTGAAGCCGTTCTGAGCACAGTAATGTAATGGTCCTGGGGAGAGCTCTTATTGCAGACTGTGATGTGCTAGTGAAAATGTATCAATGCTGTACTGCATTGCCCGCCTCGCTAATCCTCTCTTACAAACAGGCCTCCTTGTAAAAGCAGGAAGCAGTGGAAAATTCCCCCGCGATGGCTTTAATCCTTTTGTAGTGAGAAGGGTCACTGACCCCCTGGTTTTCCTAACCCTATTTAATGCACTTCTGCTACGGCTGCCAGTCTATGTAATGTCCATTATTTGAAATCCCATGTCTGTTCTTCTTCCTTTGCCCTTTTTGTGGGTCACTGTTCACTAAGAGGAAACATAGAAAGTGCAATTGCAAAGAAGAGGAGGGACTCACTGTTAACACCAATTCATAGTCGCCAAAAAAAGTGTGCGTATCGGCGTCTGAAGGGTTTGCACGGACATAAATGACATCATAGCTGACCCAAAACTGACCCTGAGTGGACGTCCGCCTAGTCAGTCCGTGCAACGGCCGTTTTTTTTACGTCCGCGCTGACCTGTCATTTCACCTACAAATGTATCTTCTGCATACCGTAATCTTCTTCCATGAAGGACGGCATTGTTCTTTGCAACGCAAACGTGATGGTAAATGTACAAATCCATTTGAATGGATCTCTATGGGAATTGGGGGGTGGGACTCGATTAAGATGTAAATTACACCGGAATAGTATGGAACCCATAGTTGGCTAAATGGCTGTAAGTCATCAAGGGCCTGAGGTATCAAATGAGCCTCAAACCATCACTCTGCTGCCAGATATGCAGTAGATATGGGTGGATCACTTTAAGGGTTGTTTCTCCTGACTCATTTTCCTATTGAACTCTATGGAAAAATAAGTCAGGAGAAACAACCCTTCAAGTGATCCGTCCATATCTATTGCATATCTGGCAGCAGAGTGATGGTTTGAGGCTCGTTTGATACAGCAGACCCTTGATGACTTGCAGCCATTTAGCCAACCATGGGTTCCATACTATTCCCATGTAATTTACAGCTTAATCTAGTCCCACCCCCCAATTCCCATAGAGATCCATTCAAATGCAGAGAGGTTATAGTATTGCTTGTAAGAGTACCTGAAAATAAGATATCAAGAGTCTTTTGATATCCTTTTACCCAGTCATGATAGCATCACCTCTTTACCTGTGGAATGTTCCAAACAGGTGTTTTTAGAACCTCTGAGTCTTTTTTTTGCCCCTGTCCCAACTTTTCTGGAACGTGTTTCAGACATCAAATTTGGAATTAGTGTACAAAATCTTTATAGATTTACAAAAATCTATAAAGTTGATAAGGTAAAACATTAAATATATTTTCTTTGTACTGTTTTCAATTAAATATATGTAAAAGATAATTTACAAATCACTGCTTTCTGCTTTTATGTGCATTTTACATACTGTCCCAACTTTTTTGGAATTGGGGTTTGTAGTCTACAAAAGGGGGGTTGGTACACTCGATTATGAAAGGCAAAAGTCTGCGGACAGTCCGGCGGACGGTCCATCTGCGTACGTGTCTGCTCCCTTTTTTCAAAACTATGTAACCACCTTTACATTGCATATGAACCAGCCAAGTCCACAGCCAAGCTGAAACGTTCTCTTGACACCGGACATTCGAGCAGTGCCATTACATTGCTGCATTGCTGCAACTGTTACAGTATCTGTTATTATTGGTTATATAGTGTATTAGCTGGGTGTCACTGTTACCACGTGGGAGGGGGAGTGGAGGGCAGGGAGCTGAAACAAGATATATGTTTACTGTAAAGGGGCTTATGATGTTATGGTGTTATTTTCAGTGACAGAACATGCTCACAAAGACATAAGGCACAGAAGTGATCGTACACTGGTTTTAAATCCGAACACAGGGAACCTAGGAACCTAATAAAGATTAATCGAACGTGCTTGGTTGTACATACAAAGCAGATTAAATGTTTTTCCTTGAGAAATGCCAGGTGATACAAGATAAGCAGCTATAGGGCTAAAAGCACCAACCTTGTACTTGGTAGTTTGTTTTCTACATGTTGAGGGAGGTTCAGAGAGGGAGGTTGCCCATCCAATGTGTGCAAGAAGCAGGCTAACTGGTTAAAATTAAGACAGATGAAGACTCTTTCACTCTAATTTACTGAATTATATATAATATTGCAATTGCTTTGGAAAAAATGGGCACACTAAAATTTGTATGAAAGAAATAAAAGCCCAAAAAGCATAGTATGAAAGTTGAGTTGTAGCGTGGATTGTAAAATGTCTATAGTGCACTAATACAGTCACTCTTAGCAATCCAAAATTTCCTTGAATATTCACATGAGTCACCCTGCTCTCCACAGCAGATCTATAGCGGGACGGGCTCCGGTGTTGTTTTAAATCTTGCTGCCCCCATTAAAGGATGCCGAAGCCCTAACTGTGTCAAGGGGGTCAGTGGGAATGAGTGATAGAGGCAATTAGGACAGAGACCCCCATCAAGGGAGACAGGGGAGTTCTCCCTGATATGTGTGTGTGTGTGTGTGTGTGTGTGTGTGCGTGTTTTTGTGTTTGTGTTTTTAGGCATGTATATATACTTGTGGACACATACTATATCTGTGACTCACAGAAGTCCATTCATCACTCTGTCAGTCATTGGAGTATTATTAATGCATCTATAACTTTTCCCAGATGATGTCAATTTACATTTTTAAGTGAGTCCATAACCTGTGGTATATCCATGATAAAGCCTTTTTAAATATATAAAAATCCTCACTGGCATTAAATGACAGATTTATCATTTATCAAGCCCCCCCCCCTCTCTTTCTCTCAATTCAATTTCAATTTCAAATGCTTTATTGGCATGAAAAGATGCATCTTATGTTGCCAAAGTACAGAACAAAGATCACAATTGAACACATAAACACAGATCTAGACAGTGTACTCTCCCTCTCTCTCTCTCTCTCTCTCTCTGTTTAAGAGATCATTCTGAGGGGGGGGGGGGGGGGGGGATAAAAGTATATGGTGGTAAGGGCCAGTAAATTACAAATCGAGGGTAATGGCCTTTTGGTAATTTGTTTGGCAGGGGCCTTGCTCTCCATCGTACAGGTGTGCTGATCTAGGATTAGTTTTGTCTTTTAGCATTTTTGTAACCTTGTGAATCTGCCTTGTCAGTGCCACTGAGCCATGTGTTACAGTCGGTATATTTTCCTTGTCATTTATTTTTACATACTTTTAACATACATTTTAATGTACATTTTTCCCAACTTTTATTCTGCAATTAGACATACATGCTAACCATAATGTAAACTACAACGATGCTAGTGATAACACTGCTAGATGGCTGTTATGTCAAATTTCAGATTTTTCTGCAATTCAAGTGAAACTCGAGCTTCTGCCCCAAAGCACAGGAAACAGAGACAGGGCATTGGGATGGCTCGGGGGACTCTTGTTAATTTGTAATCTGATGTTACCTAATTAGGGATGGCAATTTCAGCCTGGCATACACCACCACAGGATACTCTCTGGGTACCTCATGGGAGGGGCACACCCCCCCCCCCCCCCCCCCCCCCCCATTCAAAGAATCACCACAAATGTCACTATAATCACTAATGCAATATGAAATAGTATTAATATAAATTTTAAAAAAATGTTATGTTATATAGCTGGTAGCTCAATACCTGTAGCACAGCAGCACTATCATGCAAGCACACAATATTTTGCTCTAAAGCTAGCTAAATTACAGGGAATACAGGCAGCTCAAAGTCAAAGAATACTGTGCAGATTTTTTACTTCAGTTTAAGAGAGTTGGTTGAGAGGGGAGAGTGTGCAGAAAGGCATCAAAGATGAGGAGAGTGAGGACAGCAGTGTTCCCAACTCTTTGGGTGGATTCCAATCGCTTACTTTATCCGTCCTCTTCTCGTCGGTCCTCACCTGACCCAGAAATCGATCGAGGTTCGCCATCTTTAAGGACATTCCAAACCGCTAAATGCTCCTAAGAGGAGCGAGGAGTGGCGAACGACGAGGCTCCCGGAGGATTCTTCAGTGAGGAAGCACAAGTATAGCCTTTGTGGAAGCCTTTTCTCGGAACGTGTGACGTGTATAAATTATCCACCACTCTCCACATCTGCCACATCGCTACCACACCCCTACACAAATGCTATTTTACCATTCCTTTCCATTTATTAAAAAGCGCTAATCCATAATGACACTCATTCTTTATAACTAACAAGAGCACTGTTTATTCACGCAAAAATAGGCTAAAAAGCATTATAGGTAAGCATGTGAAAAATAATATGATGATGACGCTTGATTGAGCAAGGACATTTCATTTGCCTACTACATTTGCCTCGTTTCCTCCACCCTCGTATCTGATCCTTGCATCCTTTCCTTGCGTCCTCCATTGGGCAGAGCTAATGAGCGAGGAAAGGACGCTAGGAAAGGATACAAGGAGTAAAAATAAGCGCTTGGAATGAACCCAATCTCAGAGGAAGTAGCTGCTGAGATTCAGAGTAGACTGTTGCTAGATGACACTATACATACATTTGTATAATGTGAGTGACAGGTCACACTACATTCTCTATGCTTATTCATGGTGCCAATAATCACCAAATGCATTAAAATTGGTTACAATGTCTTTGATAGTAGTTTTATTTTAGTCACTAAGGGGTTCTGATACTTGCTGAATCAAGAAACAAAATCACCCTGTTGGCAACAGTGGAGGAGAGCAGAGGTGGAAATCCAGGGGATCCAAGGCAAAAAAAAGTAAAAGTCCTACCATGTGTTTCTTCCACCCATAGACTCAGCCAGCTGATTTCACTAATTAGTTCTACCTCCTCGCTGAAGAATTATGTTAATTAGCAAATCCAGGTGATTGGAGCAAAATACTGGGGAGGACTTTTACTTTATGTCCCCTGGATTTCCACCTCTTGGTATGTTAATGCTTAAACCAGATCCACTTGGTTAGATTGTGCATAGTAAAGGACACCTTCATGTGGATGAGAAAATGGAACAGATTCTGGATATAGGTAACTTGGCTCCCCATGTGATATAAGGAGTGGTGTAGAGCTTCCAGCTGGATCAGTGTTTGAAAGTAATTAAGTTCTGATTATCTCAGACTTCAGCCCAGAGGAACGTCTGTGTCCTCCTCCCTGTACCAAGTCCTCCAGTATAGATTTTAAAATGATATTTTCACTATTTATACTGACTGGATTTTAAAATTCATAAGTAATGTTAACTGGTAAATGCAAGCTCAGGCTTAAATTTTACTATTTTGGCACGTGCTGGTTTCCTACAGCCGAGTTTATATAATGAAATAAATGTTGCATGTGACACCACAAAACCCTACCTCATTCCCTTTCATTTCTGATACACATCAAACCACAGGCCTCTCCATTTGTTTCGGCTGTGTTCCTCTTATTTTAATCAAACACACGGTTTCCTTAGAAATTTTTTTGTGGCGTTTTTTTTTTTTTCTTCCTTGGACAGATTTTTTTTCTCTCTCCCTTTAGGAATTTGTATTGCCTATCAAAGCATTTCCTGCTTCAAATTTTTCATCAGGCATCAAAGTTCCTTATTCAATTTGAAAGTGAGCACCGAGATTTAAATTGCATTACATGCATGGTTTGGATCTGGCCTCCCCGGCTTGGAGGGGCAGCGGCGATGTTGCACGCTTGATGCTGTTGACACGGGCTGGAAGAAATGCTTCAGGAAATTCATTTTGGGTCCACATTTCACAAAAGGGGAGGAGAGGAGAGTGGAGATTGTGAGCGCAGCATTTCTCCACAGTAAACAAAGTTTAGTGCAGCTCTGTAAAGGTTTAGTGACTATGACTTACCAACATCCAAGAAACATATTCTGTTTCGGTTGTTTGACCTGGAACCAGAAGGAACCATGGGATGTGGGCTTCAGGCGCTTTTTCATTGTCAGTGGAAGTGGAACTGTGCTAGGAATTCATCATTGCAATTGAGTTGGTGCCGGAAAACAGGGCTGTGTTGCACTTTAAGCTGTAGTACTGTACCATGTGATTGAATGAAAATGTTGGGAGAATTTGGCATCAGCCGATTGAAATGTCATTGGGTATGCTCTGCATAAAACACATTAAATTGCACAAACACTGTATTTATTTTTTATCGCAGGGCATTTAGAGCATTTGACCTACAACATAACTACAGTGGACTGCTTTAAAGACTACTGCTACCTCTCAAATTTTATGGCATTTTACAGCAAAGGGACATAAAATGGCATTTCGGTAACTATACATATTAGGAAAAGTAAGATTAATTTTTTTTTTTCAAATTTTTTTTTTTATTTGGGGGGGGGGGGGGGGGGGGTCTGATTTTTTGTTTTTGAAATATTTCTGTTTGAGGTTTAAAAGCAGTTTGGATCTGTATTTAACAGAAAGTGAGAAGGATAACATTGAATGAGGTTTGAATGAAGCTGATTGAGGAGGTCATTGTCCTAGTCGATTTTTGTTAAAAGATCTGATAGAGTCTGGTCCCTTTTCTCTCACATTCATCAAGGCAAGAGGACATGAAGCTAGCCAGGTAATCAGCTAAAGTTGTTATGTTAACAGCTAAGGTATACCCAAGAATGCAGGACAAAAAAAAACTATGGTTACTCCACGTTTAAAATTATATCTTTGGTTGAGAGTTTTATGGTGTGTGTGCGTGTACATGTACAGATGTGTATTTCCTCAGTATGCCTGTGTGAACACATTTATGTTGCGGTTTGTCTGGGTGTGGAGAGTCTGTCAGAAAAGAAAATGGCCAGGCACCAGCTTCAGGACCTATGGGATTTGGCCCGCTGCTCTGCTACTGGCACAAGAGGAGCACAGGGTTTTTCTCCACATGCCATGTGCGATTCTCCTGGGCGGGCAGAGCTGAAAGGACACATTGTGTGTGACCGAGAGTGCCCAGCGAAGGAGCCCACGTTCTTACGAATGATTACGAGCGACAGGAAAAAAGAGAGATGTAAAAGGAGAAAAACCATTTGTGGTCACTGTTTTCCTTGGACAAACCTCACCCCCCTTTTCCGGCATATTGCTGAGTCAGCGAGCCACGTAGACAGTGGATCCCTTCATAACCATGTGTAATAGGGGACGGGGGAATAAGAGGCCTGTTTTTGTGGACCCTGGGGGCTGGCGCGGGTAGTGTGCTTGTTCTGCTGTTGATTCGGATCAACCGGCCACTTACATAGAGGAAGTGGTGGCACTAGCCCAGGTCTTGGTGTGGGGCCTACTGCAGCTGGAAGCCTTCCCGTTACACTGCTGCGTGACAAAATGTTGTCTGGGCCTCATCACAGCCTTCCTTGATCGCCAATGCCGCCCCCCCTTCCAGTATCCTCCATTGTCCAAATCCTCCTCCGGCTCCCCATGTGCCCACACTGGAAACCAGGAATGTGGACCTGTGTGTTCATGGCCTCCTTCTGAATCAGCCGTCCCATCGTATAGCCGCATTCGTGGGTGGCGCACAATGTGCACGCTTGGGAGAGAACTTGGCGAACACCGTGAGGGTACTGGGTTTGAACTCTAGGTTGGGATAAGACATTTTGAGAAAGGAACCTCTCTTAAATATTCTGGTCCTATTATACAGACACATTGCTAAAAATATTACTGCACAATGTCGTCCACATTGGACCTTGTTCTGCTTTTACGCATTCGAATAGAGCTTTGACCCTACATGTAGGCAATCGATATTACCGATATTACAATGTAGGCAATCAAGTGTGCATTACAGCATTACTTTGAGAGGGGAGGGGCATGTCAGCCATATTGTTCTATTGTTCCCACAATGCAAATAAAATCCTTTGGGCTCCTACCACCCAGGTCAATCCCATTTCTGGAGGCTCCTGTCTGGCCTATCGATGCTCAATTCCCACTCCAGAACTGGATTGAGCCCGACCGATCGATTCCAATTCATTGAGGAGCTCCCCCGTTCCTTCCAATGCTGTCCATTGTTTAAAAATAGTTGAAAGAGAGTTGATTTTTTTGGAAAATCAGGTACTCCAGTGTGTTTTCTTGTTTTAATCTAAACAGAACCTCTGCATCTCTCTGCCTCACACTCCACACACTCTCACATGTGCTACCATTCCCTCTCTTTCATTCACACACACACACACACACACACACACACACACACACACACACACACACACACACACACACACACACACACACACACACACACACGCACACACGCACACGCATACACACACACACACACACACACACACACACCTGCCATTATTTGAGGCTCTCTATGCTGACCTCTGACCCTGATTCCCAAGTCATTACTGAGAGTTGCGCAGGAGGGACCAATGAGCTGTGGGTTTTCTCGTTAGCCCGAGGTATAAAATGGCATTTAATTGGACCACATTCACCATCTCTGTACATTGATGTGTAGAAATAGCCCCATTAAGTTCCTCCAATAATGGGCAAGCTTGCACCCCATACTAATGCACACTGCAGGGCTTTCTCACTGGCTGACTTTTTTTCCAGATGTAAAAGTAATACTTGGCAACTTATAGCAAAATGTAACATCTATCCAAAATATATACTTTTAAATAGATAAATCTATTCATTGCATTAGTAATGAATATAAATGTTAACATTAGTTACGGCCATTGTATACAGAAATACTGTATACAAGCTTCAGTCTGTAGGTGCAATTTGGATATTAACAACTTATCTCTAGTCCTCATATCACACAAAAATACATTTTGTCTATAGCTTCAATTCTTCATATGCACCTGTTCAATTACAAGATCATATTTGCAGTCTTAAATTAAACCAGTGCAATGTCAGTTCGTATCTAGGAAAGGTATAGTAACCCAACCCCCAATTTTGTAAACTGGGAGTCTTGATTACTGTGGTAGTGCACAGATGTATATGTGTTGGTTGAGGAAATCTGCCTTTCTGAATTCCAGCAGCAATCCTGAGTTTATAAGGTGCACTGTCTAAACTCAATCACGTCACCGCACAATCAGAACTTGATCAATCATTCAATTAATGGAGGTATTGGTATTTAATGATGACCTTTAAGATGTGAAACTGTGACATTGTGTCTCCCTGACTTTTGACGGAATATTTGGTTAACTTATGCGTGTGAGTGAAAATTACTATTAATATACGCCATTTTTACACTGATAAATAGCATTATGTACACACTGGCATAACTAAGTAACCTGTGCATAATACACAAGGATAAGTTTATCCTTGTGGTAAGACGGTTATCTAATGGCTTTGACTGAAATGCATTTGAATTTAGCTCAGTCTAAGAAATTGATGTCAGCACTGAAGACCTCATTGTCGTGGGCATAAAATGACAACAACATAAGCTCAAAGAGAGAATAGCCTTGAAGAGAGAAGGCAGGACAAAGGAATAGAGATGCATTTTCAAGAGGGAAGAGATTGACTGGAGGTCTTTTTGAATGAGCATATCACGCACCATGCCAGAAGAGGGACTAAAATGGCTCAACAGCAGAAAAGTAATCACAAAATATTGTTTTCAACAAACTGCTAGTCCACCGTAGCTGACCTTCAAGAACTTCCTCTTGTAGGTTATTACCCGATTATCCAGACATCTGTGCCGCGCAAGCTTTCGGTAGCGCAAAAAATTACAGCTCATTATGTTGGAGGGGACAGAAGAAAAACAATCACGAAAGGCATCCCTCGGGAACTTAGCAGCATTTCACAGTGCTGTCACCCCACTTTCCTCCAGATCATTTTCATCTTTCACCACACGTCAGTCACAAAGTGCCAAAAGTTCCTACAATTAACAAACAAAAGCCAGCAGATTCTGTGGCTCTCCAGAACAAGGGTTGGACACCTTTAGGTAATTCATTACACCGTTAGCTCACCTCACCTGGCTACTTCGCTAATTTTAAGGTCGAAAACAAACAAACAAATCGGCAGAACCTTTTGGCTTTCTTGGGACTACTGAAATGCTTACCACACATGTACAAGGCTTGCTCTTGCTGAAGCCTGTCAAAGGTTGAAGATGGAAGGCTTGCTCCTTGCTGAAGCCTGTTGAAGGTTGAAGCTGGAGAGAATGTAGTTGTGCGCAACATGCAGTGAGAGTTTGGGATATTGGGGTCACGGAAGCATGCCGGTGCAGAGACTCTGGGAAGGAAGGAAAATATTTGGACGTGAACGTACGCCATTTCGCCTCTTGAAATCAAAGTTTTTTGAAAACTGGCTAAGCAGTTCCATGATTGATCTGTTTGGCAGCTCGGAGGGTCTAAACAGGCTGCTTAATATTTAATTATAATTTATCACTGAGTCGGTTGAAAAAAAAGAGACGAAAGTGGCTTCCAGGGAACCAGATGTTGACAGAGCAAATCTGTGTGCATTGCTTCTTTCGCTGAGATTGTCCGCGAGTCACTTCCTTTGTTGTGGTTTGTGGGGCTTAGCATTTTACTCTATGGCAAATCCTCAATAAGACTTTAAACAGCCTTAATCATTATGCTAGATGCTGTACTTGGTGAGCACTTTGTTTGTTTTTTTTGGGCGCTCAAGTGAAGCCAGAAATAGAATGATGGAGTGCAGCAGTGCCGAATTGCACAAAGGCAACAAACATAAGATTTAAAGGCTGTGTCTCTCCTTTCAGTCGTACTAGCAACGAGCCAGTTTTAACAGGATGCTTTGGCAAAGTCCTTGTGAACATACAAAGCACATTCAGTATGGTCACAGATTGAGATTAATTTTATTATAATGAAAAAAATGACTAAGTACTCACGGTGATGCTACACAGTTGAAGATGATGATGATGATGGTGACAGTCATGATGATGACACCGATGATGATGCTTAGTATAATGTTACACACATGCACGGCAATACGGAAGGAACAGCCCTGATTTCCCTTGAGTTAATAAAGCTCCTTCCTCAAGCTATGCCATGCTCCAGAAATCAAGTCAAAGCAGTGGGCCTGGAAGGGAGCAGCTTTACAGAGCAATTCAAACCCTGGCGCTTGACAGATGTCCAGAGAGAGTGGCATTCGCTTTGGCAGATATATGAAGGAATACTACGCATATGCCCAAATCAGAAATCCTGTGGTCAGAAATCCACTTGTCCACATTGCCTGGAGGCATATTTCTCTTGCAGACCAGGGGATGATTTCTCAGTTAGTTACCAACGACATGTGCTCCACAGTGCCTCTGGTGGCCACCAAGGGTCAATGAGATCAAAGGGAGGCAGAGAAGGGCTGGAGTCATATGAAAGTGGGGGTTGCTGGGAGGACCAGTTGAGAGAGGTCACAGAAAGAACAAAAAGATTAATATAACACATCTTTAATGTAATTAAACACCAAGTACTATATATAAAGTTATTATTTATGCATGGCCTCTGAGTTATTTAGTCTGACATCATTCAAGGTGAGCGCAAGTAACATGAACCAAGATTTAAGAGAAACTTTGGATGAAAGCACAGAAAACAGCAGCTGCTAATGAATGCTGTTGTGACCCACTGTTGTTGTTTTGTTGTTTCCATGGCTACAACACTGGGACAATGCAAGCTACTGTGTCCCTTCACCAAACAGAAAACTCACTGTCATTTACACACCTCTGGAGTAAAAACTATCCACTTTGTTTGATTAGTGTTTCAGTAGAAGTCATTTCCACACAAAAGACATGCATTAAAAAGAGAATGAATTAAGAACTTCAATGGACTGCATTTAAACAACTGAAGCATTTAAATCTGATCTTGAAGTCTGGGCTCAAGATTACACAGGCAATGCCATAGATCTGTCCCTGTTGGACATAAATAAAAGAAAAGAAAGGAACTTTTACAATAAATATTTGAAAGTGAAAGGTTTATAATGGGAAGGGGACGGAATCTGGAAACAGGTGACATGAAAGGGTGAACGTGAAGTTTTCCATTTTTTCCTGCAGGTATTTTTTGTTAATGAGGGGAGGCAAATATTTTTTAGAGGGAACTGTTGAAGTTTCTCTCCCAATTCTGTTTAAAACAGAAAACGGAAAACTTTACTCTGCTATGATTTATAAAATAAAACTCAATATCCGCTAATACAGTAAGATTTATTATTCGCATTATACACACGAGTACACATGTATACTAGCTTATTTTGCTGCACATTTATTTTTTAACATTATTTATATAAGATTTATGACGGTCCATTTTTGGGTTCATATGTTTTTTTGCCTATTTTTTCTGGGCCATTCTGAGTGGGATCATATTTTTTCCATTTGCTGAAAAGCACAATTTTCTCACAGATTACCATGCATGACATCACTGGGCATGTGATTTTGGGCTTTCACAGAGACACTTGTCTTTGGTCATGGAGCCAACTCGGCCCTCTCTCCATATGTCTCTCACACCACACTGGCAGTTTAATGCAGGCTGTGGCACATACACACGCACACACACACACAGAGTAATCACATTGCAGCTGCTTCAAGTCAGACCATAGCAATCCACACATGTGTTAAAAATTATGTGGGCACAATTTGCCCATTAGAAATATTGGACTGGGGGGCACTTTAAAGAAAAAAGAAACACTAGCCTATCCATCCCCCATTTATTGTTTTAGGCAACATGGAGTTACGGCTCCTATATGCGGCCACATTCATCTTTTTGTGCGTTTGATTGGTTGGTCTTGTTTGCTGGGAAATAGCTGCGGCAACAACACAGTAAATCTGACTAATTTGAAGGCATGAGAAGCAGTTGCCACAGATGCTAGTGGAGAAGAACGCACAAAGCTGACCTCACTAGACGGCCCCCCGGTCCTGAATCACCAGAAATGGGCTGAGAACGGATCTTCCTGGAGGTCTAACGATGGAGCAAGAAAAGAGTCAGCATTACGGAGATTCGACGCGGCAACGCTTTTCCCGAAAATTTAGCACCTGAAATAAAAAACAGTGCCTAACACAACACGTACAATAAAACATTATCGCTCCACATATTTCTTATATTTCTTCATATAACGATAGATAGTAGCGCAGTTTTTCTGATCGTCAGTCACACATTGTCAGGCCAGTAAAATTCAACTGCACTGTACGAAGCCCTGTAAAATCATGCACTGTAAATCTATGGTGAAAACAGCATGCAGACAGCTTTGCAGTGGTAATAGCATATATGGTAATCGAAAAATATAGTTCGGCGTTGTGTTATTAATCCTAAAGAAAAGGTTAAAAAAAAGCAGCTGCTCTACGCTTAAGTCTGCCCCAGAGCAAGAGCAAGAGAGCAGGGACGGTGTGAAATGGGAGGAGTCGTTTCGGATCAATGTGTGTCAGTTTCCCCTCCCAGTCCATAACAGCCCAGGGAGCCCGCTGCAGTCAAAAAGGCATGCTAAGGGATTTGAGTCTTCAGAACCTGCGCACGGCCTGGGCCCTCCCCTCCGTCGCTCGGGGCGACGGCGTTGCCGTGAGTGACAGCTTTTCCTCTTGGCCTCATTTTCCGTTTTGCGGATCACTAGCGAGCGACGTCTGATACCTTCAGGGTTTTTGGGGAAACCCGGTCGCCATGCAGGGAATCTGCCTGCTGGTAAATGTGCCCCTGTCTAGGCCCATTGGGCAAGTGTTTGTGCTCCCACCTGCTCCCAAGCTCCTCAGCCGCTGGAGCGCCCGCAGGCCAGATCTATCCGGCGCCTGGAGGAGGGACCGTAATGGCGTCCCAGGTTGCTCGGTTCTGTGCGTCCGCCTGTGCCCTATGACCTGCAGGCCCCAGTCTAATGCTCAGAGAGCAGGCTCCTGTTGCCGTCCAATTTCCTACCCATGTGTTTCCACTGCTGTGACAGCAAGTCTTGGCAGATGGCCAATCCCACACTCTTCTCAAGTATGGCGTGGTGCTCCGAGAACCTCTCCACTTTTTACTTCATGAAGGAAACAATAAAGAAAACAAATATATCATTTGCCTGTAATTCTCACTGTGTTCTTGTCTGTAATGTGGTCTGTGTTCCTGGCTGTAATGTGGTCTGTGTTCCTGGCTGTAATGTGGTCTGTGTTCCTGGCTGTAATGTGGTCTGTGTTCCTGGCTGTAATGTGGTCTGTGTTCCTGGCTGTAATGTGGTCTGTGTTCCTGGCTGTAATGTGGTCTGTGTTTCTGTCTGTAATGTGGTTTGTGTTCCTGGCTGTAATGTGGTCTGTGTGCCTGGCTGTAATGTGGTCTGTGTTCCTGGCTGTGATGTGGTCTGTGTTACTGGCTGTAATGTGGTCTGTGTTTCTGGCTGTAATGTGGTCTGTGTTCCTGGCTGTAATGTGGTCTGTGTTCCTGGCTGTAATGTGGTCTGTGTTCCTGGCTGTGATGTGGTCTGTGTTACTGGCTGTAATGTGGTCTGTGTTCCTGGCTGTAATGTGGTCTGTGTTCCTGGCTGTAATGTGGTCTGTGTTCCTGGCTGTAATGTAGTCTGTGTTTCTGGCTGTAATGTGGTCAGTGTTCCTAACTGTAATGTGGTCTGTGTTCCTGGCTGTAATGTGGTCTGTGTTTCTGGCTGTAATGGGATGTAAGGGGGGTCGGGTAGGAGGATCAGACGCGACCAGAAAAGGATACAAAAAATTACCCACACAAGTGAGTAATCACTAGAAAAGAAAATATAAAGAAAGATGGGACAAAAACTCCCAAACAAACGAAATGAAATGTCTTTTATCAAAACAGGACGATATTCGAAACTCAAGTAGAGAGATACACTGAGAGTAATGTAATACACCAATGAATAATGGCTGTAATGTGGTCTGTGTTCCTGGCTGTAATGTGGTCTGTGTTCCTAATTGTAATGTGGTCTGTGTTCCTGGCTGTAATGTGGTCTGTGTTCCTAGCTGTAATGTGGTCTGTGTTCCTGGCTGTAATGTGGTCTGTGTTCCTGGCTGTACTGTGGTCTGTTTTACTTTCTATAACGTGGGCTGTGCACTTGGTTATAATGTGTTCCTTGTTTGCTACTTGTACATTTAATGCTAATTTGTACGACATTACAACAGAGCACAGCTGAACTGGAGCAATGCTCCAGACTTGAACGTGATTAGGTTGCAAAAATTAAACATATCCCCCAAAACAACCTCTGCTGACAGTATAGCATGAATGCCACTTGACACCGGGGCGAATCAATCGTAGCGCAAGTTAAGGCTTTTAAGATTTCAGTCAATAACCAATTTAAGGCAATGTCCGCTTTCGACATCACCTTTACGGCCTTTTCCCTTTTTAAACAAATTGAAAAGGGTGTGAAATGTAAGATATGAACTAATTCTGCCTAAAGGTTTGTCAGTGTGAGGCACGAAAACCTGGACAAAGTTGGGCATACCAAGTACTTGTCCTTTTAATGCTTTATGTAGTATGCATAGTAATAGTATCACATATTTAACTATGAATGTTTAAGAGCTACTTGCACTGTGTGCACCAAAATTGGTCCTTCACAGACTTTCCCCAGGGAAATTTTTCATGTTCTACCTGGCGTTCATAAACAATTCAAGCTTTATCAGATACACTTGGCAAAAGGATTGCTGTAATAATGATCAATTATACAGAGTAGCCTTGCAGTAGGTATCTTTCGTGGTTGCTACCTAGTTCCTCAGTTTTCATATCCTCATTGAAAAAAACCCTAAACCAATCAATGAAAGAATGAATGAAAAATTATAAAAAGACTTGCTTGCTAGGGCTATCCTTGTGTATACTGTAGAGATATTATCTCATACATATGAGATATGATGATCTCATCCATAGGAGTTATTATGTCATACATACAAGTTATTATCTCTCAGGTTTTGGCCGACGTTGCCTTTCAGGACTTCCGTATAAATCTCTTCTTGTTATTATTATTATTATTATTATTATTATTATTATTATTATTATTATTATTATTATTATTATTATATTCTTGGTAGTTAATGATTCGGAATGCTAAATTCCCTTCTAACCGAGCATCTTTTCCCCCTGAGAAATGGGGTAAAGACCTGAATCTCAGTCTTGGTTTTAGTCAGTAACAGCAAGAACAACAAAGGGACATTTTAATTTCATCCCTGTGTTTTAATTGTGAAAACACAATGTGTCTAATCTTCTTAGAACTTCATTTGGGATTGTGAGTCAGTCCGCGCAAACCAATAGCCTGGTAAGCCCTCCCTTATGTCATATCTTTAGAGACCGAACAAATCCCAATTCTGCACACATTAGCTCCTCTCCCTAAACGGAACTGGGGACCCTGGGGGCCCTACGGGGAAAGCATTCAATGGGCATGCTCCCCCGAGGTAGGTCAGTGAGAGAATAAGCATGAATTTTGTAGAGGGGACAGGGAGACATTTGCACAGGCAAGGATTCATGGGGCCATACAGCCCAGGGAGAGACATGGCTTCCCTGACGCCGCGCTCTAATGTTAAAAATCCTGCAGTACAATACAGGGTTTGATATACCGCTGCCTGATATAGTTAAAACATACTGAATGGGGAAAGGAAGGACGTTTTCCCCTAAACATGAGTTACCTGGTTGTTATATACAGTATATATAAAAAAATATTACCTTGTAATAATCAGCTTCTTGGTGATAACACAAAGGAAGACACATGCACGCAAGCATGTGCACGATTTCACATTATACAAGTAGAAGAGGCTGGAAAACAGGTGCCGTACCGAGGCCAAACAGCGATCCAGAAGTCCCATGTGCCCCACCCTTCCTCAGTCGTCATTTATCACGTCTTCTCAGCGTTTCTCAAGAGTTTCTCAAGCGTTTCTCAAGCGCCCAAGTGCCTAATCTCCCGGCTGGCGCTGCGCAGGAGATATCCACAGTACGGGGGCTGTACGCGTCGTTCATAGCCGCGAAAAGCGCCGCAATTTGCGAGTGACACCTCAGGTGGCCGGCTTGGCATGCCACCCACTCGAGTGAAATGCACTGGCAGTTTGAAAATGGCAATTTAAGAATTCAGAAGGATATTAAACCAGTTTACTCTCACTTATCCCCATGCATTTGCATGCAGCATTATTCACTGTAATAGGTACAGCCAGGAAGTGAATTATGCCTTAACATAACGGCAAATTGAAATACAAATAATGTTCATGTAAGTGTAAAAGCCACATAAGCCTCAGAAACAATATTCTCCAAGTATCATTTACATTTACCAATCATCATTCATCGTTAAAAAAACAGAAACATAACAGAAAACCTAACAAAGAAATGCTGCCAAATATTTCAACATGTAAAATAAATTTAACATGTAAATAAATTTAACACTTTATATCACCAGTTATAAAAATAGAAAATATGGCAGTATGTAGGGCTGGTCATAAAATGAAAGTGGGGAAAAACTGTCATGTGTAAATAATGTTGGTGTGCAGTTTAACAAAATAAAACTATTATTTTGTAAAACTGTAGTGCAAATTTTAAGAATTAACAGTAACTGTCTTGGCAACATTTTTTTCCCCAAAAACCCACTTATGTGCCTTAAAAGTGTAAAAGTGCTTCTCAACGACTGCCAAATTTATGAGCCTTTTCTTTTTGAACTTTGTAGGTAACTGTAAAACTTTGTTGGTAAACAGTGGAAACCGAGTAAACAAGACTTTCTCCTAATAGGGATGATTTCAGAGACTCTGTTTCATTTCATCAGGGCCATCAAAGTTAAGCCACTTATCTCGGACACATACCGGGGAGTGATATGGTGAAGAAGCACTGTAGGCCTACTTAGTGTCCCTCTTGCCTTCAGATGGCTTTCAGCTAATCTCAGTCATTTGACTTCATTAAATTTATATGTAATGTAAAATGGGTTTAATTGTGACTAATTTTATGTTCCACTCTTTGTCTGTAATAGCAATGATGTATATTTTTTTACCTATCACCGTCAAGTTAAATGACTAAAATATAGGCTCTACTCAATTATCCGTGCGTATAGAGACAAGGAAGCCTTGCTCTTAGCGTTAAAGATGTCTTAACGCAGCAGGTTAACTTAATTAACCTCTGACCTTTTGGCAATTATAAAAAATCTCACAGATCAATTTTATTGATCTCCTTCTATGCATCCGAGATAATTGGAAGTGTTGTGTGATATAATCAGATAGGGGGGGGAGGCGGTGACAGACGGCTTATCTTGGTTGGATCTGTTTTGGATTGTTTTGGCAGTGGTCCCCACATAAGGCCCATATTGTGTCTTTGTGCTCTGCCTCTGTTCTATGGATCTCCGTCTGCTCTCGGCTGTTTCTGAAGCCAGATCTGTACAGCTGCCGGGCAGATGGGGGTCTGAATTTACATATCATCCAGAATAGAAAATGTATCCTCTACCGCAGCACACACACACTCTCTTACTCCCTCTCTCTCTAACTCTCCCAATCTCTCTCACGCCCACATTTACACACACACACACACACACACACACACACACACACACACACACACACACACACACTTGCATACACTCAGACACATTCAAACCTACGCACACACAAACACACAATTCAAAGTCCATACAGGCAGTGACATGCACACAGGCACACACAGAGACACAGACACATATTGCAAACACTCTTATTTACACAGATACACTGTACACACAGACACAATTACACAGAAATACCCACACTTACACACATACCCACGGACAGACACTTCACAGTAGCTGTTGCTGCCTGGAACAAGTCCAAAGTTTCAGCTTCAGGCCATCTGGCCTGTTGTCAACTTTCCTGGATAGACAAAGAAGACAGAATGAAAGTCATACAAGCTGTCTTAATTAGTCAGAGTGGATGTGGATGCTTTTCTGCCAAAAATGTAGTGGCTCAATTGTGGGAAGGAAGAGTAAGAAGCTCACAAATCCTGACTACAGGCTCTCGTATAGCTTAATGCACATACCTTTATAGGAGAGACAGGATGACCTAAATGTAGGCTATGCAATATCTCAGTGATTTTGCAGTTATGGGATGCGTATATGCAATAATTGTGTGAAATATGTGATATAGGCCTACTAATAATGATATATACAAAAATGTTTACATTTAAAAAAAGGTCTGGAACAGCTGTTTCGGTAAGAACATTTAATATTTTGTGTTGTAGATTAAAACTGCTGAAATTTACGTAAATTAAAAGTTTTACAATGTACTGTGACAGTGGACTTAAATGGGCCGTCAGCTGTCAGTTTATCCTGATTTGCTCTCCCTTCCAAGTACAAATGCAATTAAGAGTGCTCTTATCTATCTATCGTCAGTAAGTGTGTGTTGCGCTTACTATGTTTTCACCTGCTAAAAACGGATAATGGGTGAAAATATGGTAGAGATTATGTTCTGACACCAATGTTAAAATTCAAAATTGATGTTAAACTGATCAAAGTTAGTTGCCTGTAGGCTTGCATTCGTGGTATAGCAGCTAGGCTAATTCACAAGAGTGATAGAGACGATCAGTGCCACTGAGAAATAATGTCCGTGGCCATTTGTTCAGTGTGCTTTAACCTGTTGAGCAAATGTGTTAAACACGGTGGTCTAGCCTACTTTACATTTTGCCCTAAGTTAGCCACAAGTAAGCTGACTAGCGAGGGTATCCCATCTAATTCACTCGATACCGAGACATGATAGGTGCTAATGATTAATTCATGGTATCACACAAAGGCATAACACTGGATTGAACATTGGATAGGTTGAGGTGAACATCCCTGTAGGGGGTATAGGGGCGTATACCTGGGGGAGGGGGGCTGTATGTAAATTAGGTTGTGTGGAATAAAAAGTTGGTAAACTGACCATGTTAGCATGCTAACGTTACGAGTCCATAATAGCAATGTAGTGTAGTTGTGTATAGGCTAGCTTGGCAGTTAGCCATTAGTCCAATATTTTACCCTGGAAAATCTAACTAAATATCTTGCTTCTTCTTGATGTACTTTAAACTGTACCTTTTTTATAGTACTTTTTTCTTACTGTTATTAACAATAATTTTATTACAATTAATGTTATTACAATTCAAGCTAAAAACAAAGAACAAAAATAATCACTTGCCATCTACTTTTATACAAATTAAAACACCTACAGTGAAATTTGTCCTCATCGTAGCTAGATTACATTTATTACAGCAACACATCAAAAGATGAATTGAACACATTCAAAGGTGGAACATACCATTATTCATTTGAACTCTTTCCCTTTCTTCACCAACGACGATGTCCACTCCAGTTGAAATTTCAGTACTTCTCCCTTCACAGTTCACAACGGAGCTTGCATGGGTGCAACCAAGTTTCAGAATGTAGGGGGGATGGAGAGCCAAGTATTTTTGGTTTCCTTGCTAATAAGCATAAAAATGGGAAAGCAGATCTTTTCTAACAACAAATATGTTTTTTTTTCTTCATAACATGTGGGTGGGGGGAGTTATTGTACTGCCCAGTTATGATTATTGAAGGGGTTACATCCCCTGTATCCCCCCCATCCCCAGAGATGATGCCCTCAGTAGCACATCTGTGTGTACGGCATAAATTATTGTAATTATTACACCTGTCACAAAGAATATTTTCAAATGGGAATTTATTCCACTGTTTTGTGTTTTATACTGTTACTAGAGTACTTTATGAAATTATACAGCTATGCATACATTTTGCTAGATTTATTGTTCAAATTAGTATGCATCATAGTGGAAAAAATGAAAGAGAATTTAATGTTAATAAGAGTGAATTGTAAAGAACGGGCCTAATAATGAGGTTTTCATGATTTCTCGTGCGAAAACCACCGTCAGACTCGTTCGACACCCGGCCTCCGCAGCGGGCGATAGGCCCGGCTACGGTTCCATCCACTTTAAAAAAATATTTGCTTTGTATTTTATATCTGTGACGGGCAGAGAAAGGAACGCAGGGACGTGCTGTTATCCTGGGGGCAGGCAAGCACGGGCTAATGAGAATGTATAATCAGACGCACGACGTGCGATACCTCATAGGAATCATTTTCACATTGCCAACAAATGAAAGGATCAGGGTTTAATTTGGCACCGTGCCCAAGGGACCTCTAAACACCTTTTTCCCCAAGAGGGATGTCAGCCTCGCCCGTCCATGTAGCTCGGCTGCCGATAATAATCAGGATAGGATATATCCGATTTCATTTCCGCCTGCTTCACCGCGCTTTTATTATTAATGTCAACATGCTAATATAAATACACTTCTGTCAGATTTCACTCTGGCCAGTTCGTTTATTGTAAGAAGACCTTTGGCAAGAGGGGTTTTGGCAGCCGCAGTCCAAGATAGCGCAAGAAAAAATCTTGCCACAGATTTCTGCATGGTTAAAAAACATACTTATTGTTTTTGCAAACGGCCGACTTAAAATTCACGCGGCGCGGGCCTCCCTCCTAAAAAACATAAAAATGTATTCAAGCCACGTGCGTTTAGAATCGGTCCGAGTAGGTAAGCGTTAAGGAAATGACAGCGAAGGAGCAGAATGCGCAGATGTCTGAGACTGCAGGTGGTCGCAGGGAGCGGTGTGTTGGACAGAACACGCTGCAGCTACAAAGGCGCTTCAGAAACTTTAGCATAAGGACGCACTCTTTGCCAAGAAAGTGACTCCAGCAGCAGCCAGTCCAGCACGAGGCTGGCTGAAGATCCTCTCCCCTTTGATTTCATGCCGACCTCTAGTGGGAAAAATTAGTGATGGGACGGTGAGATTGAGGTTACTTGGGGTTGCACTGAATTGTCAAATCACTCTTATTTGAACCAATCAAAATAATTGTGTCTTTGCAGCAAATCGCAATTATTGGTTCAAATCAATGAGTATACAATGAGTTCTCCTATTTTGGGTTTTTATGAGGCCTTACTTTGCCATTACATGATATTGTATTAATTTACCACAGGGTCCCTCAATCTTATCCAGAAAGGGCTTTTTTGGATGCAGGCTTTTGTTCCATCCAAGTAATTACACACCTGATTCTACTAATCAACCACTACAGTCTTTGCTGAGGACCTTGATTAGCAGAAACAGGTGTGTAACTGTTTGGTTGGAACAAAAGCTTGCACCCACACTGGCCCTTACTGTATAAGATTGAGGACCCCCTGATTTAGCAGATACTTTTATCCAGAGCAGTGTCCCATAGAATCATAAGTGCATTCACCTGATGAATATGAGCAATAGTGACAGACCTGTCATCTGGCTAACAAAATGCCTATTGGATTCCCAGCCCATGCATAGATCACAAAAGCACAAATTCAAGTTAACAACACAAACCAAAAACTAATGTACAAAGTCCAAGTAGTCTGAATGACTACATCTATAACATTTCCTGGGAATAATCAATGAATTCAGTAACAAATAGAACAAACAAACAAAAACAGAAATAAATGAAGACTTGTAATAGGCCTACTATAGAACAGTGTGATGAAATAGTAATGAAGTTGTAATGTTCCGCTCCCTTCCTGTTCGTTTTCTGTATTTTCCTGTTTTCCCTCCGTGTCATGTTGGATCCTTTTGTCCGTGTTTTCCCCGCTGCTGCGGTCTGGGCGTTTCCTTCCCTGTCTTGTTCGTTTGGTTGTCTCACTTCCGCCTTTTCACTCCGTCCCCCCTCGTTGCATGCATTCCCTCACCTGGTGTCTTGTAATCACTCCTGCTGATTTTCCACACCTGTCCCTTGTTTAGTTCTATTATTAACCTCACTATTTAGTCCTTCGGCTGGCTGCCAGTCGGCGCCAGTTCGTTAACGTTCGTCACCCGGTGTTCATGCTCGTTGTTTTCCTGGTCGTGTTAAAGAGAACTACTCGCTTGGTCGGGGAATATTATCCCCGTGCAGCTTGGGTTCGGCTCCTAACTACAGTCTGGTAGTTAACCACCCCGTCAATTCTTGTCGTGCATGCAGCTAACCTGTTTCCCTTCTCCTCCATCTAACCCAGCTCCCATTCACCCGTGGCAGTGTTCGTTTCCCCCCGTTATCGTTGTGTGTGTTGCGGTACCTCCACCTCCAGCTCGTGTAGGCTCCGGGAGAGCTTGCTACCTGGCTACCCTCCAGTTGTTCCTGTCCGACCGAAGAAGCCAACGAGTTCTTCGGCACCGGCTCCTGGAGCTCTGGAGACAGTCAGCTCCTTCCGGACCTACCGCAGCTACGCCACACAACCCATCTCTGCCGTGCTTCACCAACCACCTCCCTCTCAAACCCTGCACCTCCGTGAGAACCTCCCGGTCATTCCCGTGCCTTCCCTTGCACTAACCCTACCTTTTGTTTTTGTTCTGTACCGGTGCAGTCAATCCGGTCCAGTTCCTGTCCTGCCGTAGTGAGCCGCTCCCCAGCAATTCCAGTCCAGGTGTGAGTCTCGCACCTACCTGTCCAGTCCAGTTCCGGTTTGGAACAAATCCGTTCCAGACCATTGTTCCAGTGTGGACCTCCCGGTCCAGTTCCAGTCCAGTCCAGTTCCGGTTTGGAACGAATCCGTTCCAGACCCCTTGTTCCAGTGTGGACCTCCCGGTCCAGTTCCAGTCCAGTCCAGTTCCAGTCCAGTCCAGTTCCGGTTTGGAACAAATCCGTTCCAGACCCCAGTTCCAGTGTGGACCTTCCGGTCCAGTTCCAGTCCAGTCCAGTTCCGGTTTGGAACAAAACTGTTCCAGACCCAGATTCCGGTGTGGACCTCCCGGTCCAGTTCCTGTCCAGTCCAGTTCCGGTTTGGGAACGAAACATTCCAGGCCTGCCAGTCCAGCTCCGGCTTGGAGCAGCCCGTCCCGGGCTACATACTGTTCCTGTGTGATATCGTGTTTTTTCCCCTCTTGTACAGTGTTGGGACTACCCCAACACTTAATTTATTAAACACCCTCTTTGTGAATCTGTCTCCTGGTCGTTGCACTTGGGTTCGTCCCGTTTCTGGTTCGTAACAGAACGAACTGGCCAAAAATCATGGACCCAGCCGACCTAGAGCAAATTCGCCACGCCTTCTCCTGCCAAACTGCGGTCAGCGACCAACAGGGCCGACGTTTGGATGACGTGCTGGAGGTGCTGAGGGTCATCACGGAGCAAGTAGCACAGCTAGCTCTTCACCAGCCGCTTCCGCGTATTCCTGTGGGCCCTACACCGCCCGCGCCGGACCCGCCGGTGGATCCTTCTGTGCCCACTTCTCTCCGTGAGCCCCGCGTTCAACACCCAGAATTATACCGCGGGGAATTGGGAAAGTGTCGCGAATTTTTGATGAAATGCGACATTGTATTCCGGATGCAGCCCTCCTCCTTCGCCTCCGACCCATGTAAGATCGCCTTCATTATGAGCAGTTTGGGAGGTGGTGCCCTGGAGTGGGCTACATCCATCTGGGACAGCCAAGCCGCGCTCTGCATCAACTTCGCCGCCTTCACTGCTGAGATGCGGCGAGTGTTCGATCACCCTACCTGTGGGCGGGACGCAACACAACGCCTACTTCGGGTCCGTCAAGGAAGCCGCAGTGTCGCGGAAATGGCAATACAATTCCGTACCCTCGCAGCGGAGTCCGGATGGAATGACACCGCCCTTCAGGGGGCTTTCCGCCAGGCGCTTAGCGAAGAATTAAAGGACCAACTTGCCACCCGTGAGGAATCAACGTCACTCAATTGCCTTATTAGCCTGGCCATCGCTATTGACAACCGACTCCGTATCCGGTCCCGTGAGCGAGGGGGGAACTCCGGTCATCAGCATCAACATCAACAACACACTCGCTCGCACCCTTCTGCCTCTGGATCCAGGGCGGCGTCTGGTGTCTCTGAGGAAGAGCCCATGCAACTGGGCAGAGTTGCGGTCAACGCCGAAGAGCGCCAACGTCGCCTGCGATCAAGATCTTGTTTTTACTGTGGCAAACCAGGCCACCAGATCGCCTCATGCCCCATTCGCCCAAAAGAATAGGCTCGCCAGTAAAACTGGGCGTACTGACGAGCCCAATCATACCTTGCCATGCAGCTCAGAATCGCCTGGTCTTCAAGGCCACTCTCCTTTGGGGGGACAAGTCCGAAGTTTCGTCGGCCCTTATCGACTCTGGGGCCGACGCCAACTTTATGGACATCACCTTCGCCAGGAGGGCCGGCATCCCCACGGATCTACTACCCTCTCCCATCACTGCCTTTGCGTTAGACGGGAGAAGTCTGGGGTTAGTCACCCACTCCACCGTTCCCGTACAGCTCGTGTTATCCGGCAATCATAGGGAGAGTATTCAACTTCTGCTCATTAATTCGCAACAATCCCCCATAGTTTTGGGTCAGACCTGGCTCCGCCTTCACAACCCTCATATCGACTGGCAAGCCGGTCGTATCCTGGCGTGGAGCAGCCACTGCCTGGCTAGCTGTCTCCGTTCCGCTCTCCCCCCTCCGGGGTCCAAGAATTCCAGCACCAACTTACCCGAACCCGATTTGTCCAACGTCCCCAAGCAATATCACGACCTCTCCCTCACCTTCTCCAAATCACGCGCTCTGTCCCTACCTCCTCACCGACCCTACGATTGTTGTATCGACCTGCTGGCAGGAGCCAAGCTCCCGTCGGGTCGTCTCTACAGTCTGTCGGGCCCGGAGAAACTCTCCATGGAGGAGTATATTCATGAGTCCCTCGCCTCGGGCATCATCCGCCCCTCCTCTTCTCCTGTTGGTGCTGGGTTCTTTTTTGTGGGGAAAAAGGACGGCTCACTACGGCCCTGCATCGACTACCGAGGGCTAAACCAAATAACCATCCGCAACAAATATCCTCTTCCCCTTATTAATACTGCATTTGAACCCCTCTCGCAGGCCGTCATTTTTACAAAGCTCGACCTCCGTAATGCGTACCACTTGGTGCGTATACGGGAGGGGGATGAATGGAAGACTGCCTTCAATACCCCGTTGGGCCACTACGAGTACCTAGTGGTCCCCTTCGGCCTTACTAACGCCCCGGCAGTCTTTCAGGGCATGGTAAATGACGTCCTGCGAGACCTGTTGGGGAAAACTGTGTTTGTTTATATCGATGACATTTTGATTTTTTCTAAGTCCCCTCAGGAGCACATTCTCCATGTCCGGGAGGTTCTCCAGCGTCTGCTGGAAAACCAGCTCTTTGTCAAAGCAGAGAAGTGCTCCTTCCACGTCTCCTCAGTCCCGTTCCTCGGCTTCATCATCGAGGAGGGCAGCATCCGGGCGGATCCTGCCAAGATCAAGGCGGTGACAGAATGGCCCCAACCCACCTCTCGTAAGCACCTACAACAGTTCCTTGGTTTTGCCAATTTTTACCGTAGATTTATCCGTAATTACAGTGTCATTGCTGCTCCCCTAACCAAACTCACCTCCACTGCTTTTTCTTTTTGTTGGAACTCCGAGGCTCAGCTCGCGTTTGAACGCCTTAAGACTCGGTTTTCCTCAGCCCCTATTCTTTGTCACCCTGACCCTACCCGCCAATTTACGATTGAGGTGGATGCCTCCGACACCGGCGTGGGGGCCATTCTGTCCCAACGAGCCGCCTTGGACAACAAGCTCCATCCCTGTGCTTTCTTCTCCCGGAGGCTGTCCTCCGCCGAGCGGAACTATGATGTCGGGGATCGGGAGCTTCTGGCCATCAAGCTGGCTCTTGAGGAGTGGCGCCACTGGCTGGAGGGGGCAGGTAACCCCTTTATTGTTTTAACTGACCACCAAAACCTCATTTATTTAAAATCTGCTAAGAGGCTTAATGCCAGACAGGCGAGGTGGTCATTATTCTTTGCCCGATTCAATTTTTCTGTGTCCTACCGCCCCGGTTCCCGCAATATCAAGGCGGATGCCTTATCCCGTGTTTTTTCCCTTCCCTCCAGTCCTGCTGACCCCGAGTCCATTCTACCGGCTTCCTGTATAGTGGCTGCGGTCTCGTGGAGGATTGAGGAGATTGTGAGGTCCGCCCAGACTTCCCACCCTGACCCCCGTAGTAACCCTAACTCCTCCCTGTTTGTTCCCAACCCCGTCCGCTCCCAGGTCCTTGAGTGGGTTCACGCCTCCTGTCTGGCGTGCCACCCAGGTGTTGCCAGAACGACCACCCTCGTCAGGAGGAGTTTTTGGTGGCCCACGCTCAAGGAGGATACCCGTGCTTTTGTCCTGGCCTGCGCGGTGTGCGCCAGGAGCAAGGCTTCCCACCAGCCTCCCTCTGGTCTTCTCCTTCCCCTCCCTGTTCCGGGCCGTCCTTGGAGCCACATTGGCGTAGACTTCGTCACCGGTCTACCATTGTCAGAAGGCAACTCCGTCATTCTGACAATTGTGGACCGGTTCTCCAAGGCGGTTCACTTTGTTCCCCTCCCTAAGCTCCCGTCCGCCCTCGAAACTGCGGAGCTCCTGGTGTCTCATGTGGTCAGGCTGCACGGGATCCCATCCGACATTGTGTCGGACCGTGGGCCCCAATTCTCCTCCCAGGTGTGGAAGGCGTTCTGTGTAGCCCTGGGGGCCTCGGCCAGTCTGTCGTCTGGTTTTCATCCCCAGTCTAACGGCCAGGCAGAGAGGGCGAACCAGGACCTGGGGGCCGCCCTGCGGTGCGTCACTGCACGCAATCCCGCCTCCTGGAGCCGTTTTCTTCCCTGGGTAGAGTACGCCCATAACTCTCTTAAGAGTGCGTCTACAGGGTTGTCCCCGTTCGAGTGCTCATTAGGCTACCAACCTCCTCTCCTGTCGGCCCAGGAGGCTGAGGTAGCAGTCCCCTCCGTCAAATCCCACATCCTCAAGTGCAAACGCGTGTGGAGACTTGCACGCACCGCACTCCTGCGCTCGAATGCCCGTTCCCAACGTCTGGCGGACCTGCACAGGACCGCAGCCCCTAAGTACAGAGCCGGTCAGCAGGTCTGGCTTTCTACTTCCAACATTTCCCTTCCCTCCTCCTCTAAAAAACTTCGGCCCCGTTTTATTGGTCCCTTCCCTGTTGTTTGTCTCATTAACCCGGTTTCTGTTAAACTCTCCCTCCCCTCCTCCCTCAAGGTCTACCCCGTTTTTCATGTGTCACAGATCAAGCCTGTCGCCTCCAGCCCCCTCAGTGCCCCTACCCTCCCTCCTCCACCCGTCCGGGTCATCGACAACGCCCCGGCCTACACGGTGGACCACATCATCGACATCCGCCGTAAAGGTCGGGGCTTTCAATACCTCGTGGACTGGGAGGGGTATGGTCCTGAGGAGCGGTCGTGGCTCCACAGGAGCCTCATCCTGGATCAATCATTGATCCAGGATTTCCACAGTCGCTTCCCTCTTAAGACCAGGCCGCCAGGTACGCCAGGAGGCGTACGTTGAGGGGGGGGTACTGTAATGTTCCGCTCCCTTCCTGTTCGTTTTCTGTATTTTCCTGTTTTCCCTCCGTGTCATGTTGGATCCTTTTGTCCGTGTTTTCCCCGCTGCTGCGGTCTGGGCGTTTCCTTCCCTGTCTTGTTCGTTTGGTTGTCTCACTTCCGCCTTTTCACTCCGTCCCCCCTCGTTGCATGCATTCCCTCACCTGGTGTCTTGTAATCACTCCTGCTGATTTTCCACACCTGTCCCTTGTTTAGTTCTATTATTAACCTCACTATTTAGTCCTTCGGCTGGCTGCCAGTCGGCGCCAGTTCGTTAACGTTCGTCACCCGGTGTTCATGCTCGTTGTTTTCCTGGTCGTGTTAAAGAGAACTACTCGCTTGGTCGGGGAATATTATCCCCGTGCAGCTTGGGTTCGGCTCCTAACTACAGTCTGGTAGTTAACCACCCCGTCAATTCTTGTCGTGCATGCAGCTAACCTGTTTCCCTTCTCCTCCATCTAACCCAGCTCCCATTCACCCGTGGCAGTGTTCGTTTCCCCCCGTTATCGTTGTGTGTGTTGCGGTACCTCCACCTCCAGCTCGTGTAGGCTCCGGGAGAGCTTGCTACCTGGCTACCCTCCAGTTGTTCCTGTCCGACCGAAGAAGCCAACGAGTTCTTCGGCACCGGCTCCTGGAGCTCTGGAGACAGTCAGCTCCTTCCGGACCTACCGCAGCTACGCCACACAACCCATCTCTGCCGTGCTTCACCAACCACCTCCCTCTCAAACCCTGCACCTCCGTGAGAACCTCCCGGTCATTCCCGTGCCTTCCCTTGCACTAACCCTACCTTTTGTTTTTGTTCTGTACCGGTGCAGTCAATCCGGTCCAGTTCCTGTCCTGCCGTAGTGAGCCGCTCCCCAGCAATTCCAGTCCAGGTGTGAGTCTCGCACCTACCTGTCCAGTCCAGTTCCGGTTTGGAACAAATCCGTTCCAGACCATTGTTCCAGTGTGGACCTCCCGGTCCAGTTCCAGTCCAGTCCAGTTCCGGTTTGGAACGAATCCGTTCCAGACCCCTTGTTCCAGTGTGGACCTCCCGGTCCAGTTCCAGTCCAGTCCAGTTCCAGTCCAGTCCAGTTCCGGTTTGGAACAAATCCGTTCCAGACCCCAGTTCCAGTGTGGACCTTCCGGTCCAGTTCCAGTCCAGTCCAGTTCCGGTTTGGAACAAAACTGTTCCAGACCCAGATTCCGGTGTGGACCTCCCGGTCCAGTTCCTGTCCAGTCCAGTTCCGGTTTGGGAACGAAACATTCCAGGCCTGCCAGTCCAGCTCCGGCTTGGAGCAGCCCGTCCCGGGCTACATACTGTTCCTGTGTGATATCGTGTTTTTTCCCCTCTTGTACAGTGTTGGGACTACCCCAACACTTAATTTATTAAACACCCTCTTTGTGAATCTGTCTCCTGGTCGTTGCACTTGGGTTCGTCCCGTTTCTGGTTCGTAACAGAAGTAATGAAATAAGCTTTTTCTGGTCTCTTGAATGCAGACTTGGTGTCTGACCTTATCTGAATGCAACAAGGCCTTTTAAATATGCAGTGTTGGCCTCGCTGCCGAGAGGTTTAGAGCAGTGTTTCTCTGGCTGCGGTGTGTGAGAAAATAAACCCAGCTGCTCAGGAGAAGACAAGGTGCAATAACAGGCTGCAGGCTTTACAAGAGGTGATGTATTGGAGTGGACAGCGTGCAGCAGCGTATCAGATCTGATTTAGCAGGAATCTCCTCTGCATAATCTGCCTATTTGCTGTTCATTCTACTCCCTCACAAACCCTCCAATGAAGAGGCAGCACATAACCAACAGTTATTCTTCTTTCACACACATGCACACGCTCACACACGCACGCGCACACGCACATGCACACACACACACACACACACACACACACGCACACGCGCGCACACACACACACACACACACACACACACACACACACACACACACACACACACACACACACACACACACAGCCAGAGAATGCTTCATTGAAAAGCAGTTGTTTATATAATAGCCTCCAATGTCAGGCTGAAGGACAATGCATATATTATTGCCTTTGATTACTTGATTTCCTCAGTAATGTTAACTCTTATTTATGAAGATGTTAAGACTGGAGCACACACACTAATCATGACATTTTTTAATTATTCACAGATCCTGCTGCACACAAGAGATCTTTTGTCCATTTTAGCTAGTTGTAGACATGCTCATTCAATAGTACTGCAATTAGCCACGGTTAAAAGTGCGTGGTGGGTAATTTTGCAGATTTTGACCGTAACACTTTTTGGAATCTTGAGAGTGCAAGAGTTAAGAGTTGGGCTGGTATTCACAAGTTGCAAATACCAGCACATTACATTAGCCGTGTATCTATAGTTTGTCCACAGAAAACCCCCCCCAGAATTCACACGATTACATCTTCGGGTCAGCTCTGCGGGTGGCAGCTTGGCTCTTCGGAATATGACCTGTCGGAACGATCACTCCGGGCGTTCCGAATGCGGCTGAGAGCCGTCGAGAACTGAATGAGCGACGGGCGGAAATCTGCGGGGGGTGGCGGAGTGGACAGATCTCGGCCCTGCTCGTGCAATCGCCGTGACTCGTGCTGACGGCCATATTAATCAACTCGGGCGCATGCTAAAACGGAGCAGAAATATGACACCAGGCCAAGCGCACGGTGTTTAGGAAACAAAGGAATGCCCCGAGGTCTGAGCTCTATGTCTGATGAGGAAGGGGTTTTGGCACATCATTGAAATGTCAGAGACCTTTTCCAATGCATCATTACTCTTATGAGACAAGTCCGCCGTCTCAAGAGTCACTCCAGGGACCCTCTTAGCCTCATGCAAGGGAGCAAGGCAATCAATTACGGATGCTGAGGAAAGGAAAAATGCTTGATTCAGTCAACATTTGTCCTTAATTTGACTCGCAATGAGATACAAGTGTTGGCCTTCCCCTTCACCAACGTGGTTTGGGGAGTATCGCAATCACCAAAATTAACTCTCCAAAAGTGTTTACGAAAAGAAAAAGTCAACATTAAGTACTACTGCTGATTGAATTTCCCATTTTTCCAGAGTAAACAAAGCTTCACGGCTGTCTTTTAGCCAGCTTGGATTGAGGCTAGAGTCCCTGGACAGAACAATAAGTGCACAGGTGCAATCTCTTGGGCAAAACAATGCTTTGATCTGAGTGTATTTGTATTGATCTGTTATTGAATGGAAGCCAAGCTTCCTCATCAGTCAGTGAGCCGGAAAAACCAGGCATCTGTATCTGCTTGTGAAAAGGGGCCATTTTATGAGATCAAAACCATGGAATTATAGGTTTCTAGGTATAATGATCCGGCTGCACAGGTAGGCTATAGTATAAATACATTTAAGTGATATGATCATACTTTAGTGGTGGACAAATATAATACTGTAGAAGTATACAGTTGTAAAGACAAATACTGTGTTCCTGTACAGATGTAATGATAGTTTAATTGCATTTTCCCCCACAAATATAGACTTGAGCCTTTGAAAAGCAAACTGTTTTTTCACCTCAATATCTAGCTTAATTTAAGTTGTAGCTCACTGTTATTGTGGGTGTTTAGTACATTTTGTTACTTTTTGTGGCACATGCTTGCAGCAATCTGAATGGTAGCAGCATATCATTTCATGCACCTACCCCAGAGAAGTTGTGCCCACCCTTCCCCCTGACTTACACTTCCTCTCATCTCCATTCATATTCATTACAACAACTTGATTCATTGTTTGGTTGCTTTGGTTGGTTTGCTAAGCAAGGTTGCTATCCAGCCAGGTATGCAAGCTAACTAGCTGATTATATATAATTGCTGCTTCCTATCTAGCCAAGAACATTAGTTATTTAGCTTGCTAAAAATCTCTATACAGATTTTTACAGTAGTAGATTTACAGATTTACAGTAGTACTCTACAGTAGTTTCATAAGTTGTATTGTAATGTTTTCTACAAGCTAGTTTTATTTTGGGGTATAAACCGACCAACATCAGCCTATTTGACACATTTAATCTTAAGTGAGGTATAACCTCTAATATGAAATGTAAAACCTTTATTTGCATTTGTGCAGGCCTACAGCCTTGATAGACACACATATACATGCTTATACATACTATACCCGTCTTTCAATAAAGGACAATAAACTTTCCCTCCCTCCCTCTTCTTCTCTCTCTCTCTCTCTCTCTCTCTCTCTCTCTCACACATCTCCAATGTGTATGGAAGGGTCTGCAGTGGTAACACTTCTTAGTGTGAAGGTTTTTCAGGCCACAGAGGCCATTATCTCCCCTATTATTTGTCCACTCCACCAGGGGGAGTCCTGCTCGCAAGTTCTATGAGGGACAAAAGGAAGAGGCTCTCCCAGAATTTGCTCAGCGCTGTTGTTTAGGAAGGCTGCAGCCTCAACTGGCATGAAGTTTATTCCAGATTGAAACCCTACATGGCCCGGTTCTGTTCCTCTTGTTTTGTGGGACCAATGCTGTATGGTGAAACATGGTGTCCTCAACCTTTCCCCAACAAACACTGTGAGCCAAACCACATCCCTGGAAATACACTTTCTCCGCATCCTGAAGGACTCTTTTTGTTTAAAAAAATGTTCTTGGGACAACGCGTTTCAGCGCCACCACAAACATCAAGGGAGACAAAGGGTCATCTCTGGTACGGACTCCATTATGGCGCAACGGCAGAACATCCTCGCTGAGTCCAGATTGCATCTCATTTTTCAAATTGTCTCGCAGCTTTCCGTGTATATGAGATACAAGAAGAGGATAGTGCATCCAAAACAGATAATGTTCTGGAAAATATGGGTTTTACTTTATTGTGTTTCAGTATCAGTCTTTCATATTAAGATGTGACTCTTAACAGTGCCCAACAATACAATTTGTATTCCCAGACATGACTTGGCAGAAGATTTATCCTGTGAGGTTTTTATTTACAAAGTTTTTTTCTCATAAATGTTCAGCAGGCCTTTTAGTGCCAGTGTTTATCTCTTTGGCAAAGCCAGCGGTCGAGTCCTAATATTCCGTCCCTATACATGACAGTGCACTTGATGGCACCTGATTATTGCATCAGTGACAAGTTACAGTGACAGAGGATTTATATCAGAAGAGGGCTGAAATTGATCTCCTCCCAGCACTTCTGATTATTAAGAAGGCCCAGAGCGTGACATTGATGGGGTGACAGTTAAAATATATGGTCTTGTTTATTAGGTTTTCTCAAAAGCTGCGACATAAATCTTGACAAAGGTGTAGGATCAGGAATGATAGACCCATCCATTTTCAGTCCTCTCTGTCTTTCTGATCCAAAGATTCTGGACTTGGTCTTGGAGTTTGGAAATCAATTTCTTACCAGGCAGCAAACCCAGGAGCATTTGAGGAACAATATGCTAAGTATGAAAATAAAAGCAGAATTTTTACAGTTACTGTTACTGGTTACTTAACAATGTCCCTAAAATATAACGAAGGCAAAGTATTCAGTTGCTTGTAAAAAGTGTTTATTGACCAGAATCTTTAGGGCTTCTAGCCTTGTGTCTTCTCAAGATGCTCTGTAAACTAAAATACTGTTCATTTTAAGTTATGTAATAATCATTATCATTTTATATCTTTAAGAAGACGTGATTCAGCAATTCCAGGGATTTAGCCTATAAGCTTGAAATAAAATTAATCGAGTTCCCCAACTACCACCACACTACCCCACACAGGTTCCACAGAGTAAGGGCCTTCTCAAGAAAAAAGTACATTGCAGGTTTCTGAGAAACCCAAACAAATGAAAGGAAACTGAACCTCTGCACCATGGACCAAATTGAGTCTAATGGAGAATGCTTGACCTCGGGTAGCAGGGTTGCGTGTGCATCTCACAGAGCTATCCGATTTCAGGCCCCATGGCGCCGGACACTTAGCCCGTCTAGTCGGTCCACGACACGTGAAAGCATTATCGTCCTTCTCTCTTGTGTTGCGTTTTGTTTTGTTTCGGCATTCTGCCCCGACGTGCATTTGCTCTTTTCAAAAGCAGGAGGAGTCGGCGCAGCTGACCTCCAAGGGCATTGATTCTGCCATGAACTATGGAAGAATTTCTTCTGTTCGGAAGTTCTGAAGTCCAGGGGGGCGTAGATCTGAAAAACAAAGCTTTAGCCCCCTGAGAAGTGCTCTACTTGCCATTACCTGGCAGACAGGGCCTTAGAAATGAAGAACAGAAGTCCTGTAATTCAAAAGTGATTTACCTCATGGTGTCAGCTGCATACCCAGGAGTCAAATCACATTTTTACATGTCTTATTCAGTTACTGGGAAAGAGCCCTTGCTGTAGCATGGTAATTGTTGTAAAAACATTATGAGATGTCACTGACGCCAGTTGTGGTGCTCAACTGTTCCCTCTGCACATTGCTTCAAAAGGAATCCAGTCTTTAATGACGAAAGGTACAGGAGAAGAGTTAGGCGCTAAAAAAAAGTGTGGCCATAGCTGTCAAATGTCGGTCCAGATGTGATAATATTTGGGTAGGTGTTAGAATTGTAAATCTGTATGAAATTATGAAATATGGATATACGTAATTATACAGAGTGAGACAAATGGATGTGTGTGTGTGAATTGATATTCAATATACAGCTATTCATCTACAGAAAATATGTTTTGCTTTCTGTCAAGAATACCATATTGGATTGTTGGAGAGTGATTGATCTAGACATTGTATACCTATGGATTACAGTGCCTGTGACAGGTGGCCTGACCGATGCCAGCTATCCTGTCTCCTCCACATTGCCTTACATGTGATGTGCTTTGTGCTGGGTAGATCTGTTTAATGTCTCGTTATGTGGGCCGTCATGCCCTTCCTTTGGCTGCCCCTCTATCTCTTACCACTGGGAGGCAATGAGAAAGGACAGAGACACAACACAGTCCTGTCACAGGCGCGCATTTTCGTTTTATTCGCCCTGCAGGCTGATGCGATGTGACACTTTGGACTGAAAAAGAGAATTTCTGTTTACAGAGTGCATCTTAGCTGTTGCATGTTCTGCTCACTGAAATGCAGACATCAACGGATCCATCCAGCTTCGGCTGAAAGCTTACAATCGAGCTTCGGTGCCATTGAGAATCAACCATTTTAACATGGGTAAAACATCTACATACAAATATAACGCTCCTTTTCATGGTTACATTTTAGCATCTTTGAAAATGTTATGATTTAAAGAAAAATAAAGATGGTGGCAAACTCGACTAGTCCAGTGCCGCTGTCTGACAGCATTCCCACAATGCACGTCTTAATCAGAGCACGGCTTTGGTTAAACGTTGATGTACGTTCCTCGCTTCCTTTGTAGGCTACTTGCAATGATTTAAATAACAAACAAACTTCTTGGAAGAAAACGCACATCGCTCTTCCGCAAGTCTTTTCATTTGTTTATTCATTCATGGCGCACGGGTTGCATATTTCCCCAGCCGCAGATAAATATCAGCAGAAATGCAGATTGTTCCGCCGCAGATGATTGACAGGGACGTAAACGTACTTTGGCAGAAACAGTACCGTAGGAAATCGGTTTAAACTGATTTGAATTCATCGCACTGTTCCGCGGGGACGGCGTGATCTTGCACGGCAAAAAGAAAGCAGGCAGGAAGCCTCTTAGTTCACCTCCCCAAAGGTGCGCACATTAATTACTCTGATCCGGGGTCTGCTGCCCCTCTGCAAGATTTTCTGGTTCGGTTTTGCATTTATGTCTTCGTATTAAAATCTGTCATGTATCCTCCTTCGTTTGAAATCCGGGGCAATAACTGCTTTGAATTTAATGCTACAACCTTGCTAGACAACCCTCCACCCACATTGAGGCCATTTAGGACTCTTTGGAAATTAAAAAATGAACATCAATCTGGCCCACTATGAGAAACCTATTGCACTGCGTACAGTAGATTTTCTGTAAGTGGGGTGGTGTTAAATTCTTTATATGGACAATATCTGCAATTCCCTCTCACACAATTGCACCTTAAAGTGCACCACATCCTTTTGAAAATTAAGTAGCTAGATTGAAATGTTTTTCCAAAACTCACAGAAAACCATGTTTTTGTTTATTTTCAAGTTTTTTTTATGTGGAAATCACATTTATGTACATACATAAATGTATAATAATAGTGTGGAAGTAAAACTGCAAGTATCCAACCATTTATCAGAAAAATTATACCTACCTTTAAAAATATGGTTTGTCAAAACTGGACATAGTGAGGTTTGGAAAAACACTTTTCAATTATTAGCTGAAAAAACTGACAAAGAGCTTCTGATATGGTGATGCTTTTTGTAATAATTTTAGATTGCTTTTTATATCTGTTAACAAATTACCTTAAGTGGAAATTTGTCCTGTGCAGTGTTTAAGAATGTCTAAGAGTAATTTTCTTTAAACAAGCAGTGCAGTTATGTAACTCCTTCAGACAGAATTCCTACGAAGGCCTTGACTTTATAATAATAATTGAGATAAAAGAAGGATGAAAGGAGCCATTTTTATAAAGGGTGCAATATTCAAACATGACCTCTTTTATTCTAAACATAACATTGGTATTAATATTCTAGAATACAGTGGAGGATTTCACTGATCACATTTGACTTGTGCTAAATACATGACACAATGAAACAGTTGTTTCCCTTATTGCAAGGGCAAGTGAAAATCATTCAAGAAATACTGAACATGGTCAATTATGAGTCAAATCTAAAGCAAAAATGTGTGTGCTGGTGAGCAAAGTAATCTCTACATGTGGCCTTCTTTGATGTGATGGTAACAAATGTTGCACGCTGTCAAAAATGGCACTTTTGAGAAATATCAGAGAGAAGAGGTGATCATGCAACCCCCCTTAGGTTGAAGTCATTAAAACTAATTTTTAACCACTCCACAGATTTAATGTTAGCCAACTATAGTGTTGGCAAGTCAGTTAGGACATCTACTTTGTGCATGACACAAGTAATTTTTCCAACAATTGTTTACAGACAGATTATTTCACTTTTAATTCACTATATCACAATTCCAGTGGGCCAGACGTTTACATACACTAAGTTGACTGTGCCTTTAAATTTTTAATATTTTTTGTCGCATATCCTTTGCATGCCATGACTTCCTGATTTTTGTGACCCAACAACATCAAAAGCCTCTTGATATCTTATTTTATGGTACTCTTACAAGCGATACTATAACGTCTCTGCATTTGAATGGATCTCTGGGAATTGGGGGGTGGGACTAGATTTAGCTGTACATTACACTGGAACAGTATGGAAACACATGGTTGGCTAAATGGCTGTAAGTCATCAAGGGTACGTATCAAACAAGCTTTAAATCATCACTCTGCTGCCAGAAATACAGTAGATATTGATGGATAACTTGAAGGGTTTCTTCTCCTGACTTATTTTTCCATAGAGTTCAATAGGAAAATTTGTCAGGAGAAACAACCCTTAAAGTGATCCATCCATATCTACTGCATATCTGGCAGCAGAGTGATGGTTTGAGGCTTGTTTGATACCTCAGACCCTTGATGACTTACAGCCATTTTACCAATCATGTATTCCATACTTTTCCAGCATAACTTACAGCTAGATCTAGTCCCACCCCCCAATTCCCAGAAATCCATTCAAATGCAGAGATGTTATAGTATCACTTGTAAGAGTACCAGAAAATAAGATATAAAGAGTCTTTTGATGTTGTTAGGTCACAGACATCAGGAGGTCATGGCATGCAAAGGACATGCAACCAAATATAAAAAATTTAAAGGCACAGCCAACTTAGCGTATGTAAACTTCTCACCCACTGGAATTGTGATATAGTGAATTAAAAGTGAAATAATCTGTCTGTAAACAATTGTTGGAAAATGCACAAAGTAGATGTCCTAACTGACTTGCCAACACTATAGTTTGCTAACATGAAATCTGTGGAGTGGTTAAAAATGAGTTTTAATGACTTCAACCTAACTGTATGTAAACGTCCGACTTCAACTTTATGTTCTTTTTGCAGCTACTTTGGTCTTGAGCAGCTGAATATTACGTCATCAAGTCAAGTTGCCATAGGCAATATACGCATAGCTTATGCTTGATTATAAAAAATAACTGAGACCGGAAAAGTTGCTTACGTTGGTTTAAAGCAACATCTCACTTCTTACGCAACCGTGAGATATACCTAAAATCTCAATTAACTTCAATTTGTTATATTGCGAATGTGCTTTACAATTTCATTGTGAATTCGGCCAATAGCAGCCTTTATCATCTAAATAAGATTGCATTTCAACATTTCTTGCACTCGTCATACCTAAAATTGATTATCAAATAAATGTTATTCTTAAAGTGCGAACACAGCCCACTTTGGGGATTCACACATAGCCCTCAAACATACAATACCTCCTGATAACCAGCAGGGAATTAACTTACTTCTAGTATAAATACAAGCGTGGGATTTTATCAGTAACTAAATAGTCATGATTTTCTGCTTAAGCCAGTATTTAACATACAATTTGATCGGAAAACCAAAATGAGGCTCCGGGGTTATACTTGTTTTTCCCTGTCGTAAGGTGAATCAGCTCATATCTGGCAAGAAGGTGGAGATAAAGTTTTTATTATAAGTGTCTCAAGCCACAGGTGTCATGGTTTATTTAATATTTTATTTTGGGTTTTATATATTATCATGATCATGTCTGTAATTGCCTGACAGTTTTAACAAAAATCTTGTAAAAAATGATGTCTTGTACTTTTATGATACATCATACTTTGTATAAAGGGTTGTTGGGGGGAGGGGGGGTAACTTTGCTATTAAGTTATCCACATTTTACACATGTATCTAGCATTTCAAGGGGGGAGGAGAGTGTTCAAACGCGAATCACTCACCGCTTGGCTGCATCTCTGTGCCTATGGTGGGTATAGCTATGTGCTGCCTCCCCGGGTTCCCACTCACAGTCGTCTGATGACATAGACCTGTCCAAACCCAAACCTAAAGGGAACTGGGACTTTACAGCCTGCATTTTATATTACTTGTTTTTCTCATTCTGTTAAAAAAGGCCGCATTTTGGCAGAAGCCCTACATTCTGGTGGGATGGAATTCAGGAATCATGGACGTTATTTAATCTGCTTTACACTGGAGACAGATCTGTGTCTGAAAAAAGAACTGTATACTGAAAAATGAAGAAACGAAGCAAATTAATACTCTCCTACACCGCTTGTGATGGATTTTATTTCACATACAATACCTGATACTACAAGATTCAAAAGCAAATAAAAAGCAAATAAAAAGTGCTTAGCCAGTAGCAGAATTACTGCAGATAACTATTGGCTTGAAGACAAAAAGATGTATCATATGACAATTTATTATACAAGTATACCCATATGACTCATAATATCTTCTCAACCTGTGCTGCCCAGTCCACATAATGGTGCAACCCAAATCATGTTGTAGGTGATTACAATATCATTATGCTGTTTTTTAATGTTCAATGGTATTTGTATGAGAAAGTTTTGTCAATGATTTTATTATTATTATTATTATTTTAAATTATGGGCCTCTTGACACTGATGGGACATGTAACTCATATTTTCACAGGGGTAGACAACCACTGATCGGAAAAATAAAACTTCCCAAATGTAATTAGTTTTACCCAGCTAGAGTGAAGCAGCAATACACTAATTTTGATATAATTTCTTGTAAAAGTAAAGTCTGCAAGAATGTAGGGTTGAACTACCATCAGTCTGCTCTGACCACTGGTACTATTTTGAGCACTTTCTGATATAAAGAGAAGCGACAACACAGCTTTAGAAAGAGTTCAACCACAAAGCTTAATCTCACAAAGGTTAAATTGCAGGGAGATATATTGCCGTTCTGAGTAATAATTTTTGCACGCCACCTGACAGGTAATATTTCTGTTAATATTTCTCACACGGCCACAGCCACGAGGCAATAAGCAAAGGCAATTAATAAGGGCACCGAACTCAGTAAACAAACATGCCTGCGTCATCTGCAGTCTGTTTGTTTTTTTTACATTTATTAGATTAAAATTGCATGAATATTTAAAAGCTTATCAGCATGCTTCCCTGTTTATTGTCGATTCCGCTGACAGCCGGGTGCTAAATGGTAATGCACATGCTAAACCCCTACAGCGCAAAGAGAGAGAGAGAGAGGGAGAGACTACGGTGTGAGAATGAAAATGAGCATGAGTATAACTGCAGATGTTAACATATGGGTTGCTACTGTGCGAGCTTTCCATGAATTCTACTGTCGTTTTTTTTTTTTTTTGTATCTCTTTCAGCAAAGGTTATGCAGCCTTTAAAAAAATCAATCAACAGTTCGCATTCCCGTCCACTCAATAGCTGCAATCGTAATGAAGAATTTAATTTGGATCCAAGACCGTGAATCTGTGAATCAGAATAGGCCCTTTTCAGCCCCTTGTTCTTTTTCTTTCTCAACTGATTCTACACACACCTTTTGGCATTGCAGAAATCCCCCCATCCCCCCCCCCCCCCCACCACCAAAAAAAGTAACAAATTCCAAAAAGTAACATAAAAATAAAATGATAGATCTTAGTGAAAGCATTTTAAAAGCAAATACATGAAATGGAAAATGGGGCTTGTCTGTCTAATTCTCCCTTGGTACGAATGACAACATCCCTTACAATAAAAACATCCTTTCGAGACAAAAGATATTGAAATTGTCAGAGATTTAACCTGAATGTGCATTTGAAAATGTTAAAATCTGTCACTTTGACAAGTTAATCCGTGTACAATTATTTTTATGAGTCTGAAATTGCCATAGTCAACATTTAGAATCTGCTTTATACCAGGAGATTTTTGCCTAGAGCAATAATGTCCAGGTGGAATCTAGAGCCATCAGTAACTTTTCAGTTTCTGTGCACAAAATAGAAATTATAAAGACCACATTACAACCTGATTTGCATAACCAAAGTTCACAAACAGCAGTGATTTTTACTGTCTGTTCGCTGTAATGCAATAACACACAAACAAATAGATAAGGGTGTTCTGAAGCACAGTATTAATCTCAGTAACAGCAAAAGGTAAACCTTTTGAAACACCAGTCCACCTGGGATGACCCTTTGCTCAAAGGCTGAGGATGTAGGATGCGTGTTTGTGTTTTAATGAGGTCGTTCTTTCAACGAAGACAGGGCGTGTCTGTAGCAGTACTCTCTCCGGCCCATTTGATGTACTTGTAAGAACCGGCTCTATTAAGGTCCGCCCAGCGTGAGGTTCTGAGTTTGCAGCACGGATCAGACGGCGGAATAGAGTTCACGCTGGGGCACGCCTGTTCTCATCCAGGCCTCCTGCCCGCTGCCTCGGAAGGGGGGACACGTCCTCGTCTCCCTGGGAAACGGGCCTGCTTCCACGTGGTTTGTCTCAAGCTGTAGTTTCAAACTGCAGCACATATGACCGAGGCGACTGTAAATAATGTGAAGGTTTATCACAGGTATCTCCACCCTTCTCGAGTAAAGGTTTATAGACACTGCCGTTCATACAAACAACTACTGCAATTTGGATCAGTTATGTGGATCTGCTTTTAGCATCTGACCATTCCCTGTGCGTTCTGTCTGATGTGACCCCTGTCATTTGCTAAATAATAAGATAGACATTATAGAGCATAAGCATAATATTCAAGTTTGAAATATATGGCCATGGTGAGATACTCTGATCATGTTAATTCTTATAACGCAGTACTTTCATAACAACTTATACGCTTGTTTATTTTCTGGTGGTTTCCTGATGAATACCTGTGTGGCTGCAATGTTTTCATTATGATTGTACAATAAAAACACAACACATTTGGGAGCAACACCATTGTGCAAAAAAAGAAGGTCTATTTAGAACAGGACAAAGTGAAATTAGGGCTATGATATTTGACCACCAACTCATTTAGGCCATGACCTTTCAGGTGTGGTGATACTTCATGGAAGAGAGCAGCTGCTGATAACATTCACCACAAATTAAATTGCTGTATTTTAAGATAAAATAAGTGAATGCATATTAGAAATCGGAAGAGCCATCATGTAGGCTTATTTTTTATTTATTTTTTCTTTTGTTTTCTGTCAGCCAGAATGTCAGGAAGGCTTTAAATTTCCTGGACATTGGTCACTTTTACCAGCCAAAAACTGACAATTCCCAGCTAACACAAACTTAGGTACTATTTCTTACTCTTTACTTTGCATCTGTGATTATATTGGATGTGTGTACACCCTACTTGGACCTGGATTTTCTTCTGAACTGAAGTGAACGGCTCAAACGGATGTTTTATCAAACCCTTGACCTTCATGTCAAATGCTTTAGCCACCGTGCTAAATCCTGCACACAAGTTCAATTTGGTGAGGAACAGTGAGCTGACAAGCAGATTCCTGGCATAGGGAGGCATATAGGCGCATTATCCGTGACAGTGTGGTGCGTGCTGATGAGATCAGCCATGCCCCTGGAGCGGGACGCCCCAAATGACTACCACAGGTGCATCCGACGCTCCTTCCCTTCCCGGCATCCCTGGGTTCCTTCCTGTCAAACACTTGAGCCATTTAATCATGGCTGGCTGAGGCCCTGCCAAGGCCCTGTATCCTGGCTTGATTAATGGCTTTGTAGAGAGTAATTTTGGGCTCTGAAAAAGAGGGTATTAATCAGCCCCTCACTGGCCAGTTGAGGTTAATCACAGTGAGGCCACGGGCTGTGATTACACTCGGGGATGAGTCAAACTCTGGAGGTGTCTTGTCTTTCCGTCAAGCGCCTTTGTCATCTGAACCATGGCGGATGTTATCATACATAACATCTCCAATGGCTTGAGATGGATTGAGGTGGACTCGAGCATTCCCGAATCCCCACAGATAAATCCCAGGATGCGGAGGTCCGCACCTCACCTTGAGTAAGCGGCTGTTCCAGCTGTTTGTCTTAAAAGTTGATACTTCTGGCTGTCACTGACAGCCAGCAGCCCCGAGATTGACTTTAACTCAAATACACTTTAAGAGCAATGTCATCTAAGTGTGTGCGCTGCCTGGGTTTTCTTATAGGACCATGTATGTGATGTGTTTCTGTTCAATGCATGATAGTTACATTACATTACATTTATTTGGCAGACACTTTTATCCAAAGCGACGTACAATAAGTGCATATTGAGGTCATTGACGCGACTACAAAGCAGGTCCGACAAAGCACAACTTTTTCATAACGTAGGAGCTATCCTTAGTAATGAACAGAGAACACAGTCAGCTATACATTCTGAACTATAAAATAGCAAATAGAAAAGTTAAATAGAAAACAAGCAAAAAAAACAGGAAGCAAGTACTATAGAATTGCCCCTAGATAGGTAGTTTAGTCAAGGTGGAGTCTGAAAAAGTGCATTTTTAGACCACAAAGGAAAACAGACAGTGTTTGGGCTGAGCGCAGCAGAGTGGGGAGTTTGTTCCACCACTGGGGAGCTCGGGTGGAAAAGCTCCACAGTCAGGACGAGTGAGAGCCGTTAACACGGAGGGAGGGAAATGCAAGTCGCCCTGCAGCAGCAGAGCGAAGTGGTCGAGCAGGAGCGTAGTGCTGGATTAAGTCCTGTAGGTAGGAGGGGCCTGACCTTTTGGCTGCAGTGTAGGCCAGGGTCAGAACTTTGAACCTGATCCTGGCCGCGACCGGCAGCCAGTGGAGTGACCTCAGCAGGGGGGTGACGTGTGAGAACTTCGTTGAACACAAGCCAAGCAGCCGCATTCTGGACCAGTTGTAGGGGCAGAATGGCGCAGGCTGGTAGGCTTGCGAGAAGGGAGTTGCAGTAGTCCAGACATGAGGTGACCATGATCTTGACAAAAAGCTGGGTGGAGTAGGTGGTCAGGTACGGCCGAATTTTCCTGATGTTGTACAGGAGGAACCTGCAGGATCGTGCCGTTGCCCTGATGTGTTCTTTGAAGTTCAGCTGGTCGTCCAGGACCACCCACAGGTTCCTTGCAGAGCGGGAGCCGGTCACCATGGTTCCATCGACGGTGATGATAGTTGGCTGGAGATGACTGCTAAAGTCTAAAAGCTTTGGCCATCGTTTACTCAGTGGTTGAAGGGGAATGATTTTACTCTGTGAAACTCTACACTGTCAGCCCCTACAGCCTAATGCAAGGCTCCTGTTTAGAAACCAATAGATTCACTGGACATAACTGGTTTTCATAACATTTTTTATAACAAGTTTTAATCAACTTAAATGGAACATGTTGCCTATATGTAGCATTGCTTCACAAATGTCAGTTCTACAAAATAAAAAAGTAAAACTCCCAAATTTCACGGAGCAATACAGAATCAAATATCATGTTTCCAACCTTTTCCCTAAGAAATTCCCAAATATTTACATTTTCAAACGTGCAAGTACTTACCTGATCTCTTCGATAGACCTTGGATACAATAATATTTTCTTCTAAAATAGGCAAGAAAATCAAAACTGCATTACCAGTGCTTGAAAAAAAAAGAAAATTTCTGTCACTTAACAGCACTGATAACTATCTGTATCAAGGCCTATAGTCTGAATGAGGATGAAACCTTATGCTTAGCTTTCTACATAAACATTACAGTATCAGGATTGTCATAGGGTTTAACTTGATATAAATGGCAGCCATTTTGGACAGATATCAAATCTAGTCACTCCCACCTTTAATCAGGTAATCCAGTGTTATATCAAGTTGCTTCAAAGATTACAAATGCTTCTTGAAGGAAATTGTAACAAATCCAAAGTCCTCTGAAGCAGGAAATTGCAAAACCATAGTCTGTCGCAGCAAGATCCACCATCAGGCATAGTTTTGAATTGAGGAGTAAATGCATTGAAATCAATCAATTTAATAAAGATTTCATTTGAATCCTTTCTGTTTGTCTTCGACAAATGTCAGTGGATGTTGCCTGTAAAAATATATACTGCTTAATTATAGAACTGTGTAAAAATTACTTGCCAATGTATTCTTGTTGGAATATACATGTACACATCCCATTTCCTGCAATCTCGCTTTGAAAATTTGATAATGTATCAATGTTGTATTTTTCAGGCACTGGAATGAAAACAATACTGTTGATGATAAATGACGTTCACTAGCTTTTTTCCCACACTGCATTATATTTGTCACCCCCTCCTACCAACTCCCATAAACCTTTTCAGAAATGTACACTCCAGCCAATGTGGACATGATTAAAAAACAAGTGGACACCGCTCTGTGTAACCGTGGTGACCGACACAGCGCTGACAGCTCATGGGAGGTGCGGGCGCGGTCGCCATTTAGACGGCCATTTCCCCCGGCAGCGGGCAAGGCCAGTTGTTCGTTGGTGGCGCATGTTTGGCGGAGTGACTGGAGCAAGCCATGGTACTTGCCTCCATCTGCTTCGTCGAGAGCAGGTCATACATCACCGCACCTCTGGGGTTCTTCTTCCAATACAAAGTAAGGGGACATTATAAATTAACCAGACTGCAGGTTTGCTCTATTTCTTGGAAAAAATAGGGCTTCTTTCTGTGAGTGAGAAAATCTGATAGCTGCCTGCTGGGTTAACGGGGCATGTAACACGTGCTTGTTATCGCACTGCGTAAATGAACATTAGCGATCCGTTTCAAAGCTTTCCTCAAGACCAGCGGTGTCCAATCTCACGTGAAAAGGGCTGATGTGGGTGCAGGTTTTTGTTTTAGCACTAAGTCACCTGATTCTACATATTAAGGTTTAAGGTTTTGATAGAAGACCCTGAATAGTTATTTAGTTGAATCAGGAGTTATGGTGCTGGGCTAAATCAAAAACATGTACCCACATCGGCTCTTTGGACAAGATTGGACTCCCCGGTACCAGACAGACAAACAGACATACAGTGAGAATTAATGGAGCAGAGAGTTGTGATAAAGTGTGTCTGAATAAACTCCCCCCCCCCCCCCCCAAAAAAAATAAATAAATAAATAAATAAATACATTATGGCTTTAAGACTCAAATGTGCAAAATCACCCCCCCCCCTCACTACACATACAGGCCTGGGTTCAATCAACTACATTCTTAATGTAATTATTTGCAGGCAAACAGAGGCAAGGGGGCTCTGATGGGAGTTCAGCATCACAGCTGTGTTCAGTGCAGCCTCTTTATCACCAAAAGCCTGGAAAACCCAGAGGCCTGCCCATAGTCAAAGCCTCTGATTGGCACAGGATGACCAATCAGGAGTCAGGATGGATGCCTTGTATGAGTTGGAGTAAAACACTCAAATGAAAAAAATGATGTTGCTTCTGGTTGTCTTTCACCAGGTGTGTAAGTGTGTGTGTGCATGTTAGTGTCTATATATATGCGAGCGCACAGGCCTGAGTGAAGTATTAAACGGCATCCCATCGCATTTAGCAATCAATTTTGTCCAGATGCCGAATGACTTCTTCCTCTTGTCGCTGTATATTTTGTTAATCACAGGTTAATCACAGTGAGGCCACGGGCTGTGATTACACTCGGGGATGAGTCAAACTCTGGAGGTGTCTTGTCTTTCCGTCAAGCGCCTTTGTCATCTGAACCATGGCGGACATTATCATACATAACGTCTCCAATGGCTTGAGATGGATTGAGTCGGACTCGAGCATTCCCGAATCCCCACAAGATAAATGCCAGGATGCGGAGGACCGCACCTCACCTTGAGTAAGTGGCTGTTCCAGCTGTTTGTCTATAAAAGTTGACACTTCTGGCAGCCCCGAGATTGACTTTAACTCAAATACACTTTAAGAGCAATGTCATCTAAGTGTGTGCGCTGCCTCGGTTTTCTTATAGGGACGCAGGTGATGTGTTTCTGTTCAATGCATGATAGTTACATTACATTACATTTATTTGGCAGACACTTTCATCCAAAGCGACGTACAATAAGTGCATATTGAGGTCACTGACGCGACTACAAAGCAGCTCCGACAAAGCACAACTTTTTCATAACATAGGAGCTATCCTTAGTAATGGACAGAGAACACAGTCAGCTATACATTCTGAACTATAAAATAGCAAATAGAAAAGTTAAATAGAAAACAAGCAAAAAAAACAGGAAGCAAGTACTATAGAATTGGCCCTAGATAGGTAGTTTAGTCAAGGTGGAGTCTTTATTTTCAGAAATGTACACTCCAGCCAATGTGGACATGATTAAAAAACAAGTGGACACCGCTCTGTGTAACCGTGGTGACCGACACAGCGCTGACAGCTCATGGGAGGTGCGGGCGCGGTTGCCATTTAGACGGCCGTTTCCCCCGGCAGCGGGCGAGGCCAGTTGTTCGTTGGTGGCGCATGTTTGGCGGAGTGACTGGAGCAAGCCATGGTACCTGCCTCCATCTGCTTCCTCGAGAGCAGGTCATACATCACCGCACCTTCGGGGTTCTTCTTCCAATACAAAGTAAGGGGACATTATAAATTAACAGACTGCAGGTTTGCTCTATTTCTTGGATAAAATAGGGCTTCTTTCTGTGAGTGAGAAAAGCTGATAGCTGCCTGCTGGGTTAACGGGGCATGTAGCACGTGCTTGTTATCGCACTGCGTAAATGAACATTAGCGATCCGTTTCAAAGCTTTCCTCAAGACCAGCGGTGTCCAATCTCACGTGAAAAGGGCTGATGTGGGTGCAGGTTTTTGTTTTAGCACTAAGTCACCTGATTCTACATATTAAGGTTTAAGGTTTTGATAGAAGACCCTGAATAGTTATTTAGTTGAATCAGGAGTTATGGTGCTGGGCTAAATCAAAAACATGTACCCACATCGGCTCTTTGGACAAGATTGGACTCCCCGGTACCAGACAGACAAACAGACATACAGTGAGAATTAATGGAGCAGAGAGTTGTGATAAAGTGTGTCTGAATAACGCCCCCCCCACCCCCCCCCAAAAAAATTAATAAATAAATAAATACATTATGGCTTTAAGACTCAAATGTGCAAAATCCCCCCCCCTCCCCCCCCCCCCCCCCTCACTACACATACAGGCCTGGGTTCAATCAACTACATCCTTAATGTAATTATTTGCAGTCAAACAGAGGCAAGGGGGCTCTGATGGGAGTTCAGCATCACAGCTGTGTTCAGTGCAGCCTCTTTATCACCAAAAGCCTGGAAAACCCAGAGGCCTGCTCATAGTCAAAGCCTCTGATTGGCACAGGATGACCAATCAGGAGTCAGGATGGATGCCTTGTATGAGTTGGAGTAAAACACTCAAATGAAAAAAATGATGTTGCTTCTGGTTGTCTTTCACCAGGTGTGTAAGTGTGTGTGTGCATGTTAGTGTCTATATATATGCGAGCGCACAGGCCTGAGTGAAGTATTAAACGGCATCCCATCGCATTTAGCAATCAATTTTGTCCAGATGCCGAATTACTTCTTCCTCTTGTCGCTGTATATTTTGTATAATGTCTTCCTGTGTTTCTATCATTAAACCAAAACCATACTCCATTTCAGTTAATTTAACGGCATTTAAAATAATCAGTTTCACAAATTGCAAAGATACTTATAATATGTCGCACCACTGAAAGCAATGGAACTTGTTTTAATGTCAAACCTACAGGTGTATTAAAGTTTGCAGTGGTGTTCAGTTTAGTCACTCGAACTTCATGCACCATTTATTCTGCGCCCGTATCCCTTGACGTTGAATAATGAGCACTGCCCCCATGTTCCCGCACATTGCTGCCCATGCAGTCACAAAGCATTTTTGTGTAAAAGACAGGAACAAAAAGAAAAAAAAACACATTTTTAACAGCTGGGACAACAAAGTGGGAGGTGAAGGTGACCAAGCGGAACATGTCAACAAATCTATCCAGGATTTTTATTTGTATTTTTTTTTTTTACAATTGAATGAAGGGAGCAACCCCCCTCCAGGGGGAAGAGGCTCAACTCTAAATATAGCTGGTCTCCCCAACTGCAGCAGAGGCTGCCCTTGAGGATTTCAGCAAGTAGGGCAGCCGGGGAAAATGGGACGGCCTTGTGTCAGGATACTGGGCACATTCAGGGTATCAATAATGGATGTCTGCACAGTCGGAGGGAACGACGGATGACCTTGGCTAAAAATAAATCTTTATTTTTAATTTTTTTTAAATCCGTGCAACTAAACATTTCAACTTCCCAAAGTAAAGGCAAGGTATGATGCCTTATATGTTTGCTCTTGAAATAATCAATAAATGTCTCTAAAGTTTAAAAACATTGTGCTAGACAAGCACGATTTGTATAAAAAAAATAGATGGATATAGCAATAGTCAAATAGCTATTTTTGCAGGTGGCTAGGTAGCTCACTCGGTAAACACGCCGTTTGTGCCGGTGCCGACAGTGGCCAGTGCATAATTGGCTTTGCGTCGCCCAAGGGATATATGGGAGGGGTTTAGTTGGCAGGGATAGCAGTGTTTATTGCTCGAGCGACCCTGTTGGCCATCTGGGTGTCCATGGTTTGCTCTCTGCGAACTTGTATGATTGGGTTTCCTCTGCCCCCACTGGGTTTCAGAGGAGAACTATGGCTGTGTGTGAATCAGCACCTTTCCATACTAGTATGCTTGTTGAGTAGACTGGACGAGAACGTAGTTAAGCAAGCAACTTTTTCTCTAAATGTAGTATACTTAAAGCACAACTGAACTTTGGTAGAACTTTGGGTTGTGTAGTTACTTGGCTATGATATCCAAATGGTGGCAAAATATGTTTGTTAGTTGCGCTGTGCTCCCCTGGGGTGATAATCCAGAATGGGGTATTTATCGCTCTCCATTCACTTCTATAGGGCAGCTCAAACGGTCTCAAAATTACGTATACAAATGCAAACGAAGCGGATTCTGTCAATACAAACAATAACCAGTACTCTTACGTATTTTTTTTTAAAATGGCCCTTTCCTGGCTTATTCATATTTTATTTGGAACGTAGATCCAGTAGGCAATTCTTGCGCCAGAAACAACGTTAATGCGCTAATGCGTCAGAAACCATTCATTGGTCCAAATTTCCACAGAAGCAAGTGTTGACCTGCCTTTTGCTAGTCTTTTCTGGTAGCTTGCTAACAACATTGAAGAAAATAGTACTTTTATAAGTAATTTTAATTACACAAAAAGAAATACGTACAAGGACTGGTTATTGTTTGTATTGACAGAATCCACTTCGCGTTCATATACGTGCTAGAAGTGTAATTTTGAGACCGTTTTAGCTGCCCTATAGAAGTGAATGGAGAGCGACAAATACCCTATTCTGGATTATCACCCCAGGGGAGCACAGAGCAACTAACGAACATATTTTATCACCATTTGGACTCGTATCATGACCAGGCAACTACACAATCCAAAATTCTACCAAAGTTCAGTTGTGCTTTAAAACCCCCATATGATATACAAACCCAAATTCCAAAAAGGTTGGGACAGTATGTAAAATGCACATAAAAGCAGAAAGCAGTGATTTGTAAATTCTCTTTTACATATATTTTATTGAAAACAGTACAAAGAAAAGATATAACATTTTTTACCTTATCAACTTTATTGATTTTTGTCAATATACGCTAATTCCGACTTTGATGCCTGCAACACGTTCCCAAAAAGTTGGGACAGGGGCAAAAAAAAAAAAAAAAAAGACTAAAAAAAAAAAGACTTGGAAGACTAAAAAAATACTCAAAAGTTCAAAAAACACCTGTTTGGAACATTCCACAAGTAAACAGGTGATGCAATCATGACTGGATATAAAAGGATATCAAAAGACTCTTGATATATTATTTTCAGGTACTCTTTCAAGCGATACTATAACCTCTCTGCATTTGAATGGATGTCTTTGGGAATTGGAGGGGTGGGACTATAAACTGTAAATTACACAGGAACAGTATGGAACCCATGGTTGGCTAAATGGCTGTAAGTCATCAAGGGTCTGCGGTCAAACGAGCCTCAAACCATCACTCTGCTGCCAGATATGCGAGAAACAGGAGTCAGGAGAAACAACCCTTAAAGTGATCCATCCATATGTACTGCATATCTGGCAGTAGAGTGATGGTTTGAGGCTCGTACCTAAAAATAAGTTATCAAGAGTCTTTAGATATCCTTTCATATCCAGTCATGATATCATCGCCTGTTTACCTGTGGAATGTTCCAAACAGGTGTTTTTTGAACTTCCCAGTTTTATTTTTGCCCCTGTCCCAACTTTTTTGGAATGTGTTGAAGGCATCAAATTCGGTATTACGAATATTTACAAAAATCTATAAAGTTCATAAGGTAAAACATTAAATATCTTTTCTTTGTACTCTTTGCAATTAAATATATGTAAAAGAGAATTTACAAATCACTGCTTTCTGCTTTTATGTGCATTTTACAAACTGTCCCAACTTTTTTGGAATTGGGGTTTGTACTTACTTCCGGGGTTTCGCTGAGTATAATCGAGGGCATTTTTTTTCAAGTACGCAAACGTTTTGTTCGCATAAATATGACGCGCAGCTTCGTTTTTTTCAAATGAGGCACAGCTGACGTTTTCCTTCAATAACAAAAATGACACGTGACATGGCCGATAAACAGTATGCAAAGGTGGGCCACTTCCACAGTACGGTTGGAAAATAGTATGGAGGATATTTTTTGCATACTGCACGTCACATACTAAACAGTACACACTAAACAGTACAGAGCTGCTTGAGTACACATGAGACAGGATGCAGTGGATAGGGCTCCGATTTGAACACAGCCCACGAGTTGCCTTCACACTCCCGAGCCGCAGGGGCCATATACGAGCACGCTTATACATAGTTTGTGAATTTCACCTAATTCAGTTGGGACTGGAAATGCCAAATTTATCAAAAAATATATTTAAAAAAATTTTAAAGTTATTTTGGGGAGTACAGGGCACACAGTGGACTGAATTCAAGCAATATTTGTCTTACAAATATGTTCTCATTTTCAATAAACATTTTGGATCCAGTCGAATCCATTCGGTTTTGGATCGCCTTGCCCCAAAAATATGTCAAGCATGTGAATAACTTTAAAATATCGGTAGGATAGAAAACACAATATATCCATCACATTAACAGCAAAGTGGACCCAAAAACAATCCCAAAAGCTCTGCCTGTCAAGCTTAATCCCATTTACCAGAAGAGCCTCTCAAACATTAGAGGGGAAAGCCAATTGAATTTGGTTCAAACAAAAGGCACCTACAAGGAAGGTTATTTATAAATGCTACTTTTTCAGCATGGGCTGAATGTGTAGTTAGTTAATGCACTGCTCAGACATCCGTCCAGCAACACAATACTGTGTATTGGCAGTTTTGCAGGTCTGACAGTGCATTTTCAGCAAAAGGTTTTTAGCTAAAGGTGAGGCTCAGGATCTTTTGAAGAAAAAAAAAAACACAACAGCCACCAATGAATGAAAGGGATAATTCATGGTATTGATTTGATCCTTTCCTCTGACTTTCTTTTTCAAATAAGTGCCTCCAATGCTTGATGTTGCCCCTCGTTCAGAAAAATCTACTTGCAACTTACTTTTGTTCTTTGAGTAAGCATTGCTATAATTTTATGTGGTAATTGTGGTAATTAGCGTACTTGCATTAATTCATTTGGGTGTTGATTGAAAGTGCTGGTAATTGATATCGTCTTAATTTCCAGTGAGACAAAAAAAGACCTGAATGAAACTGAACATGGCAGTTTTAAAAGAAAAGTATTTCTCTCTGGAAAATTCAGAATAGCAAACTGCATTAAGTCCTTTTCCCACCAAATTAACTCCCGTTAGCTACAGAAATGCTAATTACACATTCATCTTGTTGAATTTCCACTCAAACAATCTGGTTCCCCGGTTGCTTGTTCCAAGAAGGAAATCACACTGGAAAACAAAGCTTCTTCTGCCAAATTTCTTTCTTTGTGTCCTTTCAATCATTACCACAAAGCATAAGAAGACATTGACAGATGTGAAATTGAGTGATCTTGTGTTTCCATTATGTGAGACCAAAAACATGCTATTCATTGCTGGTCCAAAAAGTCATATTCCTAAAATTTCAGAGCTGTAAAAATATTGAAGTCCCCGTCTTAAAGGGACAACACAGGGTGAGACGGAATTAAGCCTACTAGAATAACGTATTTCTCTCCTGTGGAAAACAAGACTGATATGGACAGATATAATGGACAGATAAAAACATGAAATAATCATATGAGCAAAAAGCAACACCCTTGCCTCCAAGAAAGCCAGGATGGAGCTTTTGGCAAAAAAAAATGCTCATTGTGTAGGTTAAATTCGTTAGGCTAGTTAATCCCTTTTAATAATAATATTCACCTTACCACTCGTAACAAATACATCTATACTCTCAGTACATTGTCATACAGTTATTTATAATGACTTGATACAGCATGTTTAAAATGTTGTTGAGCAATCACATCACATTCATAAAAAAAGTATCTCAAGCATTTTTCGGGAACTCTTTTGCAGAACTCACATCTCGCCCTACGAAGAGATTCCCTCAGTATCCGCACATATCTCTCTGGGAATCCTTTGGAATGGAGACGACTTTTCCAAAGCCAGGAGTTGATTGGTCAAAGGGCGGTGCTTTTATATGTTTCAATCTGTTATTCTGAACATAACCTGCCCCGGAGCAGGTTAGCCGTGCAGAGTAAATTGCCATGGCAATACACCCCGATTAAAAGTGAGTCGGCTTCATGATACATAAAACCCAGGGTTGAAGCTTAATTTAGCTCGCTATCCCCTTAATCTCGCTTCGTAGTATACCCCTCAGGTCAGCCCGGAAGCTTATGGCCTTGCTTGCAGTGGCTATTAATAAATATTAATTTGTTACTCTGTTATCATAATAAGCATAGCTTGATATTTTTTTAAAACTGTTTTAAATTGAAGCTTAAAAATCCGCAGCCCTGTCGGCTTATCTAGCTCAAGAGATTATTCTGTGTCGTGGCACTTCCAAGGCCTGGAGTCAACCGCTTCTTCTGCATCCCGATGGAACTGATTTATTTTTTTCCACCACTGTAATAACCTCCTGGAATACATGGGCCACCTAGGGAAGATACAGGTAAGGAAAGCTCGACCCATGGGGCATATCCCTGGATCATTTTTCTCACCTGTCTACCTCCACCAGTTACCTAAGCAGCGCAGTCCTCTGGCACAATGACTGCACAGCTCAGGTGGTGAAAAAGAGCAAAGGCTGCAGGGGCACTCTGGCTATTTTTCACTGATGTTTTTTTGGGGGAGGTGCAGGCTAGTCTTCGCTCTCCCCAAATTCACGATGGATGTCGCAGCAATGAAGCTGGCCCAGAAACGTGATCGGGTTAGTCGGGGATAGTCTTCATATGGGCAAACAAAAACACAATCTACGTGTTGGAATCACAGCATAAAAGTTCCAACGAAGGTTAGGATATCAAACTACTATTCCACATAAAGTCTGGTATTGAGAGAGTCCTGTTGTGTCGCAGCGGAGGAGACTAAATTACTAAATTTGCATGACTGTGCATCTATATTTTGGCAGATTGTGTACTTAACTGCGTAATTTTAATTGTCTCACTAACTCAAATAAGGTGGGGGCATGATTCTTCACGTTGCTTATCGGACAACAATTCACTGCCTTCAAATGCAGACAAAGAGCACTTTAAAAAGTAAAAAGTCAGACAGTGTTACCTTGCTGGCAAGTGATAGCACATTCTTAATAATTTGCTTTCTGTTGCTCTTTTTAACAATTTTACACCATTCAAAGTTAAAAATGTGTTTTCCTTCGAGAAACTTTTTTTTTGTCGTTTTATGTCTATGAGAAACGTACTGTGAAAGTCTCTGAAAAAAAGAAAGCAATACAGTAAACCTGGAATAAGTCTGGCCACATAAAGTATGAGTATGAACAATGCTAAATTATGAAAGACAATCTATCATTGAAGTACCAAAATAAAAAATATATCTCATGAAATGTTGACAACAACTGAGAATCAGCTAGAAAGCACCTAGACAACTGTCTGACCAGAAATGCAGGAATCCAGCAACCCAGAGAGAAGGCCTCATATACCACCGGGCCCTCGAACAATACAAACAGCTCCTAAATGAAGCAAAAAGAACACAACGGGGGTCCAAAGCTGTCCCCCTCCCCCACCCCCGCCCCCCCCCAAAAAAAGTATGCAAAGCAGCGATCTGAAGAGCTTTTCTGAAGAGTGTGCATCATTTTATTCAAACTGCTACTGTTCTGCCATCCAGTCACTGCCCACTTTAGGATTACTGCATGACAGGACTGGAGCTGCTCATATCCCCTTGCAATGAAACATATGGTCTGCTTTTATTCCTGGGGCTTTAGTCCTTGTCTCATACTTTGTTAATGTGGACCTGTCTCCAGCTTTACACTGTAATGAAACAAATGCAACATCGTTATTTATTTCGTTTCCGCGCCAACTGTTTACACATATGCCAAGAAACGCTGTCTTACATTCTCCAGATGAGCCAGAACGACAACTCTGTTACAACGGACTGCAAAGTCGCGAATGTATGCCGCAAAAGAGAGAGAAAACGGTCAAACGCTTCCCGCTTACTTTGATTTTGAGTGCTCTCCCCGTCTAAATAAATCGTCAGGTTCGAACTGGGTCAACTGTACCTCCCATGTTTTCCCATTGTTCTGTCCCTCCCAGGGCTGTCATGCCGCATATGGAAATGTAATATACTGTAGTATATTTTAAATATATTGTGAATATAATTTTGATATATTTACAATATACTGCAGTATATTCTTTTTCCATAAGGGGCAGCATGTGACAATCATATTAACTCCAGAGGAAAAATGTTTCCGAAACGGACTAATGTGCTTTTATTGCCATAAGTCACAAATTAAGCGAAATTTAATTGCTGAGAAAAACACAATAGAACAGCTAATACAATAGGGCAATTCTGTGATGAGGTACAACACAACTGGCATATGCATGTATGTAGAAACACCTGTATACATATGTACACCAGATTGCTCATTTTCCCATTCAGTTGTTTTGTGATAATAAAAACTGTAATCCATTTGTCTATGTACCTAATTTTGAAAACAGAGGGATGGGAATGTTTTCCAATTACAACATCAACATGTCCATCACCTGCTTGAACAGGCCGGGTTAATCACCTTACAGGCACCCTGTTCCCCGCTCGCAAGCCGTTTGGCCGCCGTTCCTCACTGAATGCCATCCGCCACTCAGCGCTAATCTCCTGAAGAAACCGAATGATGAGCGCAGCTGCTGGTGGGATTTAAAGATCCGGAGATACCGGGCTACGCGGCTCTCGTCATCTCCCATTTCGGACTCTCTCGTTTCGTCCGTTCCGTAAAAGCGGCGACATCTGCTGAACGACGACGTGAGTCTGGAAAAGGAGCCAGGAAATTAATATTCTGGAACGTATTATCTCTGACTCACTCAGGAGAACAAATATCAGTCTGTCTCACTCTCCTTCCCCCACGCTGTCTTTCACGTCGTCTCACATCTCTCCTTTTGTCATTCTCTGTCCCTCTCTTACCCCTTCTCCCACTGTGTCTTTTTTTACCACCTTCTCCCTCTCTCCCTTTCTATTTCTCTAATTCAGATTCAGATATACGGTGCAGTCCGTAAGCATTTAGACAGTGGCTGGCTCTGTACTCACAACATTGGATTTGAAATTAAACAATGAATATGAGGGTAAAGTGCAGACTATCAGCTTTAATTTGCAGGTATTTACATACCCATATATTCACAAGATACACGGGTGAACCATGTCGTTCATATTAGTTCATGCACACCAAAGCTAACAAATGTCTTTGAGTTCATTCTACGTGTGGAATTTCCATTTAGAGTATGTTGCTGTTGTCTCTCAACATGAGGACCAAATAAATGTCAATGCCAGTAAAGCAGGAAATCATGGGTGGAAAAATAAATCGACCAGAGACATAGCCAAAACATTGGATGTATCAAAATCAACTTTTTGGTACATTGTCAAGAATTAACAACGTGCTAGTGAGCTCAGCAATAGCAAAACAACCTGGTAGACCACGGAAGACCACCATAGAGGTCGAGGATGACGGAAAAATGCCTTCAATTGTGAAGAAAGACCCATTATCAACTGTCAAACAGACTAAGAACACTCTCCAGGATATAGGTATATACAGTGCTGCTCAAAAGTTTGTGAACCCTTTAGAATTTTCTGTATATCTGCATAAATTTGATCTAAAATGTGATCGCATCCTAAAACTTGATAAAGGGAACCCAGTTCAACAAAAAACACAAAAAAACATTATTCTTTTATAATTTATTTATTGAGCAAAATTATCCAACATTAAATGCTTTTATTCTGAACCATTTTATTTGCTCAGATCCAACCAAATGCCTCAAAACTCATTGGATGGCACTTCACTTTGCAGCAGGACAATGATCCCAAAACACATCGCTACAGCAACCAATGAGTTTTTCAGGACAAAAAAAGTGGAATTTTCTGGCTAAGTCACTCACCAGACATGAATACAATTGAACATGCACTTCACTTGCTGAAGGCAAAAAGGAACTGAAGATGGCTGCAGTGCCGGCCTGGCAGAGCATCACCAGGGAAGATAACATCTGGTGATGTCTATGCATTGCAGATTTCAGACAGTCATCGAATACAAAAGATTTGCAACCAATTACTAAATATGACAAAAAAAAAGCTGACAGTCTGCGCCTTAGTCATTGTTTAATTTCAAATCCATGGTGCTGCACTAAAGCCAAAACAACAAAAAATATATTTGGGACCAAAAGGTTATAAGTAGTAATATTGATAATAATATTGTTCATTATAACACATGCTTTTAATGTTCTTCAGTGACATGTGGTGTTCTTATAAACAGAATCCTCACTCTAATTGTTCCTCTATGAATTTTCTTTTATCCATAAATTTGGCACCCAACATTTGGCACCCAATTCCCACCCTAATTTGAAATCTGCAATTGCAGCCATGTCCATGTGCAAACCCCACTGCCGATAGTCCTACAGGAAAGTGTAGACATCCGTGGTTCTCCCAAGAAACCTCTTTTCACACTGCAGACTGCAGCTAAGCTCGTATAGAGTGAAGACAGAGGGAGACCTTTCATATGTGGCTTTAGCATGCAGTCCACGGGCACCTGATTGACCAACGGGGATCACAAGAGAGCAATCAAATGTGACTGTACCCTCCCTTATGGAAAAATATATATACTGCAGTGTAGGATATAAGTAAACTACCCGGCTCTTCCATCTCTTGCTCTCCCCCCCTCTCCTTCTGTCTCCCTCTCACTCACCCCCACAAACATCAAAGATAAACCAGTCTTTGCCCCCCTTCTCACACATTAACCCAATCAGGGCAGGGATGCCCTTCCTGTAGAATAAGGTATTTATGGGTGATGAAGGAAAGAAGCCTCAGTTCAGTTGGAGTTGGTGAATTAACTTTTTCCTCTTATTTTTGTGGCGGTGGTTCCTTTCGTTCCTGTTCAGCTGGAGAGTACATAATATTTCTGGCTTATTGGTCTCTCTCTCTCTCTCTTTGCTGCTATATTCTAATTAATGTCTGGTTTAATGTCTTCCTCTTTGTAAATTATAAGTAGTCAGCCTACATTCATTAAGTGAATGTATGATTTGAAGTCATTATTCTAATTGACTGTTTTTTCATTTAATGAAATTATTTAATCGTAAGACCTGATTTAGACTTTATTTTGACTTGGTAGTTGATCCACCAGGTTACTGTTCGACTTACCTATCAACGAAGTTGGCGATTTAATTGATGATTGTCATTTTTAATAATAATTATTAAATGATATAACGTAAATATATATTTTGAATGTAGGTTAAGTGAGGGGTTCGAGCACACAATAGTGCTTGTATTCAGTATTCAGAGTGCCGAACGTTTTAACAAGGGCATTGACTGCTGGAACTGCTGGATTCATAAAATACACATTTTACCTAATCCTCACTTACCTGACAGCAGTATATTGTAAATATATCAAAATTACCATCACAATATATTTTAAATATACTGCAGTATATTACATTTCCATAGGGGCTTCCATATCCTACGCAACACAATCGCCAATTGCACGTCGTCCTATTGTGCTAATGGCCACAGTCACCACTGGCATGGTGTGGATTCTATCTGAGACCCATCCTGGTACCACGGTATGGTGCCTTACCCGATATATTTCCAATTTCCAATTAAATTTCATGATGCGTTACTGGCAGAATATTTTTTCTAAAAGTTGACAAATAACAATAACGGGCAACAGATTGTTAGATACAAAACTACATGGCTGAGGTTCTTTGTTTCTCTAATTGTCTTATGCAATTGTCTTGTTGTCTCACTCCCTCTCTTGCTCTTCGCAGTTGGGTTAACAGAGCTCCTTGCTTATTGCCTACCATCGTTGCCTCTGTAAGTAAAAGCCCTCAAGGCAGCTGTGGCAGAGCAACAGGGCCACTGAGGGGCCCCTCGAAAGCATGGGTGCCACTGGCCCTTCAGCCACTGGCCCTCCAGTGAAACAGGTACTGTGTGTACGGCCGCACTGGGTCTATTTCTGAACACACTTCACGATGAAGTTCATTAAATATTGAAGGTGTGCTGTTGTTATGGAAATGCCTTCTTCTGTTTTTCTATGCCTCAGCATTTTGTCTGTAAATACACTGACGTCCGGATAGAGAGAGACAACAAAAAGCGCAGTCCTCTCTTTGGGTCACCTTCTCTACGGCATCCTACATCTCATCCCGTCTCCTCTCTCACTCTCCTCATCTCTCTTGTGCTCCTTCTCATGCTATCTCTTCCTCTTCCTACCATCTGTCTCTGTTTTCCTCCTCTCCAGCCCCTAACATCCTAACAGAGTCGCAATAGTCACAGAAAGAGAGAGAGAGAACAAAAACATGCTATCTTTATTTTTAAATCCTTTACATTATTTCGTTATATCCTGTCTATGAGGGGGAGGAGTGCTGCAGACATTCCCTAGACGTCCTTGAAACATCTCCCAAACATATTCCATGCGCTGGCATTCCCACAACAGGCTCTGCTGTGAGAGTGCAGGCTGATTCATTCTTCTGCTAAGAATCATGGGAGTCATATCAACTTACTTGAAACATTGCCCTGGTGTAGAAGCTCTAATTACTCTGGGGCCTGGATTCAGTCAATGTTAGTCCTTAACTTTGAATCATACATTTTGTTAGTCTTTTCTTAAAACACAATTTGGTGTGTAAAGCAGTCATCAAATTTAACTCCACCAAATTGCACAGAGTAAGAGTAACGTCCATTTTTTTGTCAGTAAATTGTGATGCTTTGCACCTGTTAAACTATCGCAAGTACCTTAAAATAAATGACATAGTATTCACAAAGCACTCACAGTGAGTCGAAAGCACAGGCAACTGCGCCTTCCATGTGGTTATGCATTAAACTGTGTTATCCTCATACATTTTAGTGCCAAAATAACCAATATTTATGAACATGGGGCTCAATCCAGGGTGTGTCCAATTCACAAAGATGACTATGAATTGCCACTCACATGGACCTTTTTGCTGAGGATATTGAGATTGGATATTCCCAACAAGGTTATCCTTCTTTGGGTTATCAGAGACAAATAAATTATTTGTCATTACAGGCAAGGTGAACAAGCATCCAATACAAAATTTGCTTGACGACAAAGAAGACATTGAACCTGCTATCTGTCATTTGTTTTCTGCGTAATTTCAAATATGTTATTACATTCTATGGAGACAATTGTTTATGCTGTATGTTAATTGAGACAGTGAGTTGTTCCACAAAATACTGCGGTCTATTTGCGGGTCATTCAACCGATCTCATCTATAGCTCATGGTTACCTTTTTAATCATTATCATTCCCGTAACATTGTTTGTGTGCCAAATTAAGATGAATCCCTCATAAAGTTACAGTGAAGTTTCCAATTAATGTCACTGAATCAGCACTTCAAAAATAGGTGTGAGCAAAAGCAGCCTTTTACCTGAGATGAAGTTCAGCCGCAAAAGTAATCTAACGCAGCAGAGAAGACGAAACTCTGGCCACCTTTTTGCTCAAAAGTATCTTACGAAGGCTGGCAGACATAATATTTTGCACCTAAAAATGTAACATATTATTGCAATCATGAGCTAGTGTCATGCCTCCTGCCCTATTAAGACGCCATTTGTTGTAAGATGTTAGTTAAAATCATGGGCTGTAGCCAACATTGCAGAATATAGATAATGGTCAGACACAGACCATTGGACATTGTCCCTAAATGGAATTCTCCAAGGTGCTAAAGTAGATTGGCAACTCATTTATACCATTGTAAATGGGGCCATTAGGCTTAGGCTATGTGAAACATACCCATAAAATATGCACAACAAACAAAACCAAATGACAATGCTTGTAATATGGTGTCATTTAATTAGCCTTCCTTCAGTGTGCAACTCAGTGGTGTCAATACCATAAACTCCAACTACTTGCTCTGGTTGAATTTTGTTAGACAATTTCTTCCAGATCATAGATTACATTGCATTACATTTTCATTGGGTCTCTGTAGGATTGTAGGACCCTCCACCCATGATCTGAATTGAAGATATTTATTGGATCTGCTTTGTCATTGAAACACACAGTAGATAAGCCTCAATTGCTGACAGAATAATCAGAATTTGTATTGCAAATATGCATACTTGGAATTTGAAACTATGTGGAATATTGTAGTTCATGCATACAGACATTAATTCTGTAATAATGTTTTATCTGTCCAAAAATATGATCGCATGCATAATGAAAGATGTATATTCTCAGTAGACTGGAAATGTAATGAGGAAGAATAATTTGTTTTCAAAAGGTTGAAGCACTATGTGCTGAGATTATTACTTCAGCTTTTGGATTTGGAGTCCTGCAATTGATTATTTTTTAGAATGTGGAAAATGCCTGTTGTGTCCAATGGAATCTTTATCATTGCCTAAAATATTTAAAGCACTATGTTTAATGGGACACCTGTTATTTACTTGTTTTGAAATGCCTAAGTGAATTTTGCTACAGTATAGGGTAGTTGATATTGGTATTTCATACATATTCTACAAATTATTTATTTACAAGAAAATATCCCTACCTCATAGTAAGTTTGCTTGATCAACATGCCATTCAACTATAGCCTCTGTAAGGAAGTGGCATTGCCTAGCCTCCTGGAGAATAAGTATTTTAAAAATGTCCCCTTTTGAAAGAAATTGTAGACTGCATATATACACACATTGAATTCAAATGGTGACATATTTGTGGCCAGAAAGTAATTAAGTGGGCTGCATTGTGTTTATGTCCAAGCACCACTGAATCTTGTTCAATACCAAGAAGTGTATTAAATAGCCAGACTGAGACCCAAGCGCAGACCAGGATTAGGCAAAAAAAACATTTATTCCAGTCCAAGGTCAAAAAGCCAGGTAATCAGATTCCAGATGACAAAAACAAAATTCAAAAGAATAATCAAAAAGCAGGCCAAATGATCAAAACCAGGAAATCAGGTAGGCGACAGTACAAAGGGAGTAGGCAGAGGCGTAGTAAAAAAACGAAAGCAAAGGTCAAATAAACCAGAAAAGCAGAAAGGCAAACAAAACAAAATCGGCAGGCAAAAACTGAAGGGTGTCTCGGAAATCCCGAATAAACACAGGCTTAGAAAGGCGTAGGCACAGGGAATAACGATCAGCATTCTGACAAAGAACAAGTGAAACTGAAGGGTATATATAGGTAGGGAACACTCAACTCAAGGGAAATCAGGTGCAAGTGGGAGGAGTAACAGAGAAGACTCACAGGTGCAGACAATGATACAATGAGGGGAATAATGATAGAATAATGAGGGAACAAGGAAGACTCGGACTGGACTAAGCATGCAAACGAATAGACAAGACATGACCGGGACTGTTGAAGACATGTGCACACATTAAGAGTCAGTGGATAGCAGAAGTAAGATGTCAGTTAGTAAAGAGGAAGCGTAAAGTAGATAATTGAAAGATAGAATTGCAGGAAACGAGTGACAGCTAAAGCAAGGAAGCGTTAGTAATTAGTGGGTTAGTAAAAGACCTAAAATAAGCTGTTAGTAGTTGTTAGTGATAAATAGTAATATAAACAATAAGTGGGACAACTAGTTTAGTCAGGGGAAATACAGAGAGAACCGAAAACACCCGAAGGCTCCCGAAAAGTGAGACGAAGACTGGGGAGTGACATAAATGCAAATACGTGAACATAAACTGGAATATGGAAAGTAAATGTAATAAGGAAAACAAACACGAAAGTAACTACACTAATAATAATAAATATGAGTACACAAATACGATAATAATGAAAAATAATAAACAAGGAACAGAATAACAAATACAAACAGACAAAACTCAGAATCCTAACAAAGAGTTGCAACTATGGTGACATAGCTGCACTTTTCTTTCCTTCAGAATGCCATAACAAATTCCCTTTGGGGCACTTAAAACAATAATCATGACAGGTGCTTCTGAACAATTAGACCAGTTACTTAGCATTTTCTAGAACCGTCCACTAAGCAAAACACTATGGTCTAAGCTCTTCACTTTCATACTTCACTTTTTGTAAATTCAAGCTGACAGAAGCGTCGTTTCAGTGTGCACAAACGGCGGCTTTCGCAGCATTACGCAATGGCAAAGAAAGGCTGTTTAACAAATGGCGGAAATGCATGAGTCTGCCCCAAGGTGCAAACAGTGCATCTGTATGCAAACTAGAGCTAACTACAGGCGCCCTCCTCGACACTTTATTTGCAGGCCTATCCATCTGGCCGATGAATAATTCATGGCGGGAGAAATTTTATTGCCAGTTTGAAGAAAGATTGGTTCCATTTTTATTTCCTTTTTTCCCTTCTCTCCCCGCCACAGTTTCCAATTAAATTAAGGGCGCCACAGCAGTAAATCTGCACTGTGGCAGTGTATACATGACAATTAGAGGGCTGAACAGGGACGGAGTGCAAAGCAAGAGTGCGGTCCGAGAAAAGGACAAAAAGGACACAGTGAGATCAGACGGAGCAGATGAGGACAACCAGGTGTGTAGCAAAGCTTTATTTACACTGCACATCGGATAGCTAGAGTCGCTACCTAAAGAAGAAAAACCTCGTTTGTATTGAAAGTAAAATATCTGTTATGTGTTATTAAGACCAAACAACTAACTTTTTCGGTCAGGCACCCCATTGGTAATAGGACACGCAGACATACACCCAGCGCTGTTCCTTGGTTTTACCCAACCACTGACGCACCACTTCACCCATCCAGAGTTCTCAGTGTTCACCGTTGTTAACAAAATCAATGCTGAAAGCAGTTCCCATCCGGACAATATGCCTCAGCCTTGCCAGTGTTAGACTGATAAGTTACTTCCTTTTATGGCAACATAGGATGCTGGCTGGTATTTTCAAGCATCCCATTTCATCCCAGAAAAAATACATAGAATTTGTTTTCTTTTGCACCCTGCCATTAACCCTTTCATGCATGAATTATTACAAAACAGAGCAATATTTTTTTCACATCAAACTCTGCATGTGTTTCATCCACCTAGGTCACAGAAATGTGCCCCAAATGGCCCCTTGAAAACATAGACCACACATGAAGATTACAACTCCTAATGCATGATGTCCACTTCAGTGGACAGAAGGTTTTTTGTATACAATACAAGAACTACGGAAATTTTTTGTTACAAATAATAAATAATTCTGTTCCTTGCATCTTCCCTAATAAGAATATTTTTTTAGCATTCTCTGTTCTCTAGGAATACAAGGATTTCAGAGCTACATCAGAGGGAGTTTGCATGTTTCCACTTTCACCTGCCATTTTGACCTTCACAGTATCAAAACTATAAAAGCCAATAAAATGTAACAAGATAGAGCATATCAAAGTTTAGGCAAAGGTGCAAGGAATCTGCTCTGATATTTTTTGGAAATCACAAATGTTTTTGACTATGTTAAAATAGACTTTGAAAAGCCTGTCCACTGTAGTGGACTCCATGCATGAAAGAGTTAATCACCTATGCAAAAACAGCATATGAAGAACAAAGTCAAGGAGAAATGTTTATTGAATCTAAGCCATAATCTTGATAAAAAATATTACAAATATATTTCTATATTTAATTCAATTTTGTTTCAAAATCGACACCTGGAAGTGAGTTAGAGAATGAGCAAAAGGTTCAACGTAATGAATGAGGGAGATGACTCTTCCACGAAAGAGTCCTCTTCCTGCACCACGCCGCAGTACTGGCCTCTCTTCTTATTCCGCATGCATCACAAAACTCAATTAAATCAACGAGGAAAAAAGAAACAAGCAGGATATGAACAAAGATGATTTAAAATTTCATCACCCTAATTGGTAGCTCACATGCTCTGTCTTACCGCTTAATGCGGTCTGATGCATTGCTTCTGTGTATGCATATACATCTCCAAAATAGATAATCTCGAGCAACGTTGTGCACAAAGTTGTGAAAGGCTGCCCAATTATGCCACGCTCGCGTCGAGAGGAATGGCTCAGGGTAATTCAAAGTAAAGGGTGATATTTATCAAGGAGAAGGCCGCTCGTTAGAGCAGTATCGACTTGAATGGGGGGCCTTGTGCTTCTTTTTACACTTCTGAAATGGGAGAAAGACCAATTAAGTCACAAATGGGCAGGTAGAACGAGCAAGGACTTTCAGTTTCATTCGCCGGGAAAATAATATCCCCCGTCTTGTGCAGGAAGAACAAATCCACACTGTTTATTACCCATCAGGTTCAATAATGGAAAATCATGTGACTTTAAGGAGTCTGAATTGCTGGAATCTGCTGTCCACAGGACACAGCTTTGTGCAGAAAAGCCTTTAACTGGGTATTAACCTCTTAATGCCAAACGCCCCCTAGCGGTCACGCCGGCGTGACGGAAATTATTACATTATACATTTCATTAATTTAATAATATATAATAAACTGCTCACCTCAATATTTTGATTAAATATCCTTAAGATATATCCATTCCTTCTGGGAAAGTGGTTTTTAAGCCCAAAACGTCGGGATAAAACTTCGTAAATAACGTTGGAAACTCGGACCTAATTCTCAAACATGTATTGCAGCTTGATGTCACACCATAAACAATGTGCTGGTAAAACTGTTCTGCTTAATTGTATTTCACAAAACTTTGGTTTGAAAAATCATTATACCTTTAGGCTTCAAGAAAAAATACTTTAAAATTTTCATACGGCTGTACATTATTTTTTTCCAATTTTAAACCGACTTGTGCTTTTTTTGCACTTGATTACGACTCGTTCGGCTGTGTTCACTTTGGCGTTGTGAAACTCAGCCAGTTTCTGGAGTACCAATCCCATGGCTTAGTATATGTTAGCCAGAGTAGTTTTGAACATGCTTGCAGAGATTTATGCAAAACCGTCGTCAATTGGGTGTATTTCTTTGACTGATAGCACAATAGGCCTATCTGAAGTGGGAAAAACCGTCTTCCACCCGCCTCCACTCTGAATATTATTAGCTTTCCATTGGGTTTTAAAACTATCTGTCAAATATTCCAGGAAATAGCCAAGACTCTTATCTTTGAAACAAGCCGGCTATTGAATACAATAGCCGTCGTAAAAAAGGAAATCGAGCCGTGCGTATGAGGAAGTGGCGAGCCACGCGTAATTATCGAACCAAAATGGCGCAGTGTTTTTACCTTGTAGCGTAGCTCGCTACATTCCGTTTAGCAAAGCACAATTAATTAGGTAAGGCCCGCAGTTACATTTTTTACTTTAGAGTATTTTTGATACAGTTTTTGTGTAGTTATGTCGAGATTTTTGAGGCGTTTATCCGTGCACCAAGTGCTAGACGAACTGGATAAGCCAGAAGATGTTTTTGCCGAGGGAGACTCATCCTGTCTCAGTGACGCTGAATCCACTGATGACCGAGATGATGTTGCTGACATGTAAGTTGTTTTATCATACTAACAGTGTTATGCTATAAACGCATTGAATTTCGCCATGGCAGGTAACGTCATTAGGGCTGGTGGTATTATCGATTTTTCGATATACCAGTGTGAATTCACGCAATGCCATGCGGGTTCGTAATTACATTGTCAACTGTATTTTATTGTTTTTCATACAATTAATATTACAAATTGCACATTCCAACGGTATGATACATAATTTATGAAGTAAACTTAGGGTGTATTGGTGTAAGCATCGAAGGAAATTTAGCTGCAATGCGTGAATCCCTGTGTTTCTTCTGTGAAGCTAACTAACCTTATATACTTATGCATAAAATCGGTCCCTCTCAGCTAAATTAATATAGATAGTATTGCCTTTACAGTGGCAAGCTAGCAAGCATCCCTGTGTTTTCCTGTCTGTTTATTATAGTTTATACGAGTATTAGGAATGGAAGTGTGGTGTTGCTGATTTGCCCACAGCTTACTGTGAACTACAAGTCGACGTTCATTGCTAGGGATAGCTGCTACATTATGCGAAGGATGTGCTTTGCCTTGTCTGTTCTGTAGTGATCTTGATGTCTCTGTGCGCACTTACTGTACGTCGCTTTGGATAAAAGCGTCTGCTAAATAAATGTAATGTAATGCAAGCAAAATTACAGGTAACAAGCAGCTAGCTATCTATTTGTGTCTGAGATGAGCTACTAAAACGATTTTTTTGAGTGTGAAATGGCTTCTGGAAGTGTTTAGTAAAGTCATTGTTCCACCTGAGTAAATTGTTCTGTATGCAGTACAGAAGGCTGTGCAGGTAAACAAAATGGTAATTTATGCATGGTATGAGGGAGAGAACATGATAACATGAGGGAGTACTTGTTGATTATTATTATTGTTGATTGTTGTTGTATAAGGGGGACTAATGGGTATATCAACATGGTGGACAATTCCATGGACAGGGTTAGTGGGATTTGTAATGATGCAGATTGCTCTCCTGAGGGAATGTGTAGTCTAAATGGCTTCTGTATGAATGGTTAAATAATCTCTCCTCAACCTCCACCCCGATGTTTTGATCCTTTACCTTTTTTTGTTTTTAGTTCATTTTTTTTAGCTTTTTGGACCCTGCCATTTTGTACTTTCTTTGTGTAAATACGGTAACTTCAGCAATTAGAGGCAAGGATCTTTTTATTTGTTACAGCAGGGGTGTTTTTATTTTTTATCTAGGAAACTGGTGGACTTTTGATTTTTTATCCACTGCACTTTTAGTAGTACACCTTAGTGCACTTGTATATAGTTGATATATGTTTGTCATGTATAAAGTTTTGCCTCCTAAAACCTAACCCCCAACGTCCCCTGTCATAGGAGGTGGCAACAGAATAAAGGACATGACTGGCAAGCATTAATGTGTAGGGAAGTTTCATACTATTCCCATTATTCATTTGAAAACCTGTTTGCACATTCCTGGACTCATTTCTGGCTAATGGGGCTCTGGTGAAATACACAAGATTCACTGTGCTGCTACATGGGTTTTGACAGCTTTTTGTAACCTTGGGTAGTTAGTTGTGTAATATGCAGAACACCAAGAACACGTCTAAAAATGAACTTTTATTGCCAATATTGACAAATTATCTCATTTTATTGTAAAAACCTAAAAAATAAATCATATTGAGACCTTTCTGGAACATTGCCATTTTTGGCACATTTGGCACCATTTGGCACCATTTGGATAACGAAAAAGGTTCACCTGAAAAAAACCCTGTAAAATTTGAATGGTTTGAGATATTGACACCAGATTGTTACCAGAGGTAGGCAGCATATTGATGAATCAGATAGAGGAGTCATTTCCTTGATTGCATTTGTAGCTCCCCAGGTAAAAATTCTTAAACTTGAATGTAGGTACCCGTTTTTTAGTTTTTTTTATATTTTCTGTACATAAATTGTTGTAGTTAAGTATCAAAAACTGGATTTCTATGAGTTCTCACTGCTTAGTCGTAATACTGCAGGTGTCTGCTTTAATAAAAGCCATGAACCATATTTGTACCATTTATAGTTTTTGAGATAACCACCTTTGTTTGTCACTAGTGAAAACAGGCAAAATTTGGCCTATTTTGCCCTCGGTAGGAAGAGGTTAATATAGATAATAACAAGAGCTCGGGCTCCCTCTAGATCAATGGACAGGATCATTTTATAAAAAAATGTATGGAGACGTTAAATATCAGTAGAGCACATTGCACGCATGCTATAAGATGCGGTTCCCACTTCAAACAAACTCGTAGCATAATTCATCAATGCACAGCTCGTTATGTATGAACTAATTAATTGCCTAAAGGTCTATAGTGTTGATGCAGTTTTGACCTTGATAATTGCATAGCAACAGCAGCACTGCTGTGATCTAATGGGTCCTCTGAAAATGACTCTTCATGGAAGCATATAAATAAAGCGAAATAGATGTCAATCAATGAAATAGTATTTTTGTGTAGCGCATTTTACAAAGAATTTCTCGCAGTATTCTTCACTTCAGCCTAACTTCCCCCCAAAGCAAGCCAGGCGACAGAGGCAAGGGAAAAACTCCCTGTGATCAGTCCATTAAAGCACTGCTAATATATCAGGGCCTGCTGCTCGATGACAGTAAGTGGCTATTTCATGGTGTGGTGTCTTGTATGCCCACTGACTGGAGCCCCGCATCACCACAACAAAACTGTGCTAAATGGATGTCTGCACGGTAGGTCACTTCATCTGAGAAGATACGAGAATAACCGCTGTGGGCCACATGCACCTCCTGACCTGCATTCATCCCACCTCACACCACTGCTACCCACCCAAACACCCAGGGGTTATATTTTGGATTTGGGAGGCGGGGGAACCCTTCTATCCGGTATGTTGTAATAAAAGTGCAGAGACAGTGGGGGAGGGGGTGGACCACAAAACAGACAAAATTGCACAAACCATCTGTCTTAGCTGAAAATAGTTGCTAAATTGGTTAGCATGATGAGCTCTGCAATATACAATCTTCACAATATATTGAGCAAATGCAAAATGGGCTGTTAAACCTCTTTTTACCTGTCTCAGCTAACAAATGTACGTAATTGTATTCTCTTTTTCTGATTGGTTGAGCAAGTAAACTGGCTAGGTGTCTAAATGGGCTAGTGCGTATGAAAAATTGGATCGTCACTGTTATAGCTGAAACCCCTGTTAAAATTCTAGTAAAAATTCAATAAACTCCTGCAAAGCCAACCTCAATGGGACCAGAGGGGAGGTGGATACATGGAAAATCAGATAAACTGGTAAAAATTTAAATAAGCATGGCAGCTGATGCAATTTCAAAATGTGAATATGCATAAATGAATTAATTCAACAATTAATACATTTTTAAAAAGCTTATTTGTGATGAAAATATTAAATTTCACTGGTAACAGTATGAAATAGTATTTTTCAATAAGAAAATGACCAAAACATGGAATACTGGGCAATAATAAATAAAAACTAGAAACATTTGTACATGCAATGTACATAAAATGTAACAATCTGATTGTAGACCACAGTTGCACTGTAGATCACAGTATAGTTACATTATATGAGTTGGATTAGTGCACTGTTAGGAAATTCTGCAATTGGAAAAATGAATTAATCCTTGTATAACAGCATTTAAAAATCAATGACATACAGCGGGGATTGTGGTGGCTTGCACCAAGAGCACAAGTATGGACATACCATAAATGTACTCCACTCAAGTGAAAGTTGCACTTTGCCAGGCTGTCAATATAGATTCCAAATTGACATTAACATTTAAATGAGGGTGTTGGATAATCCAGTAGGTCACTTAGATTTATTTACAGAAGGTGTCAGAACACCATTCCGGGCCAGACCAATTTATCTTATCTGAACACCTACTACATACACACACACACACACACACACACACACAAAAACTTCACTGCTGCACTTCTGGCTCCTCCCCTTGCCATGGTAACCAATAATGCTCAATCACTTCCACAGCAGAACCGCCAAGCCAGAGGCCGCAATATAATTTCATGTTGCCTGTGTCAGGTTTATAAATCTAATGCATGCTGTTTTCTGCCCCAAAATTTTGTGGTCTTTCCAAAATACTCTCAGTGGCCTCTTGGTCTTTCTCTCTACTCTTTTTTCTTGTCTGTTTCTCTCCGACTCTTTCTTTCCTTTTTTCTGTCCATCATATAATACTCTCTTAGGTTCATCAGTGTACTCTTTTTCTCATTATCATCCCCTTAATCCAGTCAGAACTAAAAAGGTCATTTGGATACAACATGCATGACTGTATCGCTGAGCTATACCAAGACAAAGGGTTTTTGTTTGTCAAAGACAGGCTCTCCTGCTCTAACTAATTTTTTTTTCTGTTCAAATGTATGCATGAACTAAAGTCACAAACTCTTTTCAGAGGACAAAAAAAACAAATTACTAGATTTTTAAGGCAGCTTGTTCGCAGTCATATTAGTTAGCCTTTTGTTTTTGCCAGCATTTTGTCAGAGTTGATCAGCATTCCATCTTCAGACGGAAGTGGATAATCATTCTTATCAAAATCTTGTTTGGACTGAGGAAAATGTAATGAAGTAGGATTTTCCACACTACCATGCAAATTGGTGAAAAAATTAAGGGAATTGAAGTTACTAAATGCTACTGGAAAATGTAACTCTAGTAGCTGTGCTAATCCCCAACACAGGATAGAATTAAAGCAAGTTTTATGTTTTTCTCTATCAACCTGTTCTTAGTACTTAGTGCACTTGTGTTATGTTTACATCTGTGAAACTGTTAGTCTTGGTCAAATATACCCAGGGCATTATTGGGAATTTAAAGCAATACAGAAATATGCAAACGTACTCGATTTATATATCTTTATTTCAATTCCATACAATATGAACAATATACAGTCAAGCCGGAAAGTCTGCACACCCCTTTCACCTTCTCCACGTTTTATTACGTTACAGACTTATACTACAATAGATTGAGTTCATTTTTTGCCTCAAACATCTACACACAATAGCCAATAATGACGAAGTGAAAACAGGTTTTTAGAAAATATGCAATTTTATTTTACTGACAAAAATAGGTTATTTAGGGGTTACATATCTGTACACACCCTTAGCCTAATACTTGGTTGCTGCACCTTTGGCAGCGATTACAGCTTCAAGGCGTCTTGGGAAAGAAGCTACGAGCTTGGCACACTTGTTTCTGGACATTTTTGCCCATTCCTCTTGGCATATCCTTGCAAGCTCCGTCAGGTTGGATGGGGAGCGTCGGTACACAGCCATTTTCAGCTCTTTCCACAGATGTTCAATTGGATTCAGGTCTGGGCTCTGGCTGGGCCACTCAAGGACATGCACAGACTTTCTCCAAAGCCACTCCTTTGTTCTCTTGGCTGTGTGCTTCGGGTCGTTGTCATGTTGGAAGGTAAACCTTCGCCCCAGTCTGAGGTCCAGAGCGCTCTGGAGCAGGTTTTCTTCAAGGATCTCTGTGTACTTAGCTGCATTCATCTTTCCCTCTATCAGGACTAGTCGCCCCGTTCCCGCTGCTGAAAAAGATCCCCACAGCATGATGCTGCCACTGCCATGCTTCACTGTAGGGATGGTATTAGCCAGGTGATGAGCGGTGCCTGGTTTCCTCCAGACGTGACGCTTGGTATTCAGGCCAAAAAGTAAAATTTTGGTTTCATCAGACCAGAGAATCTTGATTCTCATGGTTTGAGAGTCCTCTAGGTGCCTTTTGGCAAACTCCAAGCGGGCTGTGATGTGCCTTTTACTAAGGAGGGGCTTACGTCTGGCCACTCTACCATAAAGGCCTGATTGGTGGAGTGCTGCCTGGATGGTTGATCTTCTGAAAGGTTCTCCCATCTCCACAAGGATACGCTGGAGCACTGTCAGAGTGACCCTCGGGTTCCTGCTCACCTCCCTGGCCAAGGCCCGTCTTCCCCAATTGCTCAGTTTGGCCGGGCGGCCAGGTCTAGGAAGATTCTTGGTGGTTCCAAACTTCTTCCATTTACGAATTATGGTGGCCACTGTGCTCTTTGGGACCTGTAGTCCCAAAGAAAGTTGCAGAGATTTCCTTCTCCAGATCTATGCCTTGACACAATCCTGTTTCTGAGGTCTGCAGATAATTCCTTTGACCCCATGGCTTGGAGTTTGCTCTGACATGTACTGTCAACTGTGGGACCTTATATAGGCAGGTGTTGGCAATCCGCAATCATGTCCAATCAATTGAATTTATCACAGGTGGACTCAAATTAAGTTGTAGAAACATCTCAAGCAGTATCAGTGGAAACAAAATGCACCTCAGCTCACTTTTGGGTGTCATATCAAAGGGTGTGCACACTTGTGTACATATGATATTTTACATTTAGATTTTTAATAAATTAGCACAAATGTCTAAAAACCTGTTTTCACTTTGTCATTATGGGCTATTTTGTGTAGAATTATGAGACAAAAAATGAACTCAATCTATTAGAATATGTCTGTAACGTAATAAAACGTGGAGAAGGTGAAAGGGGTGTGCAGACTTTCCGGCTTGACTGTATATGGTTAATGGTTTCCATTTACTTCAGTTAGTTCACATTTAACAATGAAAGTGTCTGTCATTCATTTGCGATAAAGATGTGATTTACGCATATTTATAAATTCACTATAATGAAGGCATGGGGGATAAATCATGTTTATCTGTGGAAAATGGAGTGGGTGTAGTGGATTATTGATGTTGTTTTGAGCTGATATTCTCAATTATTTCTCATCTTTATCTTATTATTGTCAATGAAACAATATGGGCAAAGACATACTGCAAATACAGACGATGAACAACAAATAGAACGACAAAACAAGAACCAAATCTGCATTGTTTTAGCCACCGGTTATGAAATACATCTCTCAAAAATGTCATTCCACTTTTCCTAAAAGTTTAAAACGGGCCAATTTGACCAAAACGAAGACATGGGTTAAGGAGAGAAAAATAATCGTTCACGGAGTCTTGAACGCAGCTCTAAGACACGCCTTTGTCAATGTGTTTGGTTAATATACTGTATGTTGTTTCCTCTAAAAAACTGTTGCATGTCACCTTGTTTCTGGCAAGTATTCATTAAGGTAGCAGATGGGTAGCAAACGACTGTGGTGGAAAATCTTAATTCTCACATCCCCAAGACAGATCCTGTCTAAGAGCATCTCGTCCAATTCCTACGGCTATAGAGCTGAGCACCATGGACCTTGCGAGATGAGGTGTGGCAACTGAAAATGCACAGTTGTGCTCATTCATGCGTGAGTCCTTTCCTCCAAGCACGATGAGGGCGTGAACTGACAGTAAGGTAAGCACTGCACTACTAAATACAAAACATTCCACCAGAATATCAATATCTCCTGGACACCTTTACACAAAAAGCCACAATTAACCTAGTTTTCCCCCCCTGGCACACATCTACGTCTGTGTGGAAGACAGATATACACCCTGACCAATCGTACAGCTCCCCATAACTCTAAAGGGAGCCTGTGGAATCATGGAGTTAATGTGCGGTTCATATTTTCTTTGAAAAATTATAACCGCGGGGTAGCGACACCTTTGCTTAAATGGCTTGTCAGTGTAACAGATTGCTCTTTAAAAGCGTTTCCCTTCGCCAGAGCCCGAGGCGACGCCACCCACGCATGGTAATGTCACGCCCCGTGCCCGCACCTTAACGGTGCCGAGAGGCAGAGACAATGATCTATAGGCCAGCTCCTCTCCCTTCGGCGGTGTGCGTTTCCCGCCACGGCTCGCAGTGTCCTCTGCTGCGGGCAAGGACAGAGCCGTCCAGTTCGTCACCACAGAGGGAAACCGAGACTGGACAGCCCCCACTGCTGGATGGATTGAGGCCGATTGTAGCAGGCTGAAAGTTTTAACCAGAGTTCAGAGGAAGCTCTCATACCCAAAACTTAATTTTGAACAACAAGCTCACATTGCAAAACTAGTAATGTTTTAACGTTTAAATTGTGCTTCTTTTTTTAAAATTTTTTTTTTTTTTTTTACAAATGAAAGCACATTCATAGTAGTATGTGGCAGCTTGACTGAAGGCTTATAAGAGTGCTGACGACCTATAGCACCCTTATAGCAATAAACAGCAAAGTAATACTCGTTTGTATTCAAGCTTTGTTTATTTGCATCTACACAGCCCCTACAAAGCACTTTAAGATGAAAGATGTTGCATAAATGCAATCTATTCCATCCCCTTAAAAGTTCTACCAAATTTGAATTGGTTACATTGATTTATTTTACTACCAACCCACTACCATGTTCTGGATTACAATTTTAATCAATTTTCTTAAATGCTGACACCCTTGCTGGGAAGTGGAACCTTCACACACACACACACACACACACACACACACACACACACACACACACACACACACACACACACACACACACACACACACACACACACACACACACACACACACACAAACATTCAAGCAGACACAATGACACTCATAAACAAACAAAGAGACATTCGCACACACTCGCAAATCTGAAATGGCTCCTTCAGACAGTGTGTGTCACAGCCTTTCAAGGACAGAAATGCTTTTTAACAAGTTAGAGTGCTCTGCGCAACAGCTTCCTGCATATTTGATTCATTTAGTGTGGATTTTGCTGATGTTATTGTTCGTCATGTTGGAGTTTTTTTTTATTATTTGCACTGCTGCAATTCTAAAAGAAATGTGTGATTAAAAGCAACGGCTAATCTACTGAAAAAGGTCTGTGAAATGTTCTCACAAAACACTGGTTATTTTCACACCCACTTGCATTATTGTAAGACACGCTCTTGGAAGGACTCATTACAGATCTCCACACTTAAGGACACATAGGAAATGTGAAAATGCAAGTGCATTGGCTTCACATGCATACATGACATTGCATTTGAAGGCAATTTCCCTGCATTTCGTGTGCTCCCACTTCATCGGAGAAAATGCAAATTGCTTATTCTTATTATAGCAGATCTGCCTGGTCTTTATCGTGAATGAGTCGGGCATCAGGTTGGCTCTGCCTTTCTGGAGATTAGCAGGATCAACGCAAGTGAGTGATAAGATAGCACTGGAAGGGGTGCAATAGACAGGCATAGAAGGTGCAAAGCATATAATCCTTTCTTAGTTTCTAATAATGTACTCGTGTCACGGTTTCCCTATGGGATCATGGGCAAATAGAAAATTCCTGTCATGCAGATGAGAACATGTTATTTGACAGATCATAGGCTGAATGTCGAGATTACATGATTTCAGAGTAAATTTTTTTTGTAATTTTATGTGCCTCTTACTACATACAGGTTTTCTGTGATGTATTGGGTTAAATGTACTTGGAAGAAGAATTTTTCATTCATAAACCTTGAAAGAATGGTGCTTCCACAACATTGCGATTAAAATAATAAATACCTAAATAAATTACTAAAATATTCCCATTCAGAATGAGAATTTTACTCTGAATTACTGTCATAAATGCTTGGTGCAACGTATAATAATTTTGTTTCTTGTTACATTTTGATCTCTGGTTCCAGAGAATGTTCAGAAGAGAAGGAAGCCCCAAAAAACTGTTCCAGTCTGGGTGACAGATGAAAAAATCTGAATGACAATTCCAGAGAGATCGCTCAGGTGTTGAAGCGTCCAATCAAACTAAACGAGGCTTGTGGACCATACAGGTGGCAGCCCCTTCATCTCCATCCACCGACTCACTCTCCCGTATCCGATGGCTGGACGCCACACACCCCCCCCCCCCCCGATTCTGCCCCGCCGTTTGTAGGATCAGGCCGAGCCAATCGTCTCTCCCTTGTTCTGAGAGATGACAGCCATTTCTCCTCCTTCTCCGCCTCCCCTTGTAGGTCTTTGACAATGTCATCAATGCAGTGACTCCCATGTCCTTCCACAGTCTGCTTCTCATTCTTCATTCAGGAGGCTAGTGACTACATTCATACAAGTTCGCTCAATTCTTTTCACTTGAAGGGAAGTTTTAGATTCATACGTTTCCGCAAACTGCCTTCAGTGCAATGGTGCTGCCTGCACACTGCAGTCTTATGTACCAATTTCATAACCTTACAGTTCTCATTTCAGCTGTTTGTGTTAAAATAAAGGTGTATAGATCAAAATAATTAAATAACTACTTTATTCAAAGGTCCACACTTATATCAGCCACTTACTAATTGCAGAGGGCAGACCGTCTTTGATTAAATGATACACGTACAGCTAAGGAGAATAGGACAGGCACTGTTCAGGCCCAAAACCTGCAGCAACGGTGTATGGATCATCGTATTAATGCCCGTTCACCATTTATTGGCAAAGCAAAGGTTCTACAGTTCATTTGGCGGAGCTACTTAATGAGCCAGTGATACACACTACTGAGAGATGCTTAGTTTTGGTGAAATAGGCATGAAAAGGGAAATGTTTGAATAAATCAGGTAATTTATTCAGTTTCTATTCCTTATATGTGAGAGGTGGGAGGTCAGTGCCACTGGTCGCCACCCACAAAGGATGCAAGCAAAGTTTATTTCCCTTCGAAATAATGAACTTCTTGTTCGCTATGATGAAGATGTTCACATTGAGAAATTCATTCAATGTGTAAAGCTGTTGGTCGTAAATGCATTCTGTGACAGACTGTCAAATATCATTTGAAGATCTGCCTGCTTTGTGGCACTGCATAATCTCGACACTCAACCCACCCATCACTAATGATCAGCCAAGCAGGGCTGTGGTTTAGAACATCCTGCCAATCTGTATAATACAGCTGTTATACTGAGAATATGAAAAATCTTTCTTAAATCAAATCTTACGGTTTGGTTTTTTCCAGTTTAGTCACAAATTTGTTTGTAAATTCCCCTGTACAGCTTGCATACCACCATGAGCTTGCAGATCAATAGAAAATACAGCAACCATAATATATATAAAAAATATTTTGGATCTTATATATTTAACCATTTATTGACAGATATTGCTTTATTATAAGGACATATATTTCCCCCTAGTAAGACTCACTACAGTATATTCTTATTGTTTTGCCATAGCTTAGACTGGAAAGTGAGAAATGTTTGTCAATACATTCTGCTACACAGTAAAGAATGATTAGTGTTAATTTAACAGTTTAGAGTCCAAAATGGATCAAAAGTAATTTGTAAAAATTGATTTCACATAGAACATTTTGCTGTTTATTGACATGTTCTGGTTAATAGGGTTACAGGTTCAAAAAAGAAGTAATTTCATGCCATGTTTCACACATTTATTTGTCATCTTTAAAGCAGAATGATTTTTAGCAACCTGGAGATTCCCTGACAGCACGGCGTACGGGACATCAGTTCTCATAGAATGCGTCGGTTGGCAACTTGGGAACAAGGCACAGCAGTCCCTTCCTGTAATTAACTTTATGTGTGACTGCTCCCTGCTATGGAGGCGGACCAAACGTGGGCTGTTTGCCGAAATTCAGAAAAAAAAAAATTGATGGTAATGAGTTGACATGAAAAGTTGAATGAAAAGGTACACTTTACTGGGATACAAGTAGACAGCTTTACCATGTCTTTTTTTCTGCTTTCAGATTTATGAAAACCTGGCCAATATCAAGTATTTACAATTTTTTGTATTGCGTGATTAGAAACTTTGAAAGTTTATATCTTTTTGATACAAATGAGTCTTCTCTATATTCTTAAGGGCATATGCCGTCATTCTTAGGGTGCTGTTCCAATACGAAAAAAACCCGCCAGCTTTTTCATCGTGGTATAGGTGTGAGTCCAGACATAACTATAAACTAAATTATTCACCGCCGGGGTAACATTGTGGTCACAGAAAGTGAGTAAAGTGCAGTGTAGGTCTAAGAAAAATCAGGATCTAATGACTGTGGTGTGAGAATATACTGTAGCAATTAATCCCTTGGTCTCTGAAATCAGCAATCAATGGCATAGCAACAAAGGGCCTGATTTACTAAGACCTTTAGCGGGTGAGAAACCTTTTAGCAATGCAAACCCAATAACATGACCAATGATTGATCATGGCCTTTGTTTTGCACCAATCATTGGTAGTGTTCTTGTTTTTGCATGTGCTAAACGGTTTTGCACATGCTAAATGTCTTAGTAAATCAGGCCCATAGAGTATATGTTTTAAAACGAGACTATTGTTTTGTAGTGTGGTATCACTCCACACTAATACAAGTGCTAATAAAAGTGTAGGAATGAAAATGTAGTATGAAGTTGTTTTTGAATTTTGTGAGGTGAAGCCCCACATTCTTAAAATTAAACAAGCTGGCTAGAGACAAACTGAACATTTGAGTTTCATATCCTTGTCCTCTATTCCTTATGTTAAAACAGACATAGCCCTGAAGGATAATTATCTATTTATATCAGACATTGATAAGATCATGCACTGCAAGGATTTCAGTATCAGAGCTAAAATAATGAAAAAAATGTGATTTATGCGTGAAATATGGACTCGATGTGTGTATTACGTCTGAAAAGTGCTGCAGGAAGGGTTAATGGCTTGAAGGCAAGGGGGAGAGGAGACACGGTGAACTCCCGGCGAACCCGTGGTGACGGCCAAAGCCGCTCTGCTCATTCAGCCTCCAATCTGTCAGCTACATCACCACCCCGCATGAGCAACCAGCACATGTGCCACTGACACGGAACTTGCATGCTCCTTTTTTGGTTCACATTTGAGGACACGCAGAACAGAGGTGTTACATGTAGGTTACGCTCTAGAATCCCAAAGGTTTTGTTTTTATGCGTTTAGATTGGAAAGAGTCCTATTCTACAAACATTCAGCCGTGGCGTTCAATGGGTTAACCATCGTAGTAATTCTATTTCTGTTGTAAACACTCGGCTCTTGTCATCTGAGGCTACGCTACAATGCGTGTTAAAATATACGATCCAAAATATATCATTGTATTTTGGATTGCGTATTGTAACGTGCATTGTGGTGTAATATGTTTCATATTGTGGTGTTTCTTATTTCATGTGAATGGAACTAATTTTTTTCTCCCAACATTCAATGGCGTGTCATGTGTCCATAATTCATTTTCCAGTCATTGTGGTTTGAGACGAGGAAATGGCTCGCAAAATTATCAGCCCTTCCGGACACTAAGCGTTCATTAATGATGACAACTCAAATGGGCGCCGAGGAAAAGCACCATCTGAGCAATATTTAGGGTTGAGCTCCCTCTCCCTTTAATGATAAAAAATGATGTCAGAAATGACTATTATGTAGAAATTATAATAATATTTAATCACAGTTAGAGTTGCAAGGGTGCAGGTGGATCCATGTGGAAAATAAGCAGACACAGTGCTTCCTACGCATTATCCTTCAGCACATCCAAATTAGGTCGGGAGCAAGATTTCCCCCACACCACTTTAACTGCACAGGACGTAGTTTCTCCTACATAAATTCTGAACAATGTCGATTTTGTTTTTCATTTCGGGAATTTAAGCGTCTCTGACGAATGATTCGATAAATTGGTGAGCTGGGCACCTGTCGAATTGGCAAGGGAGGAGAACGTGTGCTGCCATACGGGTCCGTGTCTGTGCCCACTCATCCTTGGAAAATCCAAAACAACAAAGCCTGTGATTTTCACACGTATATATTATGGATGTACACGGAAAAGAACAATGTTCTGTCGAACAATGTAATTACCTCTGATCTCAGATCAGTCTACAACAGCCTCCTCTATAACACGACCAGAGAAAACACCTTGCTTTCGCTATCCGGAATGCTTTCCCCAACGAACCCACTGCCTTCATGCCCTTCGCAAGATTCGGGGGATGTAATCCCCATTTAGAATTCACGCCCCCGCGTCCGTATTTAAATATTCCTTTCAAAGCGAGAATATACTGTCATTGAAGTAAGTCCATTTCATCCCAAGGAGCAGGAGAATTATGGGAAATGACATGCAGGTCTGTCTCCTCCAGCCCTGCTGTCATAGTGATGTGTCTCTCAGTGGCACCTGCCCCTGCCAAGAGTTTCCCGTCCAATCGACCTGCTGTTTATTGGAAGCCAGAGGACCGGCTTCACTTTTTTTATGAGAAGGAAGGGGGCCGATGACGACTCCCCTGTGATGCTTTCTGGCTTCTGTCACGGTTTTCACAACTCTTCAATTGATCACTGACAGCCAATGGCGCTGGTGCCTCTTTCATATTTAACTGATTCTAACATATTTGACTGACTAAAAAAACTAAAAAAACATTCTATAATTTTGTTAAGTTGACTTTTTTGTGGAGGGGGGGTAACATTGACAGTGCTCCCTTTATATTACATACATACTCCCATTTTCCACATAGTACCCATTTATACAGCTGGATGTATACTGAACCAATTTAGGTAAAGTACCTTGCTCAAGGGTACAACAGCAGTGTCCTACCAGGGAATTAAATCTGTAACCTTCAGCTTACATGCCCAGTGCCTTACCCATTATACTGCACTGCCGTTCCCATGTGTATGAACAGAGCCATTACATCAGTGCTTGCAGTGATTGGGGGCACAGGCTTGGGTTTGAATTGTGGGTGCTGTAGGCGTTCATGGTTAAAGTCCGACTGAGGGAGAGGGTCCGCTTAAATTAAACTCTTTCACACCTGAGCGGTACGTAATGCGCGTACTCCGCTCGTGAGATGGGAGACTGCTCACATAGCAAAGATGGCCTTTCACCAGCGTCAGATGAAATTCTGCAATAGCGAGCTCCAGGTGTGCATTTTTACCCAGATGAATGGCTGCGAACATAACCCTGTAATTTTGCAGTGGGTAGTAACGTCTGTTTTCCTCCTGCAAAGCACAGGTACTTTATGTCTGGGACCGAAACTGATACTCGGGTATTGGGGGGAGCGAGTACGTGTGCTGACATTTTAATTTCGACCGCTATTTTCGTTCTAATGCTTTAAAGTGTTGTCGGGGAATTATTGCCTTTTTTATTGCATCTATCTTAAAAGGCCTGGGTGATTTTAAGCCACGCATGGACCCGATTTTCTCCAGAGATTGGTTTCGGTTTAGCATTTAGATTACAGTGCAGAGAGCTGGAGGGTTTCCCGGCTTTCGAAAACCGTGAAGAGCGATGTCTTTCCGCGCGGCAGTAACGCTTTTACCGCCGTTCTCTCAGATCTGTTTGTGGCCCCACCCCGCTCCTCATTTTCCACAGATGGCACAATGGCGCCCACAACCAAACCCCCCTCCTCCCATCCAAACCTACTGTCTCATCAGTTTGAATAAACTTGTGGTGCTCACACTCCTCTTTATCTTTTAGGTTCACTGGGACTTGCTTGGACACGTCTCAGGTTTCCCCTCGCACCTTGGATTAAACGCTCATTTTCTTCCCTCTTACTGGCCTGATTATTGCTTTTCATCTCGGAGGCAAGAAAAGCCGCAATTATTACAGAGGAATCTGTCTGTGGGGAGAGGGCAGGGATGAACGAGAGATTATCTCCACAGATTTAGAGGGGGACGAACCGTTCGGCATGAGGTTTGAGCATTTGATGACTGCTGAACAGTCCGCTTAGTATTGCAAAGTCATTTGCTGGGGGTAAAATAAGTGTTCACCTGTCTGTAACTGTTCATAGGTTACCTACAGACACACAATATATGGCTTAGTACTACCTGTCCAGGGACTAAGGATGTGCTCAATAGTCAATCCAGGCATGTTTGCATTCATTTCTGTGAAAACGGAAATGTTGATTAATGTGCGCTTTCCATATTTCAACCCCGGACTAATCTTAACCGCCAACCAACCCTCTGCCCTTGACTTGAAAATACCTCAGAGGAGTCACCGACGTTGTGCTCCCATCCTCCGGCAATGCAGTTTGCTTCTAGTTCTTCAATTCTAAGGTCCAAACCCTTCCACACTTCCACCAAATCACTGGCATGCAGTCAACAGACAAATAAACTGGCTGTAGAGTCCCTAAGATGGACAGCAAATTCATCTTCAATGGACACTGGGCCTGAACTAATATCAGTTGATCTCTTCATCTCTCATGATTAACAAGCTCCCAAATTCAAGGAAGGATCACCTATCAGCAGCTAATGATTTTATTTTACTTGCAGTACATTGTCTCTAATTTGGTACAGTATCATTGCCTTTAACGCACATTAAATCATTTTCATTTGGCAGAAGACATTTATGATTTTGATTATAATGAAGAAAATTGAAATCCAAGGGCTTTCCCCCCCAATTTAACTGAAATGATAGGACGAGCGCGAAGGAAGATCTGCTGTATCAGGTGGGATCAATCAGTTGTGAACGGACGGTCCTTAAATTTGCCTGATTGATAATCCTCCAGCAGCTTCAGGTTATGAATCCAGTAAAGGTGAATCCTCTCACCGGCCACCAGTGACATCAATCTTCTCCGTACGGCGGCGAGCCTCCGCATTAGGATTCAGGGCAGGCCGCCACACACGGGGAACTGCCCTGCTTTGTATTCATACACCTGCGGCCCCTTCAGTCCAGTCCCTTTAGCATTCGACTCAGGCGTGTTAACAGGGCCGTGCAGCCATCGCCTCTCGCTCAGCGCAGGTTCATGAGCGCAGCTGAAAGCATTAACTTGAGCAGATGCAGGTGACAATGAAGAGCAGAGATGCTGATGGTGAGAGGCTTGTTCCATAACGAAACTCCGTGCTTCCTTGAGTGCTCGTGACAGAAGTACTGTACTGTTACTACTACCAACAAACAGACCTAAGACGGTTTAGCGAAGATGGCAATAGACATATCAGAGAGTTTCTCTCCTATTGACAAGGCGGCAACAAATTCTGGAGGCAGAGAGAAATATTTCTTTGTCGGTAATGTCGTTGTAGGATTAGTAAGCCTCCTCTCAGCCATTTTCCCCAAGAGCAGCCCTAGACTCTCTTTGAAATCCCAGCTTCAAATTGAAACACCGAAGAAAGCAGGAGGTGGTATTCTAATAAAATCGTGGCCGCAAATGCCATCGGTTGTATCTCCACCAACAACGTACAAAAGATAATCTGAAGACCATTCATCAGAGAAAGATGCATTAGCAAGAGTACTGGTCCGTCTGCATCGTACAGCCATTAGTCTTGGACGTGTATTACATTCCACTCTGTGCCTCTCCGAGGCTGTTTTGAGTAATGCACGGGTAAATGGAAGGTGATTTAAAGGTTCCGCGATCGCAGGCCGATGCACCACAAATCATTTAAGGACAGCCCTTTTAAATATAGGCCCGACCCATGCCAGCATCATTCAGCAATCAGTATTTTTGGCATGCTTGAGTCCCTATAGGGCCAAACAACGCTTAGGAAACGGGGCGGGGCTCCTCTCGGCTGTGGGAGGGAACTAGCGCAGTCGACAGCGGCCAAAGAGGAAGAGCATCATCGTTCTCCCATCCTCCTTCCACACTCCTGGCATCACAGAGATCCATAGAGTTCAGTTCCTGATCTCCCAGTACATGTGAGCCTGTGGAAAACAGCCAGGGCTTTGCCACACCATGGATTCCAGTAAAATATAAACCTTCAGATAAAAGGGAGAAGAGCTGAAATGCAATAACTTAAATCCATCCCTCGGTGTATTACAACGTACACTGGGTTTTGTGTGGCTAATAAGCTGTCATAAAAGCAGCCCGGCTGACCAGTAAGCTAGCTATCCCTTGAGGCTTTCTTTCATGCGTTCCCAAACTAGTGACTTTATAATGTATACTGCAGGGTGATCATGACCACTATTAACCATTTGAACCTCCATACATCATTTCACGTAACAAAGCAAGACGGTCTGTTGTTTTTGCGGCTCTCTTAATATACTGCTCCGGGCATCGGAAATGCCACACAGGAAGTTGAAGGAAGGGCTTGACACAGCTGGGGGGGGACATCACATCCATGCGTACAAGTGAGGGGCTTTCCATTTCCGTCACTATTTTCCCTTTCAATTTCCACATGCGGTGTGTCAGTCGGATTAGTGACACGAATTCAATTGCGATCGTATCACACCAGAACGGCACGGAGCAGGTGTCATCTGGGATAAACCTCTGCTTCGGCACCAGGTTACAGGCAGGATTTTCATATCTAATCTTTTATTCAATTCGCTCTCCAGGGAAACGGCAATAAGGCAAAACTTGGAAGTGTAATTTATCTTACGCAACTTGATGAATCGTCAGTGGGTCAGTAAACTATTTATGAGGTGCTGTGCCACCCCCCCCCCCCCCCCCCTCCCCAAATCTAATTCAGCCACCAAAAAGTATTATCGTTTTTTCCCTCTTTGTATAGGCATACATATTTTATGAGTTATGCAAAGTCATTTAGTTTTCATCCACGCACACCTCTTCTGGCTCTGCAACCACAGTAACAAACATTGAGCACTATATTGAGAATTCCTACATGAAGGAGTGCCCATGTGTACAAGCAACAGAAATTGCATTTCAGTCGACAGATAGCTGACCAACACAAGGCTTGTGTGTAAGCAATAGGAAAAATATACATAGATGAAAGTTTATTTTCCATTGCTTTACCTTTTTCATGTGGAGTTTTTTTTTTCAGTTTGGACTCGTACGTGAGAACATCAAAAGGTTTACTCCCATACTGCCTCTCGTTCACCTTAATGAGCGTTGCCATTTGGCCTGGGGACTTGTCTGTTCCATCTTGAATTCTAGTCGCTTTGGCCCCTCCCCTATCATACCCACGCACAGCTGTGATTACTCCGTTTTGATGGCATTTATGCAATCACCACCAAGTATGGGCATAAATCAGCCATCAGACCAGCGAGGGAAATATCCAGCGCCAATCAATCTCTGTCAGGCCACGGCAGATGCTGCAGATTCGTCATGCTGTCAAACTGCGATGGAGTCTTTTAATTCAGAGCAGGCCTGAGACCTGCGGAAGATTCCGTGATATAACTCAATGTCACTGATTCCGAATATCAAATTATAACACATCTGTTGAGCCCTGAGTAAATAAAATATCTGAAATGTTTTTTTTAAGAATGGTCATCGTGCATTATAAAATCTATACGTCTCATACACATATAAATATGTGTGTGTGTGTGTGTGTGTGTGTGTGATGCAGTGCTGTCGGTTCATCTGCAGGTGGAGAATTGGGTGCATGCATGCGTGCGTGTGTGAGATACAGTGCTTTCTGTCCCTCTGCAGGAGGAGGGGGGTACCTGCACACCTGCACACACACACACACACACACACGCAAGCAGACAAGCTCATAAAATGGATAATGGATTTTCTTATAGGCCTCAGATTTTGGTAACTTGACACAAACATAACACAAATATATTTCCTAAGCAAAAGGGTTGCCAAATGTCAATAACTGATTGAATGATGGATACATGTATTTATTGAATGTAAACAGTTGGAGAGTTTTAAGTTTGAAATATGTTTGGGTGATTGTAATATTGCAACCCTTCTCATCCCTTGCAGTACATTGGGACACATTCTAGCTATTCGTTTGAGGATTTAAGGGGTTGTTTTCCATCTGCTTATGTAAAACACAAAAGCTGCCTACGGGAAAGCCATTAACACTTGGAATGTGTTCCATAAAGCATGTTTGCTGATGTTTTTATGTGATATGGGTTTGCTTCTCAGAATCACCACCATTTACTTGCAGTGTTTTATCAGACTTCCCATGTCTAAAAAGACACATTAAATTTCACATAAAAAGCAATGGACAAAGTATGTAAAAAGGTGATTTCACCTGGCCATAATGGACCCTGAAGCCCTGGACTGTAACCTGTCTGCAGCACTCATTATTATTATTATTGTTATTATTATTGTTATTATTATTATTATTATTATTATTATTATTATTATTATTATTATTATTATTATTATTATTAATAATAATAATAATAATAATAAGAAGAAGAAGAAGAAGAAGAAGAAGAAGAAGAAGAAGAAGAAGAAGAAGAAGAATAATGTGTTATTTAGCAATTGCTTTTGACATACCCAAAGCACAACACAGCATACAAGATTCACAAAGAAACAAAGCCATGTCTAAAAAAGAAACATCATAAAATCAGTGAGGCCAACACAATAATAGGCAAAAAGCTGAAATATATCCATCACAGAAGCAACTAATGGACCTGGTGCTGTTTATACCTAGGAAACAAAATTCAATTTTCAATAGACCTTCTGACATCACTGTGGATTAATTAGGACCACAACAGAGGAAGGTGGATGAATAGAAAAGAGACATTGGGTGAAGAGGAGTCACAGAAAGAGAAAAACAGGGAAAGAGCGAACGAGACTTAAGGAGCGAGAGAGAAGAGGAGACAAGAGGGGAGAGAGACAAGAGAAATAAAGCAAGTGAGCCCACTTGTGCAACCCACACAGAATATATACCCAAAGTTTGGCGCACTTACCCAGTGCGTCAAGAGTGTCAAGCTGGTCGGGCTAAAAGCCCCGCAAGGTAAAGAACCTGGCAAGTGAGGTCACCCAAACACAAGTCTACCCGGGGAGTGACAGTCGCTTCAAAATGAGCTCCTTCCTTCCACGCTGCCATCCCTGCACAGCTTGGATCAGCGGGTCTCCATCCTGCCACACTGTCAACTCCCAAATCAACAAGTACCAGTAACATGTAATGTATGGTGTTGTCTAACACAGCATAGTGCGAAACACTGCAAGGAACTGTTAGGTCACTTAGGGACTGTTGCAAGTGGGAACTCTAAAATACAGAAATAAGCAGAAATTCCAATATACTGAAAGGTGGAAACAAGCAAGCCTGCATTTGAGGAGGTAAAAATTCCCTTGTTACAATAAATATCATGAAATCCTGTAAATCACATGTCCATTAAAGTTTAATGCTCCCAAAAGAAATGTACTGGCTCTATGACAAAGATAATGTTTTGGCCAGGTAGGTCTCCATCAGGCGAAGTTGCCACGAGGTCATTGACAATGATTAATGTTTAATACTTCAAACGTCTTCTGTGTTTACTGGGCGCACCGCTGTACAAACAATCGTGAATATGTTAGACGGGCTTGAATAATTGATTAAAAGTACCCCGTCTTACAACACAGAGTGGAGGGGGGGGGACATTATTTATTTATCAGCTTATTCATTAAGATTTCAAAAATCAAGGTAACACATTTGAGACAACAACAACACTGTGGAGGATGATGGAGAGACCGACAGTAATAAACCGAAAGAGTGGATGAAATTGGAATCGAGGCTAGCACTCGCTCCTAAATTAATAAGCCTGAGCAAAGGCGGCACCGCGGCTCACGGATAACAAATTAGTAGAAGATGAAGATTAAACGAGGAAATACATTGTATCCAACAGTGGGTCTTAATAATACGCACGGTGAATTATTTGTCCGTCCTCCAAATGACTTACACCATTAGGGGCGTAAGTAATTTTTTTTTTTTTTTTACCATTTTCCGTGATATTGAAGGGTGTTGAAAATAAACTTGTTTGCGATATGCTTGTACTCTCTGCACTGCGGCGCTAGTAAGTGGTCCGTCAACTCCAATATGTTTGGGTCAACTGTCCACGGCGTAGTGCGTTCACCTCGACATGGAGGTGGGGTCGGTATTGTGCGGCGCCGGGAGGGGCCGTCACTTCCCTCTCACTGCCCCCTGGGGCTCGGAAACTGCCGGAAACCCCAGCTCTGAGTGCTGATAGGACAGAGCTGCCAGGTGCTCCACCAATACAGAGACGCGTCTGCTGGCCCTGCCGACGAAGAGGCACTAAACTGCCAAATGAGTCGTTATTGGCCGTAATGGAACCACTGTAAAACATAACGTGCGGCGGTGTGCGGTTGTCCGTGGACACGTCTACCTATCATATTCCAAAAAATTATCGGGACTAAAAATCGAGCCAGCTCTGAGGTTGTGCAACACTCATGCTATCAAATTGGACAGCTAAAGCAAGGTGGGGTGGAGGTAAGATTTATCCTGGCAATGAATTTATAGTGTTTACTGGCAAGCTTTTCCATCTGTAAATTATTCATTGAAATCCACTTTCAGTCACTGGGACCTCTGCAGCGAAATGCTTAAGGCAAAATAAGTCTGTTTTAATGATACAGTACAGGCAAATAAAATTCAGCGGCGCCTCAGAATAACGCTGCCCTGTCTCCCTTTCCGAATCGCACTCTCCGGATCTCCATTTACACAGGCGAACGCTCACTGTGTGATTCTTTCTACCATTTATTCAGTGCTACCATTCTGCCGCAGCACAAATAAAAATGTATACGGAGGGATACGAAAGATCTGGATGCAGCTCGAGAGCAGTTCACTCTGCGCATGGGCGCTGTTCCACCACCTGGGGATTCAAACCTACAACCTTCCAGGTTACAAAGACAGTCGCATAAACCGTAAACGCCGCTTTGACGACAATGCCGCGCCTCCACATCCGCCCACGCCCTCCCCTGCGCCAGCTGTCAACCGTACTGACACCGCCCCGCCCACTCCTCCCCCTCAACAGACACAGATAGGCGTGAAGCCGCTTATGCACCTGAAGCACGGCGGTTTCAAGCCGGCCTGCATTATTGATCAAGGCTTAACTGGGACACGGCGAAGCCGCGGGACCGTTTCCTCTAGCGGGAGCGCGGGAGGAGGGAGCGGCGGGGCTTATGAATAAGGCATGCGAGTCCCGGCTATAAACGCGAGGCGGCCGACGCTTCCCCGTTCGGACGCTCACTTAAAAAAGCGGGCCGTGCAAGAACCATTAGATCAAACACTTGGGCAGCAGGAGCTCTCAAAGATATCGGTTACCTCCCCTACAACGCCCTCCCTTCTCCCTTCTCCCATCTCCCAAACCCTGGCCTCTCGCCTTTGAAAACCCTGCTAACCGCATGCGTCCTGCTGCCCGATGCACTTTCATCTCGTCGTTCCTTCACCTGGGCTTAAAAGGGCCCAATTCCACCGCTCAGCATATGCTGAAAATGACTGTCAGTATACAGTCAGCCAAAGAAATATAACAACATGGTCGCCAAATCTTTTTCTCCCATATTCAGTTTCAGTTAGCTCTTTCCTCTGGGCATTAGATGTCCTCACTCTCTTTTGCTCTGGTGTAATATGGCATCGCGGTTCGCGGTACGCCGTCAGGTAACTTGTCCTGGAGGAGAATACGGACAAATTGAATTATGGGTAGCATAAAATTCTATTTGAACTGAGCTGATATTGAAAAACACATTCTCAACACTCGCACCCAACAACATTTCAAACTCAATTTCAGTTAGAAATTTCTATCGGTTGATAAGCTTAAACACAGCCACAAACAGTTTTCCTGTCATGAAAAATAACAGGAAATAATTGACCAAAACAAATCCTTTTTTTAACCTGTACCCCTATTTCCTGCAATCCTATTTGGAATTCCCAATTGGTTTATGTTCATACTGACCAGACGAGTGCCCTCTCCTGCAACACACATGACGTCAAGCCACTGCTTGTTCTTTCATTGAGTAGGAGCATAGCGAATGTGTAGCGTGTGTAGCGACAGAGGACACCTGACTGACTGGGGAGGGGGCATTGTGCTGGAGGTCTGCGCGTCTTACACATCTGGCATTGGCAGACTGCAGGCATTCAACCGTCCCGAGGAGTCTGTGCAGTCAAAGATGGTGGAGTCAATGACAAGATAGAGATTTTAGCTGCAAGTCAATGGAAATACAAGTTGTAGTCATATTTTAATTCTTCGAGGAACTGCAAACTCATTGACACTGATAATTAATATATGAAAATTTGCACGTATATTCAAGCAGCATTCATATGTTAAGCATTTTACGAAAAATAACAAAAGATGCAAATTATGTTTTTATGAATTCATAATTGAACCCAGTATGTGGTAAAGGACTTAGTCCGAGAAAAATAATGATCTTGAAAGCGAATTAAATGCCAACAAATTAAATATTAAAATATATTAAAAAATAAAATATATAATATATGACTAAATCTGGTGAGCAAAATAGCACACTTGGGGCAAGGTTTGGAAAGATCCCGGTGATTCCCATTCACAACAAGTGCAAAATTCACACAGAAAATTGGTGTGGTGTTCTCACTTTACCACCACCTCTCTGGTGTTGCACATATTTGGTGGAAGAACAACCTGCTGAGTGAACCTCACCCTAGGAAAGCTATGACCAGCTATACATAGCTCCATAGAGCCAAACTCGGCATAGTCACATCCATTTACAGGCAACTGGGCATGCAACTGTACCCATTCAAAAGCCCAAGTGCCCTGCAAAACCACCAGTCTTTTTCCTACAGAATTGCTTATATTTAAACAAAGCCCGCTGTTCTCTGTAATAAATATGTAGTGATTCTCTTTCAAGCCTTTTCCCTCTCAGTGCTGTAGCCTGACTCCCTCCACTATTTCTCTCACTCCCTCCTCTCTCGTCCTCATGCTCTCTCGAAGAAAGAAAGTTTTCAGAAGAAAGCACCGGGCATAGAGTGCCTAGCCAGCTCCGTGTCTCCAAGGTGATACATATTTAACAGTTCGCCCCAAGGGCAAGGTTACAATCTCCCATGGCTCATAGGTCACATTCAGGCCAAACACTGCCCCTGACTCCGTCCAGTCATCTGTCCTACAAACATTCTGCATCGTTTCAGGTCACGAGCGCTGTGAGGGCAACCAGTCCCACACAGAAAAGGGTCCCACCTTGGATATAGTGTTGCCTGAATGTATGGACAGTGTGCATCTGTCAATAAAGTTAAATATCAGCACTTATTTTAAATGCTCTTAAATAAAGTCACCAAAAGTAGTTTTTTTTGCTTTTATTTGTGATTAAACTTCACCCCAGACATTTTTTGGATTAATCTCTTTGTTTGAATAGGTTTTTTTTGCTAAATGTCATGTCCCGTGCCTTTGTCTTGATTTCCTGGTTTTCCGTTTCTATGTGAATTCCGTTCCGTGTTTTCCCTCTCTCCCTCCATTTTGTGTCTCTACTTCCCCACACCTGAATTGTGTTTCCTCATGTGTTCTCGTCTCACCTGTTCCTCGTTGTCTCGTTAGTAATCTGGCATATAGTCTCCCCTGTTTCTTTGTTCTGTGCCCTGCCTTGTGCTTGTCATATTACTTTCAAGCGGTTTTGTTGTTTCCTGCTTGTTTTGTTGTCCTCCTGCCTGCCTTGCCCGTTCCCGTCCAGCCCTTCTCCAGCCCTGTGTTATCTTGCCCAACCCTGCTCCAGCCTGGCCGTTCCTGACCTCCTGCCTGCTACCCTGTGTGGGCATACTTGAACTTGAACTCCTCCTGCATGGAGTTCAGCCAGCCATCTGTGTCTGAGTCCTGCGTTTGGGTCCTATCCTGTATATCACCGTAACACTAAATCTTTTAAAGGGTATGTTCCCTCCCCATAAATACCCCAAACCCAGTGAATACCCTAAACCTATATATGCTACATTGCTAAATAAAAGTTGTCATCAAATGCATTGTAACTAGTATAGCTGTACATCCACAGTTTGATACTATACAGTATATTATATTTCTGCTTTTTTTTCACCACATAAGAATTATGAGCCAAAAATATATATTTTTGATGCCATCAACCTCTCTAAGTCTCTGAGATCTGGAGTGTGCCGGCAACATTTCTTTCTTACTACAACAATCCAGCTCTAGACACATGCAGTATAAATTGTTCACAGAGTCAATCATTTTCCTTTAACTATATCTTGATTAGACGAACATACTGTAGCTTATCCCTAGCTCTGAGAGTGATCATGGATGAGAGAGCATGAAGCCCTGCTGGACTGCAGCTTTTTAGGCCCTTCCATGTTGAGTCAGTATATTATCAGTATTTATCAGTATATTACACAACATAATCTAACGTGACTTACCAAGGTTACATTTTTTTTACACGCTGTCCATTTATATAGGTGGACATTTACTGAAGCAAATTCAGGTTAGGTACCATGCCCAAGCATACAACCGCAGTGCCCCACTTGGAATTTGAACCCGCAACCACTTATGGAGTTACATGCCAAGGGCTCTATTTTAATAAACCAAACGCAATGGTGAACGCAAGAGTAATCGCTTGGCGGTATCGCTCTGAGGGCGTGTCGGCGAGAAATTTGATAATTTCATGACGGCAATCTTGGCGCACCTTATGGCGGTATTGCTAAAAGGCTGGGTTTAAATGTCCAAGGTGTGTCTCTATGGTAGCCAATCAAATTGTTGTTCTCATGCTTTAAAAAAAAGCCAGTTGGAACACAATCGCTCCATGCAATTTCATAACGAGCAACCCAAACGCACTGGACCGTCAACTTGGATGTGTGTATGATTCTACGTGGGAACATGCATTGAAATGTTCATTTTAAAAGCTGATCCGATACTTACCATTTATCTAGCCATATTAAACTGCTCAGCCAGTTGATTTCTCTTTGCTCTGGCTGTGATGGGGACCGCGACCACTGGTGCAGTTGGGGGCAAGCTAATTTTGTCGCATGTCACCTGGACATTGATGTGTTCCTTTGCGATTGACGAAAACTATTGCATGCTCGGGTGGTGCGCGGATTTGTATGTGCGTGCAGTCGATAGCACCAAGCACCCCGGGGAACCCACACTTGAGAAAAAATGCGAGTTTTGACTTTTTACTGCATTCATTGTCCGTATAGTTGAGGAAGGACACCCGCTGAAAGTATATCCTTTCTGTGTATTGTGTAGTGGTAGGCTTATGATTCAACTGTGCCAATGTGTAATTTATATATTATAGGCTATTGGCCTACATGATCGCAAGTTTCTTGTAAGCTGTCCTGTTTTATTCTAGTAGTTTAAATTAAAATTAATTAATTAATAATAATTATAGGCTATTTGTTCATTAAATGGAAGTGTAATGTTGGCATCACCTATAGACACTACATAGAACTACATGACTAATAAGTTACCAAATTGCCAGAGTCTATTGCGTTTCCGCTAAGAGGTGGTTCCAGCTGATCATGACGCAATGGGTTTTCGTTGGTTCAAATTGTCACTGAGCCGAAAGTATTTTAGAACACGCCCCAGACAGCGCCACCCATCCCACTGCAGCGCAACCGAAAGGATGTTATGTTGAGAATTTGTTGATCCTAGCGGTATTGCTGAGAAACGCCATAGCGCCAGTTTTAAGACGTTGATGCTGTCAACAAGCTTGCGTTTGACTATACCGTCCCCTTGCGCTGGTTTGCGCCGGTTTGAAAATAGAGCCCCTAGTGTCCTGACCATTATACTATACTTTTTCCCCCCGATGACACTATCCATGTTTACATCATTATCAGATGTACTTGTGGCTTCGGAGATCAGGTTAACGAAGGCTGCTTTGTTCCACGTGGTAAGAGTAAGCAGCCGCATCGGCCTGCAAATTGGACGTCAGATCGATCTAATTAGGAGGATAATGCGCGTTCGCTGTTCTGTGTCATCAGCGTAAGTCTTTGTTTTGCACTCTGGAAAGAGGGCACGCTGAGATTTTGAGGCCAACGGAATGTTTTCCCCGCGGGTTCTTTAGCATAGCCCCTTGAACGCTGTGCATTGTGGAGATAAGCGTCAGATTGAGATAAACAGCACAGCACCACTAAAGTATGCCGCTCATTCCCTCGGTCCCTTTGGGCTAGTTAGCGCATCTCGTGTGTGACATTTCACAAAGAGGCGCGATGCTCGGGAACCGCCGAGCATTAGTCAAGCAGGGTGGCAGATCTTGGCCGCTACACACCACAGAGCGTACGGAAGAAGTTCAGCCCGGACTCTAAAAATGAGTTCGCCGCTGAACGGATATGTAAATAAGACGTGAACAGCTGAAAATGAGCAAGCAGTAAAACACTCTATTATCAAGACAGCCGTGTGTGTGTGTGTGCGTGTGTGTGTGTGTGTGTGTGTGTGTGTGTGTGTGTGTGTGTGTGTGTGTGTGTGTGTGTGTGTGTGTGTGTGTGTGCGCACACATGTGCACATGTGAGAGAGAGACAGAGAGATTATAATTAAGTTGGCTTGAAAAAGCCAACTCACTGTTCATTCTATTATATCTCTTCTTCTTATTCCACCCAAATTTCTACATGTATCTTCCTCCCAGCCAGTTAAAGCTAGGCTAAACAAATTTGGTTCGTACCTTCAACTAGTTGGGAATTAAGTTGCTTGTGCTTTGTGTAAATACTCCTAAGTCATTTAAAAAAAATTCCCATTGAAATGCATTGATATAATGTTCATAAATTAAAAAAGTTCTGAACATTCTAACGCCGGCAGTTGATGGTGACATAACAGTATACTAGCCCAGCTGGCCTCACTGCTATGCTGACACATTGGTAATGCAATCCCCTGCTTAAATTCGCTGCTGGTTAATTTCATATTCATTTCAGTTCAATCTCATTAGTTAATATGAGTTATCAGTATCGTATTAGTCAATACAATTCCATGTTTATATTTGTCTGTTAACTTAAATTCCTATTCTATCAACCCCATTTGAATTAGTCCAGTTACATGCAATACTGTGCTCATGGTAGTTAATTCCAGTTCAAGTAAAACAGTCCCCTACTCATATTAGTTCAGTTCCATTCACTCCAACACTCATTCCTTGCTCATATCAGTCAGTTCAATTTCATATTAAACTTTCAATCATGCAGCTCAATTGAATACAATGCCCTTGTATTGGTATACGTCCTATTCATATTAGTTTCAGACTAATCATGTTAAAAATATCAGCTAACTGAAATAATTCTGTTCAACTCAATTTCAGTTGATCCAGCTAAATTCAATTCTCTGTTCTGTTTGAATTGTTAGTTCAAATGCATATACGTATACTTAATCATGTTAGTTAATATAATCTTAGTTAAATGCAATTCCATGCCCATATTATGATGGGGAGTCGGGTTCGGAGGACCAGACGCGACAGAGAGGAATCTAAAAGTTTTCCACGGAGTGGAATAACCACAAGAGTGGAAAGGTTTTCCACAAAAGGAACAGGAAAAAATAAGGAATAGGAAATAAAATCTCCTGAAGCAGAGCCAAAAGAAAATCAACCCAGAGAAAGCTCGAGGCTCAAGCAGAGAAGAGGAAAGGAGAGAATACCGCTCACTCTCAATACGAGAGAACACTGACGGAGGTAACAGAAACAGAAGATAAATAATAGCGACTCAGACAATTGGGCGAAAAAACTCGTAGGTTCAAGTGGTAGACAGAAAAGGAGAGAATTACTTCACGTTCTCAATATGAGAGAACACAATAAGAGAAGTAAAGAAAAGAGGTAATAAAGGCAACTGTCTCAGAGAGAACAGTAAGGGACCAGAATGAGGGACAGAAAGTGCAGAAGAGAAAACCAAAATCCTATAAAGGAACTCTAACTCTAAAGCAAGTCCCACGTTAAATTAAAGCAGAGCTTTAAAATGAAGTGGTCGCCTAGTACCCAGACCTATTACCGGCTTTGTGGCAGAGAACAATGACAACACGGAAGCGCCGAGAATGGAAGACGCAGGGCTTAAGTAGCCAGCGGAACACCTGAACAGGTGAAGGCTATGAATGCCAGGTGGCGGAAAAATCCCGGCAAGGACGCCGGACCAAAGCTGTGAAAACAACCTCCGCCGAAAAATACCGGCAACCGGCGAAACCGTGACTCATATTTGTTTATTTCTTGCCATTTGTTTATTTCTTGGTGTAGCGGGTGTAGCTCGGCTAGTTCGCTAGTAAGCACAGTGAGGTGCAGTAAAAGCGAAGGCTTTGTAGCAGGTTACTGTGACAACACTCTCTGGCGACGCAACCCTCAGGGTCAAAATAACGTTACCCTTAGCTATCGGCGATGTCGTCTTTAGCTGGTAACGCGTTCGCTTACGAGTGAGAGGAGCGGGGTTAAAATCTCACCTTGGACTTCTGAGTAAAGTAAGCTTCTCTCTTTCTATATGGTTACATTGGCACCAACAGTTGTTGTCTACTATCAACCACAGGATAGATTATAGTTATTTATTTGGGTCGTTACAATGTGTTGGATGTCACAATTATACAGCATTTAAACGTATAATACTATTTATTTGATGTAGTTTAAATAACAGATTTGTCCTATATTTAGCCCCCAACTCTTCAAATTCCACAACTTATAAATCTTTGTACGACTACCAGTTTTACTACTCCATAATCATGACTGCAGCAGCTACTGATAAATGTATGCCGTTCATTCCCTCGGCTCAATCTCAGTTCAACACTAGTACATGCCATTGCTAACAATGTCTATTGTATGTTATCTAATGTCTAATTTCTATTCTCATAGCATAGTGTTCTCTATGCTTTGCTTTTTCAATCCAAACTTGAAGTTTGTGTTCAAACGTCCTTTTATATTTCCATTCCAATTTATTACATTTTTATTGGTAGTTCTCTACAAAGGGGGAGGTGATCTTATATTTTCTTATTTATAAAATTCCTTGACAATACTGTATACTTCCTCTCACACTTATAAAACTTGTTCTATTTTACAGCCATATGAGCAAAACTTCATAACATCATCCTCAAGTATCCATAGGCTATGCATGCTGACACTATTGCTGGAGATAAAACGGTCAGTTATAGCTGTTAAGAGAAGGCTGACATTACCATTGAGTGTGTAAATGTCATCCCACATAAATCATTACCACTCCACAGCATCCCACTGCCACGGGTATCCTCTCAAATGTCACGCATGTAAATGTGGTAAAAAAAAAATCTAATTTTTTCTTAATGCTCACTGGGGGAATGAAAGCCTTGTGTGAGCAATGTCACAGCAAGGTTTTTGGGTAATGCTCAGGGGCTCATTTCACAAAAGTGATATGTGACTGCTTTCATTGACATATCACAATTTTATTTATTTTTTACAATAATTATTTTCATGAAATTTGCTCCCTCACAATTGGCAAAATATTCTGCTACAACTTCAGGGCAGTAGTCTAATAAAAGTTGTAAGTTTATCCATATGCAAGTGCTTCACTCTTTAGGTTCACTGACAGTCCTTTCGTTTGAAATATGTGCGTATATGGATAATTGTGGTTGTTGACAATTAGGCCTATATGGTTTGTTTATAGAAAACAATGACCTATGTTCACCAATTGGGATCTATTCTCTGTGAATGGAATGTTTAGATATTCACAAGCCATTAACTCAATGGGAGGCAGGGGAATGGCAGTGATTTCTGAACAAACAATGGTTGCATATTAGCTTGCACAATGCATTCGTTTTTGCGAGATGAGCCCCTGGTTATTGTGCTGTGGATTGAGAGCATTTCTGTTTGTAATTATTTGAAAAGGAAAAGGATAAGGCTTACCTCACAATTTGCGTTGACCTTACAGGCCACCTCACCATTGATTTAATAGAAACAGCATTCCATTAGTGTGTGTCGCTTCCATCGATGCACACTACAGCAACATTATAACTACACGACACAGATGCAATGGATAATATCCGTGAAAAGAAAAATGATTGATTGTGTTGAGCATGTGTTTCTTTGCCTTATGCGGGGCCCTTCGATCATTTAGAAAATTGAAAGGATTACGTAAGGTGTTACTTTGAAATGTGCTATGGTCGTCATAACCACGTACTTCCAATGCAAAGAAAAAACACCCAAAGAGTGAAAGGATTCAATTTACCTTGACAGGAGGACAAGGAAAGATCAGGCGGCGGCAATTAACCTCACGCCGAAGCACAGGAAGAGGGACCGCGACGTCTGGAGACAGAGCAAATCATTAGCGGGCCAAATGCACAACAAGCGCTAATGGCGCTGTTCAACGGGCCATTAATTAAACAGTCAAATTAATATGCCATACGCAGCACCCTGATAGTGCTGCGCTATTAATATTTCATGGCTATCTTCCGTTGGCCATAGGAACACATCTATGCGCTTTGCGAAGGGGAGAGAGCTCGTCGCCTTGTGGTGCCTCTGCCTTACGCCACTTGAAATGATTGCAGCTCAGTTTGGAAACTGGACGTTTACCAAGAGCTTGCATGTTGAGTTGTGTCTGCCAAAAAATCAAGCAACATAAATGGACGATACTTATGAACGCAAGCTGCATGACTCACTCCAGAAAATAATGTCTACTGAGCAAACAATGTGCAGAAATCGAGAGGGTATTCGTGATGGTCATGAGGGATTGAGTAACTATTATTATATCATATAACATTGATCCTTCTTCAATGCATGAGAATGTATTAGTATAAGAACACAATTATAAAATGTCTAATAATAGCCCATCCAAATCCACCAAAAAATGTGTTGAATAGTTGCAATAAACTGTACCTGAGGTCTTTTTAGCCCCATGTGGGGGCTTCTGTTTAAATAAAAAATTGGTAAAAACATTTTTTTTTAAAGACGTCTGAAGTTATTGTATTTTGTCCAAAGGTTGAAAAGTTCTACAAATGTATAAAAGATCTTATAACATGTCTTACTTCTAATCAATAAAAGGCAATGGAAAGTTCTGGCTTGCAGGTTTGACAACAGTGAAGAAATGAATCGCATTGTGTTGGCTACCGCTCCATGGATTGTATGTAAAACAACAGCTAATCCAATTTCAGGACATTGTTATGCCAGGATTGTGGATGGCCTAAATCAACACAGATAAAAGCACTACACATGAAACCCGCAGTCATGCAGAGCGAGACTTATCTAATCTTATAAACATGATTTGAATAATTGTTTATTATCTTATGGTGAAATGGTGTGGACCGTACCATAGTAATATATAAGGAGCTGGTTGGGATAATGGGAACACTAGAAGAAGGGAAGGGGAAAATGCATTGTTATCTGCATGTGTTATTCTTGAAAATACAGTATACAGTATCTGAAAATATGAATAAGAATGCATCCTTTAACTATACACTGTAAGGGGGAGTGTAAGGTTCGGAGAACCAAACGCGACCAATAAGGATTTCTAAAAGTGCATCTAGAGAGATACGCCACAAAACGCGGAAGTAGCCGCACAGGACCGAGATAACACAGGATTGGGAGCAAAACTTCCCTAGCACAAGGCAAAACAAAGCAACCTCCAAAAACTTAGGCAATCTCGATAAACAGCTAGAATAACTAACAAAAGAACCTCACACACTAAATAAATAGGCGTAACAAGAGGTGGTGAAACAAAACAAAACAAAACTTGATAAAACGAGTGAAGGAAAATAATAGAAAATACCTGTTAGCCAAAGCTCTAGTGGCAAAAGAGCTGAACACAACTGGCAACAGGTGAAAAGAATAAAGGATAAAGAAAGATTGGAAAATAAAGAGAAAACCAATCTAATCCTAAATCCTATAACCGGACTTTCTGCGTTTCCTATTCGCACGAACCAGAAATGCAGCAACCAAAATTCCTATACCTTACCGACTTTGTTTGTCAACATAGCAAAGACAATATCGAAGTGAGGAAATGCGGAAGTCCTGAGGTATTTATAGCCGGAAGGAAACGCAAAACACGTGAAGGGAATAATTGTTGGGCAAGATACGAATGCCGGAACGGCGGCGGAAAAATTCCGATAGAGTGTCCTGATGACGCCAAAACGGAAACCAAAAACATAGAAAAGCAAAGGCAGCAAATAACCATGACATACACATGTTTCAGAAACCTTTTGTTCCAGCTCAGCTGATCATTTTCCAGCTTTGTCTCCGATGTCCCCGCACAGAGATGATGTTTTCTGTGTTTTTGGGGATTTCTGAGGAATTGTTGGTGCTTAGAAAAAAAAAAAACAGTCAGACACACACCTGGTTGCTATGAAAACTGAACTGGCCTGATGCGCCCATTGCTGCCTGAATGGCATAGAGTATAAGCAATATACAAACTGTAAATGGTTAAACAGAAAGTAATGCAGCTGGGCTGTAGTTAGATGAAATAGGGCCACGGGGGTTATAGATGATGGAATTCATTAATATTAAAAAAGAGGTCTATATTAAAGTCAGTTACAATTCCTGGAGTAATCTTTGTCATTTAACACATAAGACCCAATGCGCAATATCCTAAAACGGACTTCGTCATCAACCTTAATGTTTTTATATATATATATATATATATATGTATATATCCTTAATGTAACATTCCGCTCCCTTCCTGTCCGTTTTCCTTGTTTTTGCCATGTCCCTCCGTGTCTTGTTTGATTCCCTTGTCCATGTTTTCTCCCTTGCTTAAGGCTGGGCGTGTCCCCCTCCGTTTGTTTCACTCTGTGCTTCCACTTTGGTTTCACCTGTTAATTATTCAATCACCCGCGGTTACATTCCTCACCATTTCCTTATTGGTTCCAATTTCACTCCCCTACTTAAACCCCCGACTGGCTGCTATTCAGTGCCAGTTCGTTAACGTACTTCGTTTGGTGTTGGTCTCTGGTTTCTAGTCCTGTCCGCGTAAATCTAAGTAGTTCTTAGTATTCCTTTTACTACTCTGTGCATTCTACCCGCTGGTTAGTGTTTGTTTCAGTCCCTGCCTCTGCTATCCTGTTTTGCTCCTTTGTTTTTGTTTGTTTGTGCCTTACCTACCACAGCTCCGTCCAGCCTGCAGCAGTCCCCTGTGCGTGTGGTTGCAGTACCTCAGCTCCCTTCCAACGGCGCACCCTCAGCTGGGGTTACAGTCTCTGGACCCTCCAGTGGTTCCTGTCTGGCCGTGGCACCCACCTTGCTGCAGTGTCGGTTCCAGGCTCCGCTGTGGTCCAGCTCCCAGACCGGGCTTACTAGGGCTTCACCACACTGCTTACCCTGTTCGTGTTCCACCTAATTCTCTACCTCTGCTTTCCAGTACCTAGTCCAGTTCCAGTCCAGTTCCGGTTCGGAACCCAAGTCCAGTTCCGGCTTGGAACGAACCGCGGTTTCCTGTACCAGTTCCTGTTGGACCTCCCGGTCCAGTTCCAGTCCAGTTCCGGTTCGGAACCCAAGTCCAGTTCCGGCTTGGAACGAACCGCTGTTTTCAGTATTCCAGTTCCTGTTGGACCTCCCGGTCCAGTTCCAGTTCCGGTTCGGAACCCAAGTCCAGTTCCGGCTTGGGACGTACCGCTGTTTTCCTGTACCCGTTCCTGTTGGACCTCCCGGTCCAGTTCCAGTCCAGTTCCGGTTCGGAACCCAAGTCCAGTTCCGGCTTGGGACGTACCGCTGTTTTCCTGTACCCGTTCCTGTTGGACCTCCCGGTCCAGTTCCAGTCCAGTTCCGGTTCGGAACCCAAGTCCAGCTCCGGCTTGGAGCACATTGCCGAGCTAAAGGACTTCCACCTTTGTTATTTTCTTTGTGTCTAACCCATGTACAGCTTGGGACTGCCCCAAGCTTCTTTAATAAATACTCTGTACCGTTTCCCTGTCTCCTGGTCGTGCATTTGGGTTCTGCTAGTGTGTTGGATCGTGACAGAACGAACTGGCCAACAAAATGGACCCAGCCGACCTTGAGCAGATACGCCATGCTTTCTCCTGCCAAACCGCCATCAGCGACCAGCAGGGGCGCCGTCTGGATGACGTCCTGGAGGTTCTGAGGGGCCTAACGGAGCAGGTCACACAGCTATCCCTTCATACGCCTCTGCCTCGGGTCCTCCCGGCTCCTACATCTCCTGCACCCGAACGACCTCCTGATGTTCCGGCTCACCACCCCAGTCGTGAGCCCCGAGTTCAACATCCGGAACTATTCCATGGAGGGCTGGGGAAGTGTCGCGAATTCCTCTTGAAGTGCGACATTGTCTTCAGGATGCAGCCTACCTCCTTCGCCTCCGACCCTTGCAAGATCGCGTTTCTGATGAGCAGCCTGGGAGGCAGTGCCCTGGAGTGGGCCACTTCTATTTGGGATAGCCAGACTCCCCTTTGCAACGACTTCGCCCTCTTCACTGCGGAGATGCGGCGAGTTTTCGACCATCCAGTCTGTGGTCGTGACGCTACCCAGCGCCTACTACTGATGCGGCAGGGCAATCGTTGTGTTGCGGAAATGGCCATACAATTCCGCACCCTCGCTGCCGAGTCGGGCTGGAACGACACCTCCCTTCAGGGGGCCTTTCGCCAGGCTCTCAGTGAGGAGCTGAAGGACCAGCTTGCCACTCGGGAGGAGTCCTCCTCACTCAACAGCCTCATCGACCTGGCTATAGCCATCGACAATCGTCTCAGAAACCGGGCCCGTGAACGAGGAAAGAATCCCTCCCGTCTTCTCCCTTCCGCCCCTTCCCGGGTTCAACATTCCTCACCCGTCCAGGGTCCTAGAGTCTCCGTTTTGCCCTCCGAGGAGGAGCCCATGCAACTGGGCCGGGTCTCCGTGGACGCCGAAGAGCGCCAGCGCCGGTTCCGCACCAGGTCATGCTTCTACTGTGGCAAGCCAGGCCACCAAATCTCTTCTTGTCCCATTCGCCCAAAAGAGATGGCTCGCCAATAAGACTGGGCGTATTGACGAGCCCTATTATTCCTAGTCACGCTGCCCAGAACCGTCTGGAATTCAAGGCCACCCTCCTCTGGAGGGATATCACTGCTTCGGCCTCTGCCCTCATTGACTCTGGTGCGGATGCCAACTTCATCGACAGCGCCTTTGTCAAAAGATTCGGGATTCCCACGGAGGCCTTACCTACCCCCATCACTGCTCTCGCCTTGGACGGTAGGAGTCTGGGGGTAGTAACCCACTCCACCGTTCCCCTCCAACTAATCTTGTCCGGCAATCATCGAGAGACCATTCAGCTCCTTCTTATCCAGTCGAAACAGTCCTCCATGGTCCTAGGACAGACCTGGCTGCGCTTGCACAACCCGCACATTGACTGGCGAGCCGGTCGCATCTTGGCCTGGAGTGGCCATTGCCTTGCCAACTGCCTTCGCTCTGCTCTTTCTCCTCCTGGCCCTAAGAGAATTAGACCCCTCCAGCCTGCACCCGACCTTACCCATGTTCCCAACCTGTATCATGACCTGTCGCAAGTGTTCTCCAAGTCACGTGCCCTATCCTTGCCTCCTCACAGGCCCTACGACTGTTGCATTGACCTGCTGGCGGGAGCCAAGCTACCATCTGGCCGCCTTTACAGTCTGTCGGGTCCGGAGAAGTTGGCCATGGAGTCCTACATCCACGAGTCACTTGCGTCAGGCATTATCCGTCCGTCGTCTTCCCCGGTTGGTGCAGGCTTCTTTTTCGTTGGGAAGAAGGACGGCTCTCTGCGACCCTGCATTGACTATCGGGGTCTCAACGAAGTAACCATTCACAACAAGTATCCTCTTCCCCTCATTAATACCGCCTTTGAACCCCTCTCCCAGGCAGTCATCTTCACCAAACTCGACCTCCGCAACGCGTACCATCTAGTGCGGATACGCGAGGGGGACGAGTGGAAGACTGCTTTTAACACCCCGTTGGGCCACTACGAATATCTGGTGGTCCCGTTCGGCCTTACTAACGCCCCAGCAGTCTTCCAGGGGATGGTGAACGATGTACTCCGGGACCTGTCTGGCAAATGTGTGTTCGTTTACATTGACGACATTCTTATTTTCTCAAAATCCCCCCAGGAACACGTTCTCCACGTCCGTGAGGTCCTCCAGCGCCTTCTGGAGAACCAACTCTTTGTTAAGGCCGAGAAGTGCTCGTTCCACGTCTCAAGCGTCCCGTTCCTCGGCTTCATCATTGAGGAGGGCAGTATCCGGGCGGATCCTGCTAAAGTCAAGGCGGTGACAGAATGGCCCCAACCCTCGTCACGGAAGCACCTCCAGCAGTTCCTCGGGTTTGCTAACTTCTATCGCCGCTTCATCCGTAACTACAGTGTCATTGCTGCTCCTCTGACTAAACTCACCTCCACATCCGTTCCCTTCTGCTGGAATCCCGAGGCCCAGCAGGCCTTTGAACAACTCAAGGCTCGATTCTCCTCTGCTCCCATTCTCTGTCACCCCGACACCTCCCGTCAGTTTACAGTTGAGGTGGATGCCTCAGACACCGGTGTGGGGGCCATTCTGTCCCAGCGTACCGCCTTGGACAGCAAGCTCCATCCCTGCGCCTTCTTCTCCCGGAGACTGTCCGCCGCCGAACACAATTATGATGTCGGGGATCGGGAACTTCTCGCCATTAAGTTGGCACTGGAGGAGTGGCGTCATTGGCTGGAGGGGGCAGGTACCCCCTTTATTGTTTTTACTGATCACCACAATTTGATTTACCTCAGGTCAGCCAAGAGGCTTAATGCCCGTCAGGCTAGGTGGTCACTATTCTTTGCCCGTTTTAATTTCTCTGTCACTTACCGCCCTGGCTCTCGTAACACTAAGGCTGATGCCTTGTCCCGTGTTTTCTCCCCCCCTTCCAGTCCTGCTGACCCCGAGTCCATCCTCCCTGCTTCCTGTTTTGTGGCTGCGGTGTCTTGGGAGATCGAGGGCATCGTGAAGGCCGCCCAGGCTTCCCAACCTGATCCCCGCAATAACCCTAACTCCTCTCTTTTTGTGCCCGACTCCGTCCGTTCCCAGGTCCTGGAATGGGTTCATGCCTCCCGTCTGGCTTGTCACCCAGGTGTTGCCAGAACCATCGCCCTGGTCAAGAGGAGTTTTTGGTGGTCCACCCTCAATGGGGATACCCGTGCCTTTGTCCTGGCCTGCCCTGTTTGCGCCAGGAGCAAGGCCTCCCACCAGCCACCCTCCGGTCTTCTCCGCCCCCTCCCCGTCCCGGGCCGTCCTTGGAGCCACATTGGTGTGGACTTTGTCACCGGTCTGCCTTTGTCAGAGGGTAACACCACTATCCTGACAATTGTGGACCGGTTCTCCAAGGCGGTTCATTTCATCCCCCTTCCCAAACTCCCTTCCGCCCTCGAAACGGCGGAGCTCCTGGTGCTACACGTCGTCAGGCTGCACGGGATCCCCTCCGACATCGTTTCGGACCGTGGGCCCCAATTCTCCTCCCAGGTGTGGAGGGCGTTCTGTGTAACCCTGGGTGCTTCTGTTAGTCTGTCTTCTGGTTTCCATCCTCAGACTAACGGCCAGGCGGAGAGGGCGAACCAGGACCTGGGATCCGCCCTGCGGTGCGTTACGGCTCGCAACCCCGCTTCCTGGAGCCGCCTCCTCCCATGGGTAGAATACGCGCATAATTCCCTTAAGTGCACGTCCACAGGGATGTCTCCCTTCGAGTGTTCGTTAGGGTACCAACCCCCCCTCTTAACGGCCCAGGAGGCCGAGGTTGCAGTCCCCTCCGTCAAGTCCCACATCCTTAAATGTAAACGGATGTGGAGACTTACTCGCACCGCACTCCTTCGCTCTAATTCCCGCACCCAGCGCCTGGCGGACCTTCACAGGACCGCAGCCCCACAGTATAAGGTCGGTCAGCAGGTCTGGTTGTCTACAGCCAATATCCCCCTCCCTACTTCCTCTAAAAAGCTTCAACCCCGGTTTATTGGTCCTTTCCCCATTGTTTGCCTAGTTAACCCTGTTTCTGTCAAACTCTCCCTCCCTGTTTCCCTCAAGATCCATCCCATTTTTCATGTGAGCCAGGTTAAGCCTGTCGCCTCCAGCCTCCTCAGTGCCCCGGCGGTTACCCCTCCGCCGCCCCGGATCATCGACCATGCCCCGGCCTACACGGTGAGTCGTATTCTCGACATCCGCCGCAAGGGCCGGGGCTACCAATACTTGGTCGACTGGGAGGGTTATGGCCCAGAGGAGCGGTCCTGGCTTCACAAAAGTCTTATTCTGGACCACTCTCTCATCTCTGACTTCCACCAACAATTCCCGGACAAGGTTACACCTCCAGTTACGCCAGGTGGCGTTCGTTGAGGGGGGGGTACTGTAACATTCCGCTCCCTTCCTGTCCGTTTTCCTTGTTTTTGCCATGTCCCTCCGTGTCTTGTTTGATTCCCTTGTCCATGTTTTCTCCCTTGCTTAAGGCTGGGCGTGTCCCCCTCCGTTTGTTTCACTCTGTGCTTCCACTTTGGTTTCACCTGTTAATTATTCAATCACCCGCGGTTACATTCCTCACCATTTCCTTATTGGTTCCAATTTCACTCCCCTACTTAAACCCCCGACTGGCTGCTATTCAGTGCCAGTTCGTTAACGTACTTCGTTTGGTGTTGGTCTCTGGTTTCTAGTCCTGTCCGCGTAAATCTAAGTAGTTCTTAGTATTCCTTTTACTACTCTGTGCATTCTACCCGCTGGTTAGTGTTTGTTTCAGTCCCTGCCTCTGCTATCCTGTTTTGCTCCTTTGTTTTTGTTTGTTTGTGCCTTACCTACCACAGCTCCGTCCAGCCTGCAGCAGTCCCCTGTGCGTGTGGTTGCAGTACCTCAGCTCCCTTCCAACGGCGCACCCTCAGCTGGGGTTACAGTCTCTGGACCCTCCAGTGGTTCCTGTCTGGCCGTGGCACCCACCTTGCTGCAGTGTCGGTTCCAGGCTCCGCTGTGGTCCAGCTCCCAGACCGGGCTTACTAGGGCTTCACCACACTGCTTACCCTGTTCGTGTTCCACCTAATTCTCTACCTCTGCTTTCCAGTACCTAGTCCAGTTCCAGTCCAGTTCCGGTTCGGAACCCAAGTCCAGTTCCGGCTTGGAACGAACCGCGGTTTCCTGTACCAGTTCCTGTTGGACCTCCCGTTCCAGTCCAGTTCCGGTTCGGAACCCAAGTCCAGTTCCGGCTTGGAACGAACCGCTGTTTTCAGTATTCCAGTTCCTGTTGGACCTCCCGGTCCAGTTCCAGTTCCGGTTCGGAACCCAAGTCCAGTTCCGGCTTGGGACGTACCGCTGTTTTCCTGTACCCGTTCCTGTTGGACCTCCCGGTCCAGTTCCAGTCCAGTTCCGGTTCGGAACCCAAGTCCAGTTCCGGCTTGGGACGTACCGCTGTTTTCCTGTACCCGTTCCTGTTGGACCTCCCGGTCCAGTTCCAGTCCAGTTCCGGTTCGGAACCCAAGTCCAGCTCCGGCTTGGAGCACATTGCCGAGCTAAAGGACTTCCACCTTTGTTATTTTCTTTGTGTCTAACCCATGTACAGCTTGGGACTGCCCCAAGCTTCTTTAATAAATACTCTGTACCGTTTCCCTGTCTCCTGGTCGTGCATTTGGGTTCTGCTAGTGTGTTGGATCGTGACACTTAAACTCCATTTCCCATCTGCAAGATTTCATTATGTCAACACCCTGGCCACTGCCTGAAGAACGCCCACTAACATGTTTCACATTTCAGATGCCTGCCCAGCCACCACCCCCCCCCCCCCCCTCTCTCTCTCTACTACTCATGTAAATGTTCACTCATAGAGCTCTGACTGGCCTCTGCTGTCCATATGATTACATTACATTAAAGCATTAAACTGAGCGAGACTAAGGAAGCTTCAGTTGTAACACAGCACAGCTCAGTGAGCAAAAGTTACCTCTCTGAGAAAACAAGTTATCTTTTTTACTTTCCTCTTCTTAATATCATCCAATTATTATTATTAGTAGTAGTAGTAGTAGTAGTATTAGTAGTAGTAGTACTGACACACTGCAATACAGAGCTAGATTAGAATAAGAACTAGAACTGCCTAATGGATGGACTTCTGGAGGGGGGTGTAGTGTTGCGATTAAGGGTGTATTGACTTGCTTTACACTACAAAAGGTTCAAACTAAGCTCCTATACATGCACAGCATTTATAATCCTATGCTGTTTATAGAAGTGAACAGGGCCTATCATTATACACAAGGTTCAGACTCTCCTGCTGAGACGTTCAGACAGTATACTGTAACATTTTTATGAGAGAAGTAGACACCAGTTGATGGAGAAACTCTAGAAGGTTATGAGTAGGGCCATCAGTTTTTTTCCATCACGTGACCTGCAGGGATTTAAACTCGCATTTCAATGGTTATCCTCCAGAGGTCCCAATTGGCACTGCAAGGGCACAGCCAAGTGATTAATCATACAATTGAGTTTCTAATTGAGAAATTTATCAAAACAATTAGTTGATCTACTATGGGGAGAGTCGGAGGAAGGAAGGAACGTAAATATGGACGGAAGCCACAAAAAGCATGGCTGCATTCTGATTCACTTTAAAACATTCCCTTCCCTTTATTTATTTATTTATTCACGAAACTTCCAAACTCATCATACACAAACGATAATGTTCTTGCCTCCTCTGTTTCAGAGCGCACTGACTCTTTCTTCTTCACGTGTGGAGGACTGCATTGTGGAATTCCCGTCATGCATTTTATACCCTTAGTGGGAGGGAGGGAAAACGAGGGATCGAGAGACTGTAATTGCCCCCCCCCCCCTTTCATGAATTTGAACTGAATGCCATTTGGTGTGGCTGCCTTATTTCATTCTGGCATTTTGGGGATTCCCCCTTGAAGCAAGGGAAGGGAACATCAGCATAAACCTGGATTCAAATGCAGCCCATGTCTTTGATCGAACAAGTGAGGGGGGCTGGAGCCTATGCACGCTGGGATTTATCCTGTAAACATCCATGTGGAAAAAAAGAATAGCACATGTGGCTTTCTGCATGTGGTTTCAAGGTAAATCAATGTTGTTTTAGTAAAACAAAACCAAGACCTTTGTCATATTACATTATGTGGTGAACAGCCAGTAACAAGCCTAGTGATGACAAAAAAAATAAAAAATTCTAAAACCCACTGGGGGTTAAATAGCCATTCCCAAAATGAATTCACACTAGACACCACCAATCTCTGGGATATATAAACGAGGTAAAAGCTATTGATACACAGTGAAAAGCATGAGAAGCACAACAGACAACAGATTGCTCTCTTTTAAAAAAGGAGGGAATGATTTATTGGCCTTTGGTCAGGGAGAAAGGGAAAGACATTGAAAAGGTAACACAAGCTCTTTCTCCGTTTTGTCTGGCTGATTTATTTTTACTGATTTGCTGAACTGAGAAAAATAGACTTTTCTGTTTCTCCCTTTTGTCCTGTTGTATCTAATCACCGATTCTCTTGTGACTAAGCAAAACATCTGCAGTTGTAAATTGTGATTCATAATGCCCTATTTTTATTTCTCAGCTTTCATTTAACTGCAGTACATGGGGCAGGTAAATCAAGTTAATAATCTAATTCGGTAGGCTCATTATTTTCTTTAATTTATTCTCTCTCATTCTTTTATTGGCAGAAATTCTAAAAAGGAGATTAATACCAATTCAACTAAAAACAAAACAAAGCAGGGAAAACGAAAGGAATCAATCTCATTTTAATGAACAAAGTCAATTGGCATTTAATAAATAAGTGCAGGGTATCGGCTAAGTGAGAGACTGATGTTGATCTGAACTATTGGATTACTTGGAGGAAGTGTAGCAATGCATAATAATGCCCAGATTGGACCAGATTCTCTAATATGACCATAGATTTGATTTTGAAAATAACTCTTTACCATGTGCTTAGTGTTGCAACGTGGTCAGAACTGGATTAAATGCACATTTGTCCTTAGCTTTGACTGAGAAATAAATGAAAGTATAAATTTTTCCTTCACAACTACAGTTTGTGTGAATATATTTCACATATTGTTTTGAGAAAATGAAATGGCCCTTTCCTTGCTTTTCGTATTTAATTTGTAACATTACGTAGATCCAGTAGGTATGTTCTTGCGCCAGAAACCACTCATTGGTCCAAATTTCCACAGAAGCAAGCATTCCTAGTAGTAAACAAACCGACCTGCCGACATTTTTCTAGTCTTTTCTGGTAGCTTCCTAACAACATAGAAAATCGAATAATTTTAATTACACAAAAGAAATACGGAAGAGGACTGGTTATTGTTTCGCCACCATTTCAAATCATATCATGGTCAGGTAACTACACAACCCAAAGTTCACCCAAAGTTGCAGTTCCTCAAAGATATTAACGGGTACATCGTTCTTCCTTAAATTAGACAGATCAGCTCGGTTTTACATATCAAAATAACCGAAAACGAATTTTAGGACGCTGGAAATTCGTTGAATAGATACGAATGGTTGTGAGACCAGGTTTCCAGTTGAGTACCTTGGTCATGAACTCGGTCCTGAACTCGGGGGAAGGGGTGGGGTAACTTGTTTTGTCATATAGATGCCAAACTATTTATTTAATCAACCAAGGTGTTCCACCTTTCACCTTCCCAGTTCTTGAATTCGTTTTGGGAAAATACATTTCCGTAATGCTTTATAATAATGTCTTGTAATAGATCATTAGTAAGGTATTTGTTCATTATTTACTTACAATTTATAAATCATTATTCCGACATTCACAAACATCTATAAATGTACTAATAAACATGAGGTAAAAGTGTGTTGAGACCCATGTCAGTGATAATGCATTTTATAATGTGAAATTTGATTGATTTATCGATTTATACACACACACACACACACACACACACACACACACACACACACACACACACACACGCATCTCTCCACCTGACCATGCTCCTCTTCTAATAATTAATTTGAAGTTACAGATGCAAATCACTCGTTTGATGAGAGTCCGGAACAAGTACAGATAAGGGGCCTAGTACCAGCCTCAGCCTGGGCCCTGCCCTTGGGCCTAGCCCCAGCCCCACCCACTGGAAGCAGGAGGATATATCAGATAAATTGTTCACTTGTTCTCTCAAAGTTGACCAGAGAATCTCTGATCTTTACTTAACTCATGTTAATACATTTATGGATGTTTTTGAATGTAGGAATAATGATTTATAAATTGTAAATAATGAACAAATGCCTTACTAATGATCTATTACAAGACATTATTATGAAGTGTTACCAAAGTTGGTACACATATCAATATTAAAATGAAGGCTTAGTATTTTATTTTATTTTGATGGAAGTGATAGACCAGTAAATATTCAAAAAGGCCAACTTTGAGCGTGTTTCTCTGTCCATCCATTTTCTCGTCCTGGTGGCAGAAAAATACAATCATATCAGTTACAGTGTCAGAAGCTCTTTAAACAGAGTACTGAAGAACATAAATAAATTTAGCTCAAGTGAACTGTCAGAAGTCGTATTTACTGAGTAATGACACACCTTGCGTTGAATTTCATACCGCTTGCTAGACTGTTACGAAAATGTGATTTACCTCTTCTGTGTTCTGTGACACCGCTTCAGTGGCATATACAACAGAAGAATAAGTAAATAAAACCAAAAGACTATCTAAACCAACACAATCTGAAGGCAGTAGATGCAAATTTGATCGTAGGAATCTTAATTAGGCCTCAATTGCTTGGTAAGTATCTGCATTCTTCGCGTGTGTTTTTACACAACAGCAGAAACGTATTTCAGCCCTAAGTGCAATAGGTGGTCGCTGTGGAAATGTCGACTGTACGGGACTTTGGCAAAATGTAACAAGATACACTTTTCAGGGTTAATCAGAAAACAGCTGTAGCTGAATATACTGGTAAAGTACTTGGTTTCATAAACATATCTATATGAGAGATTTTGGAGAAAAAAATTTGGTGTCTTCTAAACCGAAAGTGCATCTGGAACTGTATATAGTACAGTAAGCAAGGGAAAATGGCGAATGCTCATTTGTACAATGTTTTAAAAATATATTATTGTTTCTGTACCTGAACATGATTTTCTTAGCATGTATAAATGGTGCATTTTATGCATTTTACAGTCTGTGGCTGTGGCAAGAGGAGGGTCATAAGTGCTTTGGGCTATTAATAGCACCCTCCTATTTTATTGCACTGCGGTGTAACTGGAGAAGCGGAGGTTTTCGCAAGCGGCTAACCTTTTAAACAATCCTGCATCAAAATGTATGGGGTTTTCTTAAAGCTGTAGTTTATAATTTCAGACAAACATGAATACTGTAATTAAGATGGATATGTTTTAACCACTAGGGGCAAAGTTTATAGAGCTAAAGAATCAGAATTGCAGAAGTGCAGCAGTATAAAAATAATCTTGATTCCTAAGCTCAAAGTGACTGAGTAATATTACTTTTAAAACCATAACTTGTGACATGAAGTGTGGCCCTCTAAGGCAGAGAAAGGTATTGTGGTATCGCAATCCCCTACACACAACAGGGCGTGCACCATATCACTGTGCAAGAGTGCCTCCTCTGTTCAATCAAGATACTGCTGTCTGTCCTGGGAGAGAAAGAGAGAGCGATTTGGACTTTTTTCCTGTTTTTCCCCTGATTCTTTCAAAGGGGTATAAATCATAACAAAGGAATCACATCTTGTTTTACAAAACCATTTGGAAGCAGCATGTGGCAGTTAATGTTCCATCTCTAATGTCCCTACCCAGTCATATTCAATAATGATGTAAAATTACTGTCACTGGAGTGATGATGATGTTTGCTTTGGGCATGCTTAGAGAACGATGCTTATATTGTAATTACTTCTGCCAGAAGTGCCTGTGTTGATGCCCCTACCAAAAAAACTACCTTCCCATTCTACTTTCAAACCTCGGGCTATGAAAGTTAAAAAGACTCGAGACCATTAGGATCACTGAATCCCTCTATAGTCCCCCTATGGTCAGAACAGAGACTGCAGAGAGTTCCGCTCCGACTGTAATGGAATATCGATGGTGAAAACCAGAAGCAGGCGGCTGCTCCATGTGAATCTGTGGCAACAGTCACCATGTATACCCGGAATCTGCGGCATCAGTCACCGTGTACACCCTGAATCTGCGGCATCAGTCACCGTGTACACCCTGAATCTGCGGCAGCAGTCACAATGTACACCCTGAATCTGTGGCAACAGTCACCGTGTACACCCTGAATCTGCGGCAGCAGTCAACATGTATACCCTGAATCTGCGGCATCAGTCACCGTGTACACCCTGAATCTGCGGCATCAGTCATCGTGTACACCCTGAATCTGCGGCATCAGTCACCGTGTACACCCTGAATCTGCGGCAGCAGTCAACGTGTACACCCTGAATCTGTGGCAGCAGTCACCGTGTACAGACTGAATCTTTTATGTTCTGGCCAGTGATTCCATGTTAAAGCTGGTGGGTTTTTGTGTTACTCCTTCCTGTAGAACAAAGATTTCATATGTTGCAAAATATTAGTTGTTCCCAGAAGGCAAAAGCGGTATGCAGTAAAGATTACTACTTATAACCTTTGGGCATAGTGTATAAAAGCTGTATATACACAAAAAACTTAAATAAGTGGAACCTGATGGAGTTTTATGGTAATAGTTTCTTTGTTATACTTTCTTGAAACTGTAAAACCTACAAATCCATATCTGTAATGTTCCCTTACTTTCATTCACAACCATGTTTTATTGACTGAATTATTGTGCCAATAAAAAAACATGTGTTTTTCTCTCTGCAAGTGAGACAGTGTTTTCTTTCTTGTAAAAAAAGGAATTATTCTTTGAAGGTCAAACACCTACCAGCCGGGCAGCGAGATTTATGCATTTTCACATGGGATTGGTTTAACACATTGTGATGATTCAGTGGGGAACATTGTCTATAAGAGTGAGAGAGAGAGGGATATAGAGAGAGTGAGAGAGAGTTATACCTCATAACCATGCAAACTTAATGAAGAAGTCTGTCTGTACTCTTAGGTATTATCGCAGGACTGCCTCCAAATGAGGTCCAGCAAAACTCTCACTTGGGAGAAAGTTAAAGCACTTAACCATGTGAGGCCTGTAAAATGAAGCATAGTGCCCTTCACAATTCCTTCCTGACAATTCTGGGAAACCTATTAAAACTGGGAGAACAATGGATTCACATGCATATCCGTTTTTTTTTTTTTTTTTACAGGGACAGGTGGAAAGACCAATAGTTGAGTCAGGGAAGACCAGGTGTTAGCAGGCAATGAGCTGCCATTAATTGCACACAAGTCATTTTTTTAAGGAAAAGGTTACTGAGGAATTTCTGTTGCTTTAAAAGTTAACATTCCCTGGAATCGTTTCATCTGACATGGCTACACCAGTCCACCTGAAGCTGGGCCAGGTATTTCAGCAGAGCCTGCCAGATTAAGAGCATTCTTGTTGGAAGAACTTCCGTGGTGAAAAGTCATCAAGCCAAGCCCTTATCCAAAGTCACACAATTTCACATCTTTCCATACTATTTTACTGAAGTAATTTATTACATTTGCAGATGCTTTTATCCATAGATTACATTTTACATACTATACATTTACTGATACAATTCAGGTTAAGTGATCAACGGCAGTGTCCCAGCTGGGAATTGAACCCACAACCTTCATATTACAAGCCCACTTCCCAAACCATCACCTGCAATCTCTATATGAATTCCAAAAGCAGTTTTCCACATTGCACTACACTACCACCCATATGCATATTGAATGACAACATCAGACTGTCAAAAGTGAAACGGTCAGCTTTTCTTCTCTCATGTCAAGGAGGTTGCATTGCTGTCCATATGGATGCACTACCTACAAATGTTCCATCTTTAACCTTGAGGGTCATTAGTACTGACAAGGAGCCAGAAAACCAGAGCACTTGTAGCTAGTTCAATAATGTAGCTGAATGTCTAGTCATTGAATGGAATATATGCAGTTATATATCCCTTCACCACCCTGGCAATTAACAAAAATAAGCCATTTCACCTAAAATAAGTCATGCAATGCACAAGCAATGTATTCTTGATGAAGCAGTGTTCATGCATGCAGGCACTGTCAGTTATAGCCCTTAATCTGGTGTATTTATTTCTTCAGAAACTAAAAGCAGTCTGGTTGTAGTCCCCGAGACTAAACGCTACAGCGTAGCGATAATTGGCCATGACAGGCTCTGTGCTACACTAGCCTCCACGTTCTCCGCAATTACAATCAGAGAATCACTGGAAGAGTAGGACCCCCTCCAATCACTTTTCCTACTGAATGCCGGGTGTAGGACACTGATTGAAGAGGCACAGTCCAGTCATCAGAAAGGGGAAACACTCGTCTGTTATAATCAATGCAGTTTTACTGGCGTGTACCATAGGGGGAGTGGGGGGGGGGGGGGCACTAGGAGCTGGAAGTGCCACCCCTCCTCTCCTCATCCCCCCACCCCCATTTCAGCTGTACACAACCTCTAGACGGAGCCCCCTTGATTGCAGCTCTAGGCCGGCGGGATTTAGATTTCCAATGAGAAGCAGTAAAGGGCCTTGAGTGACTGCTAGCCCCAGGTGTCTTCATCACTCAAAGAGCTCTCGAGTTTCACTTCCTCACAAAACAAGAAAAACAAAGATGCTTTTTGGAGAGCCCTCCCTTTACACATAGTTGGGGTAACATCTAAACTTTAATGGAAAATAATGTACTTTAAGATACTGTGCATCATTGGGTTAGCCAAGCTAGATATTTCACTTATTCAATAGGAATGAACGAAGACAAGGGGGGGGGGGGGGGGGGGGGGGGCAAGACAGGATTCAGATGAACTGAGAAAAACCTTCTAAAAAACATGCATCTTCTACTCAGCTAACACAATGAAATGCTCAGTGTTAATTGAACTTTAACAAAGTTTATATGATACTAAGAGGGACGAAATATTACCTATCAAAGTCAAATCCACTCAGAATTGACGTAACACTGAACCAATTCATGCTTTTGCATGGACATGACTATACGTGTGTGTGTGTGTGTGTGTGTGTGTGTGTGTGTGTGTGTATGCAGATACTGGTGTATGGCTACTGTATGCATCAGTACAAGGATTGTGTGTACTTGGACAGGAAACTGGGACTTGCTGGATTACTGGAAGCTACATGAAAAGAATATGTGATCCTATATTGTTTACAATTACAACATAAATCTGTTCATTGTATTGTATTTCTATTTTATTTAACTTTCTTGAAAGAGTATTCTGTAGTTTATTTGGTACATTTACTGTACCTCTCGGGTATTTTGTACCAAAATTAGTTTTTGCAGTATTTTTGACCATCTGTGACTAGCACAAAGCGGGTTGGCTTAGGTTTACATAATGTGGATGTGGAAATCATGGTCAAAACAGGAAAACCACTAAATTGTCAAAATTAATGTTGTGTGTTAAAACCATTACTCTCAGCTGTAAAATGGTTGTGCTGCTGTCACTGCAATCATTAGCGCATGATTGTTATGGTCTATGTCCTAATTGGGGGGTCACAGTGAAAAGCAGAATAATGGGGCAGTTGGGGGGTAGTGGTGGTGGGTGGGGGGGGGGGGGGGGGGGGGCGGGGGGATTTGTGTTTAACCGAGTTGGACGTTTAATAAGAGCACATTTCCAAATCCCAAGAAACCCATTTCTGTGGTAACATGGAGCAAAGTACCTTACCTAAATTACTGATACAATACTACCTTACAGATACGAATCTCACTGTTATGGACTGAATCCATTTCTGAATTAAACTAGAAGTGAACACAATTACACCTTATCATGCTCCTTATTAGCACTTGTGCAAAAAGAGGAGAGATTAGTCACACCAATACCAAGACTGAGATTCTATTAAAATTAGACAAAAGGGCATGCACTACTGCTAAAGAATACAACTGTGAGAATGTCAACAGGCCAGAACAAAATAAATCATAGGCCAAAAGAGACCAAAGATAGCAGGTCACTGGAAAAGAGATGTACTGCATTGGGTGGATTTGCACTTGTGTTTACACTTTAAGTTTCTCTGGTAAATGTTAATGTAGAGAAAGCCAACACAAAACAAATTCACATATGATATGCCTGCTTTGATTATTCCATTAAAAGCATACAATTCAAATTCTTAATATTGGTGTCCGTCGGTGTCATTTCCAAAGCTGTAGTTCTGAACAAGCTCCATCCCAACATGTTCATATTTCTGAGGTGACGATCAGCAGTGTAATTGTATAATTTTAGCATAAAAGTAACCTATCTGTGCTGCCACCGAAAAGGGCACGGCGGTGATGGCAGAGAGCCATATTCAGCACAATGCACAGCACGGAAGGACCCACCTGCTGTGATGGATGTCGGAGAAACGTCCAACGCCACAGCCAACCATATGGAGGCGCTGACGTGAAATACGTGCCCCCGCGTATCGGTCAACCAGCACGTCAACTTACATCACCTAATTTTTCACCTTCTTTCCCGTGTGGAGTTAGAAAGGCTTATTTGCCGTCGCGGCGTGTATTACTTTTCCCCTTTGAGTCCGGCGACAGGCGGTAGATGACATGTCGCTTTCCGCGGCGACCCCATTCCGCGCGCGTGTCACGGGGATGGGAGCGGCCTGTGGCCCTTTCTTGTTTCATTACGGCAACAGTTTAGACCCGCGTGCCGCTTTCTCCATGGTGAGGCCGTGTCGGCCCAGCGCCCCCCGGATTTATTAAATCACGCCCAGCCCACAAGGCAATAACCGCCTTATTGATTTTCAGAGACGGTTTTCGTGTGCGTCGGCAGGGCATCGCCCATTGCCGCATCAGCATCGAAATGCACGGCATATCAAGAAGGGGGAATCAAACACCTTAAGCAGCAGTTTCTAGTCTCTACCATGTGTTTTCTTTTGATATTTCTTCAAGAATAAACACACTGCACATGGTAGTCATGGATAGCTCTCAAATTTACATATATACACAGGCCTCTACACGATTAGCTAATCAAACATGAAATGTATCCTCAGTACAAATGTTGAAATGTTGAATTTTCTAGTAGAAATGCACACCCAATAGCACATTTCTATCTCAGAATGTCGATCAAGCCTATTCAATTAAGAGCTCAGTTTGAACAAAATATATTCCAGTGGCCCCTACAAAAATATAGGCTGTACAGCAAATTTGTGGCAAACCTTTGGCATTGTTGCCACAGGTTTGCGGCAAGCTCATATTTTCACATGCAAATTAGCTTTGTAGGAACTGCCATCCACTTCTGGCAAAGTTTTTAGTTCGCCATGACTGGCAAACTCTGACAAACCTCTGGCAACATTTCTGTTTGCAGCAAATGCGCCACATATTAGCTGCAAGTTTGCAGCAAACTATCCAGTTTTGTAATGGGGTACTCCAGGATTCTGGAAGTAGCTCTCCAGTACAGCTATCTTGTATCAAGAGTCTGACTTTTTCCAAGCTGGCATGGGCATGGCTGGATGAACTGGTACAGCATGACTGCTTACTCACTACAGAGCTGAATCGAGGCTGGCTCAATACACCGTTTTTCCATGTATAGACTTGAAGCGGGGTTGGCACATTATAACATTGTAAAAGAGGTATAAAATTACGAGGGCCCGAATCAATGGATCAAACAAACCCAGCAGGTGAGTGTTGTTTTTTTCCCCTAATAACCAAAGGAGAATAATTTTGTAAAATTACATTTATGTAAACCACCATTTATTAAACCTTTCCATCCAGCTTAGGCAATAGACAGCTGGGAGACTATGCAGCAGTCTCCAGCTTCAGCTTAGCTGCCAATAACAAAAGCACAGATGCTAACACTGCTGTCCTGTTTGGTTCTGAGGCAAAATTACAACCTGGATCTTCACAAACAAAGGGCATTTGCATGCCAGATATAAAGCAAGATGTGACATCCATTCACAGCGTGCTACACTCCGAAAAGGGTGCTGACCAGCTGTGCACCTATTCCTCCTAGAAACCAGCCATCCCATAATGAGCACGGAAGGCACAGACATCTCCCTGACGCAACGGAGGCATTATTCACACCCTCTGGAAACAGCTTTGTGACTTGAATAACAGATTTCATTTATAGATTGAAAGGGCTCCGCATCAAAACAAGAAGCCCGATTGATCGGCTTAAACAAACCGCTCGTGTAATGCCGATTCTCTCCACGCGACTCACTTATCTAGGGGCCTCCTCGGGGGTGTGAACTGATTTAATAAGATAAGATTTGATATGCAGTTTTGTCCACAGCTCGTTTTAAGTGCATGCCTTCCCCGCAGGACTCGCTCAGCCCAGCCATGTTGGAAAGAGATCAGAGAAGGGAAGAACTAGCGAAGCCCTCAGAAGGTTTGTCATCGGTTTAAAGATGCTGTTAATAACTGTGTGCTTCTCTGTGCTTCTGGGGTTCCTGGGGAGTACCCGCTCATTCCTATTCCTCTCCTTTTTTTCATAGGGCAAATATGAATCATTAAATGTCAACTGCAGCCTAGGAACGAAAAAAAGCAGACAAGAGTGCAATAATATCTGTGGCACGTATTAGGCCGATTATTGTTCAGTATGAACATGGGAATGAGCAACGGTTTGTTTTTCAGATGTATCTATCAGCACCATAAAATGCTATATTGCAGATAATAGACTGTCAGTCTTGAATTTGCCATATGTGGCAGCAGTCCTTGAAGTTAATTAATGGTTTCAGAGATAGCCTACTTTAAATGACACGTATTGTACGTCGCTTTGGATAAAGCGTCTGCCAAGCGACTGTTATGTAATATATTGTTCATTACTGGTACTGAAATGCCGTGCAGGCACAGGTACGGCTGAGTGTTAATACAGCACTGAAGCACAGGGCTGTGTTTGATGCAGTGGCCATCACAGACGATCCCTCTGTCACATGCAACGAGTCTAAGAGTCTGTCTTCCTTTAAGGGGAAACGATGCTCACACATTGCCATTACTCCAAAACCTGATAGACCTTTGTGATCAAAGACCTATGTGGTAGAAACATATCAATGACTGCACAATAAAACATCACATTCTGGAGCCACAGCGTGTATTACTCTTCCTTTTGATTTATTCTGTCTTTACCTTGCACCTGTAGTTCTTTTGGATCTTCATACGGCATACTTTGTTCCACAAACTCCTCGTCGTTCATGTCGATTCCACCTCTGATTCTGCTGAAAAAAAGCTAAAAAAAATAAATTAAATACCTCGACCACCTGTTGCTTTTTTTTTGTGTGTGGCAAGAAGTAATGGCCTCCCTTTATCAAAGCAAAGTGACACCTTATCGAGCGCCAGCCTTGAAAGAGATACTGAAAGAGCAGGGAAACGAGCAAACCCTGCCGTGAGCTGCCCTCCCCGGACCTCCCAGTGCAACAAGAGGAAAGGTCAGCCAGAGCTTCCTTTGAACTGCTGCTAGTCCTGCGGTCTCATGGAGGGGAGCTGATGCAATCTCTCCCACCTGACACCTTCAGAAAAAGCCAATGTGCTCTGACCTTCATAGAAAACACGCGTCCACATGGGAGGAAACTCTGACTGATTCTTGATTATAGATTATAGATTATATCACTCCAAAGAAAACATATGTTTGAGAGAAAAGTAGTCACCTTTAAACCTCCGTGATCTCATGCAATAAATAGTAATGTTAATCTGCTTCAGCGACTGGATTGGGATGGCAGGTATGCCATCCGCCAAGTTACAGCTTGGTGGGGCATGCCCCACACCTATACAGCACCGAGAGTTTGGCACTTTTCAGGGTTTCCTACAGAAGTAACCACAATGACCATAGACTCTCAGCCCTTAAAAACATTAAGTTCTGTATGTTTTGACCTCATGTAACCACACAGCATTCAGATACAACTTCACACATCCACACAATAAAGCCCCAAACTGGTTATTTTGCCGTTTTTCTCCTTCCTCTTCCGCTTCTTCTTCTTCTTCCCATTTTCCTGTCAAACTGCCTGCCTCCGTCGCGATGTTATCCAATGGGGAGAATTATTATTTGAGGGTATGGTCCGTATACCTGCTCATCAAGCTTATCGTCCAATAAAAACGCTTCATACTAATGTTTTTTAATGTTAATATAGCTAATGGATTCATGCTTTCCAAGAAGCTACTGTGGCTTAGTGGTTAGAACTGCAGTTTCTTACACAGTGGATTGTGGGTTCGAGCCCAGCAGGGCATGTGCTTATTTTCCAAAAAAACAATGTGCAACTGTTAAGTACTTTTCATTTCTTAGACTGTTATTATTTTCACATTAACACATTAACGTATTTTTATTGCAAAGGCAAAAGAGGTTTCCAATATTAACTCAATGTTTCACTTGTATTTCACTTGTACTATATCACACCCTCCCCAAACCGGACGCTAGCTCTTGTCTGGTTTGGGGAGGGTGTTACGCTCTGCTCTTGCGGTCATGACTGACTGACTGTGGAACCCGAACCTCAACGTACCCTTGCCTCGGCCAACATTTCTTTATTCATTCAGCTCTGTTCACTTTATCCTTTTCACACATAACACAATGTGACCATAAAATTAACTACTAGGAAAATTAAGAGTTTAAGATAATAGCCTACATTAAGAATTGATAATAGCCTCCTATAAGCAGCAATCCTTTAAGAGATCGGATTTATAAAGCGCCAATTCCCCAAACATATCTGATTCATGGTTAGTCACTTTTAAAAAAAACAAAAAAAAAACAATAGCCTCCGAATGTGCCTCTAGCCTAGTCTACGCTACTCTGCAGATAATGTAGCTGCAAACACTTTTAATTTAACTACCGGAAAAAAAGGCAAAAGACGTTTCCAATATTAACTGTTCAATGTTTCACTTGTAGCCTATTTCTCTTGTACTACAGTGAAATGGTGAAAGTCACACCGACACTGACAAATGACATATATCATGTGATTATATCCCTTTGGTCTTCTGGTTAGCGTCAAGCCTTAGTATTGCAAGAGACGTGGGTTCGTACCTCGCCCGGTTGATATTAAAGTGTAATTTCATTTTGGACTCAAACAGTGTGCACATGTTCTGGTTTTCTCATGCAAGAATGTTTTTTTATTGCAAAGGCAAAGACACGTTTACAATATTAACTGTTCACTTGTAGCCTGTTAAACAATTCAGTCACTGGACACCACGACAGTAATGCAATAGGCTAGCTAACGTTATGGAAACATGGCCATTAGTCAAGCAAAGAAAAAAGTTTCAACACAGAATATCATCTGGTTAACATCGCGTTCTTGCATTAATGTAAAAATGCCATTGGCTACATGTTTTGCCGACAAAAATATTTGTCTGTGTGGAGCATGCTGTCCATTGCGCCGCAGTCTTGTCTGACTCACTGTGGAAGCCGAATGTTCAACGCTCGCCTCGGCCAACATTTCTTTATTATGTCTTCATTCATTTCTTCACTCAGCTCTGTTCAGTTTATCCTTTTCACACATAACACAATGTCACCATAAAATTAACTACTAGGAAAATTAAGAATTTACGATAATACATTAAGAATTGACGATAGCCTACTATAAGCTGCAATTCCTTGAGAGATCGGCTTTATAAACCTCCAATTCCCTAAACATATCTGATTCATGGTTAATCACTTTAAAAAAAATTACTATAGCCTCCGAACATTGCTCTAGTCTACGCTACTCTGCAGACAATGTACTATCTTACTGCAAACACTTTTCATTATAATAATAATCAGAAGAATAATCTCTGGTAGGCTACTTTCTTAGTATTAGTATGTAGTATGTATTTCTTTCAGCTACAATGTGTTTGCGTCTAGCCTATTGTGCATGCATGTCTCCATATGGACTTGGTTAATTAATTTACATGCTTCTTCATGATCCATAGTTCAGGTGGTGCTGTTCATTGTATTCCATTAGACATTAAATACAGCTCATCTACAAACTCTTTTAATGTAATTGTGGGCTATCGCTAATAGGAGAAATGTCATCATTCTTGTCAGTAGAGGGCGTTATGGTTATGCGAATGTCTGCATGCATTTATTTGGAATGCATGTACTATTCTGTATGCATGTCTCTCTCGATGTCATTATCTTCATGCATTGTTCATTAGTTAGCTACCAAAAATAAGTGATATCTGAACAAAAACGTCTCCGACGTAAAAAAAAAAGCCAAGTTACTCACGCATAGCCTACATAGCGCTGTCTATAAGTCCTTAATTCCAACTTGCAAAAACTAGGCCTGCCTTTAAAAGTATTGATATCAAAATGTGGCCAAGTTACAACTAACAATATTGCCTATCGTAGCTCACACTAAATAAACTAGCTCTATTCCAAAGCAATGCTATCCAAACTTTCCTAAATTATTTAATGCAACTTGGCCCTGTGTTTCTTCATCTTACCATCTCAAGAGAATGTGGTCAATTAAACTGTATGTTCCACATCAAACTGCAAAATGAGAATACTTTATAGTGGAAATACTACACTATAGGGCATGTTTGAATAATTGTCTGCATCCACTGCTTTGGGTCTATGAAAAGCACAGAATGAATAAAATGTATTATTAGTATTACTATTATTATTATTATTTATTATTATTTATTGATTTATTTATTTGGAATATTTGGATTTCTATCTAAACCTGTGTGGTCCTACAGAGCATAGATATCCTTGTGTTCACAAAATTCTGTTCGCAAATATAACTAGTATTATGTGAAGAAAATTAGTACTATTACTTATTTTCCATCATCTGACCAACAAACATGTCTGCATACGTTTGTAAAATTGCTATATGTATGCTATTTTAAAAATATTACTTATTTTTATCTAGTTTATTTAGTGTGAGCTACGATAGGCAATATTGTTAGTTGTAACTTGGCCACATTTTGATATCAATACTTTTAAAGGCAGGCCTTGTTTTTGCAAGTTGGAATTAAGGATGTATAGACAGCGCTATGTAGGCTATGCGTGAGTAACTTGGCTTTTTTTTTATGTCGGAGACGTTTTTGTTCAGATTAAATAATACTGGACATCTACCCTCTACCAGATTCTAATGTCTTAAATTATTGTACACAATAAATTGTGTTTGTGGAAATAATTGATGTACACATTGATACTGTATATCAACTAAATTGTGATATACTTGCCAGAATTTGTGGCAGTTCAAACTTTAACACATCCTATTGTTACAAACAAAACCTACTTTGTTTGGCTCTAACAGGGTATTTGATTGCTATTCATTAGATGTATTGTTGTTAATTTAGTGTACAAAGCATGTTGAGAAAACGTTGTTCCCTTGAATGGGATGGTTATTGTAATGGGATTAAATGTAATGGAGTTTTAACCAGTTGAAAAATAGACATTAATCATGTACCGTACTGTTTACTGCACAAATATTCATGGTTCTAGTTTCACTAGTGGTGCAGAAATAAAGAGATGGAATTAGAATTAAAGCTGAAGACTGTTGTGGAAATTTTCCAGAGGAAAAGAGGGGATGTGTTTAAGAGCTTCCTGAGTATGTTGGGGATAGACTGTAAGAGAGCGCCCCCTGGCAATGGTGAATATGAACAACCCCCAGTGCCCCTGTAGTGTCTGAGCCCCCAGGAGCTGAGGGCAGGAGATGATATTTCCTGTTAGAAGAGTGCTGTCAACATGAGTGGAAAAGATACAGGCCCTGCCATCCTCCAATAGCAGGCATGGAGCAATGCCTAGGGCCAATCCTGCAAAAGACACAGTAGATGACGACAGTTATCTATAGGTAGAGTTGGTTACCCACCAGCAGAGCAGGCTTTGGGAAATCAAGTTCACAGCAGTAACAAGGGTATTCATCAAGGTTTGTATGAATTTACAGTCATACCGTTTGGAATACTTTTTAATTTTTTTAATATCACATGCTACGGTCACAAGTTCAAGAGTTTATACTCGGCTCTTGTTGCATAATGAATCTGGATGATCTCCTCAATCAAACCCCTGCTTTTCCCGCTGCCCAGGCAAATCTGTGACAGGTATTTGCGATGATCCAAATCCGCCAGCCTTCACCTCTTTTGTAAATCTTTTGTAAATTCCTTGATTATGAACAACTCTAGGCTTGGCTATAATTATATAAAATATGAAATAGCCTTAATGGTATGGGAAACATGCACATCATTATTGATCTTATTCGGAAATTAAAAGTATTCCGGTTGCGATACAGCGGTAGCCTATGTACAGTAAACACCTTATTCTGAAAAGCAAAACCCGCTGGAAAATCCTCAAAAATATGCAAAAATAAATAAATAAAGAAATAGGTTGCACATGCATAATAACCTAAAAATGAAAAGCATGTAGGCTTAACAACACATTATTCGGTTTACAGTGACACAGTCTGTGCATGTAGCCTACAGATTCTGAATGTGTTTCGGGTGTTGAAGTTAGCCAGCTAATTTACGGTAAAAATAAATAAATTAATGTTGCAGCAAGCACGCAACCCTCACTTCTGGTCTGATGAGGAGGCAAATCTTAAATTCTGTATTAAAAGAAATAATCATTGTGCAGTTGGACGACAGAAAACCTCGAAATAGTGATTTGTTTAAGGATGTAGCCTGTAGCAGACAAAATGAAAGATCCTGAGTTCAGTCAAACCACTAAACAAATGAAAAATAGGTGGAAGACGTTGTATTATATTTAACTGTTTTATTATTCAAGATAATGTTGCTCACCTCTTTCAGTTGGGCCTGAAGTTGAAGCTGTTGGGCCTGGCACCTGGCAACTGATTTAATAGGCCTATGAATGGCTTGCTAAACGCTAGCCGGCGTTTAATAAATTTCAGCTAAAATGGAAAGACTCAGAATTTTCTATGTGAAGAAAACAGGGCCGTATTTGGATTTGAGGGCCATATTTGAACATCCATGTCTTAGACCATAGATAGGACTGTCCATAGACCATAGATAGGACGGTGATTCTCAGCAGTGGGTGATCTAGATAACATAGCATGAGGGGGCAATACAGCAAGTCTATGGTGTCTGGTGTCTGCCAACAGGCTCCAACTGAGGGTCCTGCTGGCCATTCATGCCATATGAATTATACACTGCCCGGCCAAAAAAAGTTGCACTCTAATATTTCGTTGGACCGCCTTTGATTACGGCGCGCATTTGTTGTGGCATTGTTTCGACAACCTTATGCAATGTTACAACATTTATTTCCATCCAGAGTAGCATAAGTTTTTGGCTGAGATCTTGTATTGACAACGGGAGAGTCGAACCACTCCTTAAAGTGTTCTCCAGCACATCCCAAAGACTTTCAATGGGGTTAAGGTCAGGAATCTGGTGGCTAATTAATGTGTGAAAATGATTCCTCATGCTCCCTGAACCACTCTTTCACAATTTGAGCCCGATGAATCTTGGCATTGTCATCCTGGCATATGCCCATTGATGGGATAACCTGGTCATTCAGTACATTCAGGTACTTCGCTGACTTCATTTTATTGCTGCATAATGTTGCTGAGCCTAGACCTGACCAACTGAAGCAACCCCAGATCATAACACTGCTTCCAGAGGCTTGTACAGTGGGCACTATGCATGACGGGTGCAATGGCGACTTTTTTTTTGGCCGGGCAGTGTAGGTTTGGTTATGAAGGTGTCATTTTTCCAAAATGGTCCAGGGATGGAAAAGTATGTTTGAATAATTTTATAACCTTATAAAATGTAATTTTCAGAATATAAACTTTTGTTGCGAGTACTCCCTACCCTGCGTCAAAAACAATCATTGCTCCGTGTCATACAAATTATATTTGTGAAGAAATAAATGGCAGTCACATACGAACTCCCTTTCATCTCTCCCAGACCATGTGTTTGGGTACTGTAGAGTATGCTGCCCCAAAGGAAATGGGACAAAGAATCCAGATGTTTATTTAACTGATACAATCCTAAAGTATTATTATATAATGACATCATGACCTAACTGATGCATCTCAAGTGCTTTATTTCAAATGGCCAAAGTGAATTTGATAATGTGGGTAGCCTTCTGAGAGGACAGAATTGTTTAAACAGCAACGGGTCACATTCTGACTTTTAAGCGCCTCGTGAAAACTGGACGGCGGAATGTAAATAAATCCGCTTACAAAAGTCAACAGGGGGTGATAATCCAATTGCATCGTGATAAAAAGCATGCGGCTCGACTGATTCATGGCACAGCGGAGCAGCCACTCGGCGCGCGAGTTCCATTAGCGGCATGTTATTTGTTTTAACGACACCCGCCGTTTTGGTAACTAAGAGATATATGAGCCGGCCGCTAATGCCAGAAGAAAGTCAGACAGAATGCACACCACCCCCCCCCCCCCAATCTCGCTGGCGGCACTCTGCTCTAACCACACACCTGCCGGGGCCAAGGGACGATTCCACGCATTTTCAAAATGAGCCCCACCAGTTAGCTCGCCCATTAGGTGGGCGGCCTAATGTTCCGTCCCTAAAGTTATATTCGTCTGCAAGAGCGCCTTGCCAATGATATGGAATGTCGGCAAATCCCATCAGTGACAGAAAGGAAATGACTCCACCCCAACGGGCTCACGGGTGAGAATTAAACCAGGACAAACTCCGTGTCACACGGACCGTGAGCTGTGTGTCCTGCTGCTTGTCGTTATTCACGGACATGATCATATTCCACGGCTGGCATTAAACTGTCATGGCAGCCACCTATGCTGGCCTAAGCACGTCTGAAACTGTGTTTAGTGGCAGTACATTACCTCAGTTAATTCTAGTGTTGAGAGCACAGTAATTATTGTTTACCAAACATTCTTCTTTCCTGTCAGTCTGAAAATGTTAAGTGGCAATTTCAGTAAAAGTCAATGTTTTCCTCATAGAAATTATATTAAGATTCTTAGATAAAATAAGCAATTCATGTACTGATACATTAAGTAATTTTACCAATTAATCATAGCTGCAATCCTCCTGTAGGACTAGTCAGGAAAGGAATAGGGCTATTAGGATATCTAAAGAGTTCTTCAAAATGAAGTCACAAATATGTAAAGCATCAACAAGGATAAGGAATAATATCAGCTAATTGGGATCAATTTCCCACGAACATCACTGTAGATATGTGACCGCTGGTATGTACAATATATTTTTTACATACGTGAAATATTATATTGCACTTGAAATCATATGTCCAATGAGATATATAAGCTTGGATGAATGTATTTCTATTATTAAACATGGAACTTTTTGATGAATCATTGTTATTCATTATTTTTCTACGTGTGTCTGATGCACATTCTATGGATGATTTAAGGTTTTATATTGGTGCTTCACAGAGTGCAAGGCTGCTGAAGCTGGGAAATTAAGTGAGGTGTCTTGCAAAGGAAGCATCACTCCGTATAAATGTCACTGGTGTCCTCTTGTAATGAACTGAGGGGGTTACCCGAAGGGCAAGTCTTTACAAAAGAAGTGACAGTATAACATGGTCAGCCCTCAGTAGGATGTTACAGCAAAGATATATATTCTCTGTATTTGATGAGATATTCTTGTACAGGGGGGATTCCCCCCCACCCCCCCCCCCCCCCCCCCATATATATACACTGCCTGGCCAAAAAAAAAAGGCAGGAGGCAGTGTTATGATCTGGGGTTGCTTCAATTGGTCAGGTCTAGGCTCAGCAACGTTATGCAGCAATAAAATGAAGTCAGCTGAGTACCTGAATGTACTGAATGACCAGGTTATCCCATCAATGGGCATATTCCAGGACGACAATGCCAAGTTTCATCGGGCTCAAATTGTGAAAGAGTGGTTCAGGGAGCATGAGGAATCATTTTCACACATTAATTGCCCACCAGAGTCCTGACCTTAACCCCATTGAAAGTCTTTGGGATGTGCTGGAGAAGACTTCACGGAGTGGTTCGACTCTCCCGTTGTCAATACAAGATCTCGGCCAAAAATTAATGCAAGTCTGGACGGAAATAAATTTTGTGACGTTGCATAAGGTTGTCGAAACAATGCCACGACGAATGCGCGCCATAATCAAAGCTAAAGGCGGTCCAACAAAATATTACAGTGTGCGACTTTTTTTTTGGCCAGGCAGTGTGTATATATATATATATATATACTGTATCTACAGTGAGCACCATAATTCATTGGACAGTGACACATTTTTTGTTATTTTGGTTCTGTACTCTAGCATTTTGAGTTTGAAAGGATACAATGACAATGAAGTTGAAGTGCAGACTGTCATCTTTAATTTGAGGGTATTTTCATCCATATCAGATGAACCGTTTAGAAATTGTAGAACCTTTTGTACATAGTCCCCCCCATTTTCGGGCATCAAAAAATATTGGACAGTTTAACATAATGTAGAATAAAGTAATCATTTTTAATATTTATATGAAAATGCACGCCATGACTTCCTCATGTCTGTGACCCAACAATATCAAAAGACTCATTTGTCAGGAGAAACAACCCTTAAAGTGATCCATCCATATCTACTGCATATCTGGCAGCAGAGTGATGGTTTGAGGCTCATTTCATACCTCAGACCCTTGATGACTTACAGCCATTTTGCCAACCATGTATTCCATACTGTTCCAGCATAATGTACAGCTAAATCTAGTCCCACCCCCCAATTCCCATAGAGATCCATTTAAATGCAGAGAAGTTATAGTATCACTTGTAAGCAGAGGTGTAAAATCCAGGTTCAGAAAGTAAAAATACTCCCCAGTATTTTGTTCCAATCACCTGGATTTGATAATTAGCACAATTCTTCAGCCAGGTGGTAGAACTAATTAGTGAAATCAGCTGGCTGAGTTCATGGGTGGAAGAAACACGTGGCAGGACTTTTACTTTCTGACCCCTGGATTTTACACCTCTGCTTGTAAGAGTACCAGCAAATAAGATATCAAGTCTTTTGATATTCTTGGGTCACAGACATCAGGATGTCATGGCATGCAAAGGATATGTGACCAAATATTAAAAATGATTACTTTATTCTATATTATGTTAAACTGTCCAATATTTTTTGATGCCCGAAAATGGGGGCATCTACTATGTAGAAAACGTTCTATAATTTCTAAATAGTTCATCCGATATGGATGAAAATACCCTCAGATTAACGTCTGACAATCTGCACTTCAACCTCATTTTCATTGTATCCTTTCAAACTGAAAGTGTACAGTACAGAACCAAAATAACAAAAAATGCGTCACTGTCCAATTAATTATGGTGCTCACTGTATGTGTGCGTGTGTGTGTGGTTTTAAATGGTGAGCTGCTCCCAAGTAAATGGGAAAAATCTGTAAATCATTACACATATGTACTATAACAACACCAAGTAACTAGCCTCCAAGTTTATTGCCAGTGTGTATATTTACACACGCACACACGCACACACACGCACGCACGCACACACACGCACGCACGCACACACACACACACACACACACACACGCGCACACACAAAGTCTAAAATGCATATCACTGAACTTCTGATGCACACATAAAAGATTGAGCACAAATGCTAAATAGAATAAAACCATAAATAATTATGCAGCCCTTAAAAGAACCTCTTTGTATAAATCAGTATGCAAAGTGAGTGCCGCGGTTAATATTGAGCTGGGGGAAGGTTTTTAATGTGACACACAACTCTGCACAGGCAGGCATCAGTTACAAGAAAATACAGCCTCCTGAAAGGCTTGCAATGTTCATTCCGATAAATCCAACGCCGCTGTTTTAGCAGTAATCTACTTAATTTTCAGCTGGCATTGTATCAGACGTGAGGAGGAAGGGAATTAAAACAATAAAACGTCCAGCTGATTTATCCTTGGTGATCAGAGAGGGGCGTCCATCACTTTCATGGCTTTTGTAAATGTGATGCATTCTTTTGGAGTGTGTTTCCCTGTGTCAGGCTATGGAGGCAAAGAAGCGGAGCAAAGTCAAACTAACTTTGCGGTTTTCAGTAGGAGTGCAGTGATGGCAATGAGCCTTTGCCTTGTGTTTCCAGTCAATCTTCAGAGGACTCTCTTACTTACATTAATTCCCATAAATGTACAAATAAATTAATAATGTGTAATAATCATCAATATATTTGTACATTCTTAACTCTGAATTCAAAATAAACTCCTGCCATTTACTGTCACGTCCCGTGCCTCCACGTCCAAGTCTATTTCTGGTTTTTCCGTTTATATGCATTATCTGTCTTGTTACTCCGTTCCGTGTTTTCCCTCTCTCACTCCATTTTGTGTCTCCACTTCCCGCACCTGAATTGTGTTTCCTCATGTGTTTTCATCTCACCTGTTCCTCATTGTCTCGTTTGTAATCTGCCATATAGTCTCCCCTGTTTCTTTGTTCTGTACCAGATTGTCTTGTGCCCTGCATTCATGCTTTCCAGTGTTTTTGATTCCTGCTTGCTCCTCTTCCTGTGTTACCCTTCCTTCCAGTTCCTGTTCTCCTGCCTGTCCTGCCTGTTCCTGTCCAGCCCTGCTCCAGTCCACCTGCCCTTCCCCATCCTAGCCCTGCTCCTGCCCTTCGCCCTCCTGTTCCCCTGCTCTGACGGATTCCCTGGTTCTGACCAATGCCTGTTCCTGGACTTCACTTTTGCTTATTCTGCATTGCTCTGTTTGCTGGACACCGACCCCTGCCTGGAACTGACTATGAATCTGCCATGCCTGTATTGCACTGATTGCTGGACTTTAACCTCGAATAAAGCCTGTTCCTATTACTTTTGGTGTCTGTGAGTGGTTCTGATCCCTTAACAATTTCCCTTGACCAAGGCACTGGCCGCAGAACTGGAGTTGATCCCCGGGCGCTGCACTGTGGCTGCCCACTGCTCCTAAGTAATTAGGGTGGGTCAAATGCAGAGGACAAATTCCCGTAAATTATCATTCTTACTCATGGAAAACACACATGAATAAATTCATAATGTGTAATAATCATCGATATATTTGTACATTCTTAACTCTGAATTCAAAATAAACTGCCATTTACTGTCACTGTCCCGTGCCTCCACGTCCTAGTCTATCTCTGGTTTTTCTGTTTATATGTATTTTCTGTCTTGGTACTCCGTTCCGTGTTTTAATGTAATGTAATGTTTTCAAATGTTACCACTACACTTACACTAAAGAGTAAGAGCCTCTTGCAATACATATTTGACCCTAGTCTGGTGAGGTCTGCCACCTTCAGCCAGCCGTATTGCCATCTGTCTGCTAATATCTGCTAAATTAGACAAATATGCCCAGACTGACCCTAATTTCAGGGAGGAAATATGGTTGTTACGATTTTCTTAACCAATCAGGATCCAATCAAACAAACCTTGATTTTCTCATGAGAAATATCTACCATGCACTCACCATCTGCTGCATTTGATTGCTCGGCATGTCACGTTTGCTTCTTCCTTTTTTTTCTTTCTTTCTCTCTTTCTTCCACCCTATTACTTTTCTCTGTCCACTAATGATGTCCATTCAGAAGAAGGGATTTTTTTTTATAAAGAGAGATGTGGGTGCCTCGATACATTGTGAGGTAAAGCTTTACTGAGCTCAGTGAGAGGCAGAGAAAGGTCTCGTGAAGTCGGTCGCATTCGCATCATGCTCAGCAGAATGGTGTCATCAGAGGGAGAAGATTACATTGGTGCTATGAGAGCCAGCAATCACTGTGTTACTCAGAGAAATTCCTCAGGACAAAGGAAAATGCCAACACAGGACTGCCATCAACTGAAGATCTGATCACTCAATGACATCTCTCTGATTGCACACTCCAACAAGTGCCCTTTTCAGCATGTCAGGACATAAGGCCTAATCGTCACCTCATGCATTTCATATGATCGTGACCAGCATTGCCCTACCAGTGAAGAGAACCAGATGAGAACAGGTCCATCTGCTTTTATATTTTATCTTTAATTTGTGGCCAGAGAACATTTTGAACATTTTTTGATCAGTAGTCCTTTTCAGCAAGAATCTAGCCTGGGGTTCATAATGCCTCGCTCTCCTATCACTTTTGATCAATGTCCCCATGTGCAGTGTTTCTGTTTTACAGCTCATGAGGACTTGATTCTGATGATTAGAAAGGGGTTGTGTCATCTGCAGAAAAAACACTTGTGCTATCCTCTGAAGCACATTCTGCCAGATGCTGCTTATCTTCCATCCACAGACCATCAGCTAAGGTGTTCAGACCTTGTGCTGTTGGTTCCCAACTGAAAGTTTTTAGTGAGGTGCAGATATAATCAACAGCCATGCCAGGCGTAACTATATTATAGTAGTAGCTCTAGTTGGCCAATAATATGATTCACTGCCACACAAACAGTTTGTAGGTATTATCACAGATTAGAGGTCCTATCATGGCATAGTTGAAAGATCTCCATGCACTTGACATATGAAGACCTGAAGCCGAGTGTCAGTGATGTCACCAACAACTTGCTCTTGGAGGCTGTTCCATATCAGAACAGTGTGGATATACTTTCTGTCCAGGAAGTGTGTTCTGGCAGCTGATAGGGCAAGGATTCGTATGTGGGTGGAAGCATGGCTTGCAGGTGTATTGGACATTATTTGGCACGCATTTGCAGAAGTTGTCAGCAGGCCATGGCCTCATCATGAACTAGATGTTGCCAAGTAGGCTGAGATTAGCTGGGGAGGCATACATCAAGTACAGTGTGGTGCATTCCATGACAATTTGGTCTTGTGGTTTATGCACGATGACTCAACCCTCAGTGTCTATTTGTGTGTGCAACCTTTCCCAGTTTCTCTGTTGAGTCCTGCTCTGATGGAAATGTGTGTTAGTCAGTGTTTTGGGGGCCAGGTAGCCAAAGTTTCTATTTCTGGCACTGGATAATAATCAACTCCCCTGAGAACTTCCTGGAATATAAATTGTAGTGTCGTTAGGTACATTAATAATTTGGCAGTGAAGACAGACAGTTAAAACATCTTAGTCATCACATGGAAGCGCCAATGAATGTGCAGAATGTATATACTAGGGGTGTTAACGATTAATCGTTGATCGATTAATTGCCGTTAATAATTTGATCGATCGACCATTTCAAATTTAACGATCAAATTGAACTATTTGCGGTCTCATCTTAATTGTGTCAATGGGAGCTGTTGGTGAAATGCAATCATTAAGTTAAACATAAGGGGGCCAGATTGACAGCTTGCCCACCCATAGATCCGCGACTGTGCAGTATTAGCTTTTACTCTACACTTAAGAGTTCTGGTCAGATAGCGAAACGGACGAAAGTGCGCCATTTTGCGTAGAGGCGGAAACTATAATTACACCCTCATAATATCAGCGCTGCCATCGAAAATTTCAATTAGGCCTAACGGAAACCGAAGCTGTTTTGGCAAGGGTTTTTCCAGATGCTATTTTGATCATTCCAGCATTCTGCGGTAAGGGAAATATTGCAGCTACATAAAAAATATATATATATATTATATATAAAAAAAGAATAATATAAAAAAAAAATTTAAAATTAAAATTATTTATTTTCCCTCTTGTCCAAGCCTCTTGGCCTCGGAAGAGTGAGCGCAATTTCCCGTGCCTTATTAAAATATCATACTTAAACAAAACAGCGTTCATAATTATATTTGTGTTATGCTATGAAACAGGCGTATTTCTCAAATGTTTCAATAAAGTTTTGATTGAGGAAAAAAACATGCATTTTGTATTTTCTACGTCATAAGCTATTTTTAGCTGTTTTGTTATCGATTGATCGATTGATTGTTCATTAACGTTGACGACTATCGATCAAGGAAATTCCTTAGAATTTGCAACCCTAGTATATACATTTATATATTGCTTCACACTAGGTGCAAAAGTATAATTAATCAGTCATAAAAATTAATTATTAAATCATGATTATGAATTTCAATGTTAACTATTAAAATAATAGTCAATAACTTAATCTGAAGGCGTAAGTTCTTTTGGAGGATAGGCTCAAATGTTTATCCAAACAACAATCAGACCGACGACCAGGTTTGATAAAATACAATTTATTAAACAACAAACACATCTAAACTAACATCCTAAAAACAGTGAATGATATGGAAAGCGAAATTAAGTGTATAAAGAATGAGGCATATAGAATTCAAGCACAAAGCTAACGTGGCCTGAAACCTGGCGTGTTTTGAGGCTATAGAAATTTAGCTACGTCTAGCTAAATCCCAGGCTCCTATCCTATATCTGATGGGTTAGGTATTAGTAGAAAGATTGCATGCACCGATCTCGATTTAAAGGGAGGCGGATTGTAAATTACTTTTAGAGTAAGTTAGAGTAGGCTCTGTAACTTTAGCTCATGCGAGGCTAATTGGCTGTCGATAGCCTGCAAGCCATGTGTTGAGCTATAAGTTAACGTTACTCTAAATACACACAACGGATACAATCAAATATGTAATTACATTGACAATAAACATTACACAAAGGTTCTACTAACTATTGCCTTGGATGTTCATGTCAGTCTTACTTTACTGAAGTTGCTACAGGCGAGTCCATGGCCCTGATGATGTCAGGAAAGTTCTTTCCTTTGGCAGCATCTGGACTGGACTTTCTCTCGGTTTCAGCACAATTTGTCATACCTACTCCAGAACAGTTGGGGTTCTTGTGACAGGTCCAAACTCGGTGACTGAAGCCTTCCCTGCCATGGCGATACTACGACCAATTGTAGGGCATTGCCCTACAGGACCCCCATAGCCTCTATGCCAGACACCCGTCTGTAAAGCATTTGGAGTTTGATAAATGCATCACAGTGTGCTCCTCATTTTAGTCCATTAATCATTTATTCTGCAATGAGTTTGAGAGGTAACTACAGCAGTCCGGCACTGGAAAAAAAAAAAAAAAAAAAATTGAAATAAGAATTCCAGTTGGAAAACTGTTGAAAATTCATCCTTTAATTTACAACGGACTCCCCTGCTGTGCACATGAGCTATCTGCAGCTACCACGGTATATGGTGAGCAATTTAATAACCCCGAGCATGAGGCGGCAGAGTGAATCACAGCAGACAGGCTCTCCACGTCATTGTAAATATCCCCAGCGAGGCGCTGCTGAGGAGCAGAGAAGATACGGCAGCGCCTTCTCTAAGATCTAAAGCACGCCGAAAACCAGTCCCTTTCCCCAGGGAGGAAATGTAGCCCATTGCAGTGAAAGTGGCAGGTAGAGATCAGCACCCCCCCCCCCCCCCCCCCTCCCTCCAAACCCCAACCTCAATCCCACCTTTTGCATATTTTTTCTTTTGCTCCTAAATCACCTCCCTCCCCTTTATTTCCCCCCATCCATTAACACTCCCAAACGAGCACTCTGTCTTCCCCCCACCAATCTGCCAGGAACCAAAGGTCACCTGCTGGCAAATTGCTTTTGCGCCGCTCGAAAATAGAAACGATAAAAATGCAAACAAGATGGCCGAAAGAAGAAGATGCGTGTCGGGCTCGGGGAGGGGAGGGTGTGTGCGGGTGGGGGGGGGGGGGGGGGAATCAACGTTATTAGCAGACGAAGATGGTGAAGAGAGTGACCTATGTACAGGGGTCTGTATGCAATAAACTCCACACTAGGTGCTTATCGGCCCCGATGACACTAGTCTCTCCTATATCTCACAGAATGTCTATGGGTATGTGGCATAGCGAGTCAAATGCACATTCCAGCCGTATGAAAATGGATACATTTTACATTGCATAAAAAGTCCATCATGCATTTCATATACATACGAACGGATAATTCTGTTAATATATCTGAATAATACTTTACCTGAACGACACAGCATAATCACTACAATAAGCACGACACTACATCAGTCATATAACAAGTCACAACAGCTTGACGTCTATTGAAGCAAAATATTACAGATTGTGACAATTTCTTAACATTCTTTATGTATGCAAGGATAATTTTGAATATGATATTTTTAATGATATTTTATATAATTCACTGCATACGAGTATGTCTAAGGTAAGTATTTAAAGCCTGTCCAAAGCTACTATTTAACTATGAAATTATACTTTACAGTACAATATTTGCAAATTATCCTGTGTTCTTACATCATGTACACAGGCACACACCCTTATCTGTAATTTCCTAGCACTATTTTCATTCCAAAGTCTCCCCAGGATGATTTAGCTTTGAGAGAGAAATTCCAGCACTATCCTTATTTGATTTTCCCCAATGCAGAGTTGTCTGGGCAGCCAAGATTAGATTGCTTTTCCACCCTGACCACAGTGCTATGAGAACTAAATGAGCTTTGGAGCACATAGTCCTGTATGACAACTGACTGCTCTGAACACGCCTTGTCCTTATCCATAAGTTGCTCCCGTCAATATAATTTTGGATAGATGGAGCAGTTTAGTCAAAAACTTTCAAAAGGGAACAGCAAAACCATGGCATATGCCTCTGGGCATTTTTAAACAGAACGTAAGCAAAGAAACACATTGAATGTTATTTAAAAAATATATATTTTATTGATGTTCAAAGAGTAATTAACATGACAACACGTGCAACATTTACAGCACATTTTGTACACTTTGGTGCACAAAACAAATTAAGTAAAAATGACTGTATCGATTACGATGTTAGAGTACACCACCATTTCATAAATTAATTGACTATGGGGTTACCAGGGCGATGTCATCACAGACTGGGTTTGCCCTTGAACAGCAAGTCTGCCTGTTCCTTGGTTAAATTATCTAAAACGGGTTTCCATGTGTTGAAATATAAGTTATGTTGCCCTTTATAGTGGCACTAAGGTGCTCCAAAGGAAATACCCTGAATGTTTCTCTGTACCGTCCACCGTGTGACTGTGGAATCCGTGATTCACTAGAACAGAACACACCTTCCTGCTGAAAGCAAAAACTTTTATATTAATTTGTTCTGTTCGGGGGTCAAGGAGAAGCCCTCCACAGGCACGCCAAGCAGAATCCGTCCAGGTTGAGTTTTAATGTCTTTGTGATATATGGCGCTAAGCTCTTTGGCAATGTTTCTTCAGAATCGTGTTGTTCATGAATGTCCATTTAAGGCTGATTTAGCATAAAGTCCTGTTCACAGTTACTGTACTGGAAGCTGAAACTGCCCATCTGCTATTAGACATTATTCTGAAAAACACCAAGGAAAGGAGATCTTGGTCTGGTAAACAAATTAATTTCCATTATGTTTCCTGAGGCTGTACATATGAATGTGTTCATTTTATATGATTTATTCACAATTATTAACGTAAATATCTGTTCTTATATTGTATATTTTATTGCAAATGCCATATCAAATAGTTTCATCCGAAAATAATATTAAGTGTAATTTTTTTTAAATCAGGTATGGACATAATTGGGAAGAGCCAGCCATACCCAGTCTATATCACTGTAGCAATGTATCTGCTATGCTACCAATCCACACCACAGGCCATTCAAACACTTCAACAGCTAGCACACCCAACACCCACCTCCCTCCTTTCATTATGGAAGAGAGTATGGAGAGTATGATATGAAAAAGATAAATATATGGAAAACAGTGTCAAGTATCAAATTATTTAATTTAGTTTAGCTGGAATGAGGGTCCTGTGAGCCCACTAAATCAAATGTGGCAGGTTGACCTTTGCCATGCCTGACAGAAAAGGTCATGCAAATGGCAGTTTGCATGGATATATCTGTTATTTACAGCTTCAGGACCATGTCCCTATATCACACAGGGATTTTAGTAAGCTCCTCATTTATTATGTTTTCCGAGGCTTCAATCGTGAACATTTTCTGTGAAAATGAAAATAGTCACATGGTAACAAGGTTGAGGCATGAGGGCAGTGAAGAAGCTCTCACAAATAACACATGCTTTGTGTTTTAAAATCCTTTCATAAAACCACAATATAATTTGTTATGATTATCCCAAAATTATGATTTGATGTCATTACATTTTTTTTTAAAAACATATTCATTTACCATATATGTGCTTACATCATTTAATAAAGTAAGGCTCTCTTACTGCATTACTTGAGTTAATTTTTTTTCATATTAATTTCTTGACGGTATAATGGAATTAGGTATCTTAATTACTTTAATGTTGCTTACCAGTTCCTGATAGAAATACATATACCAATAGTATATTTGCCCCAGACAAAGAAAAACAGCATAATTTTGAGAAAACCCTGAGAGACAGTGTCATGGGTATTTGCAGCCCCTGCTGTTTCTGCGATCGTCTTTCTTTTTGGCATCATCGGGACGCTCTATCGGATTTTTTCCGCCTCCATTCCGGTATTCGTGTTTTGCCCGACAATTATTCTCTGCACCTGTTTTGCGTTTCCTGTCGCTATAAATACCTCAGGACTTCCGCATTTCCGCAGTTCGATATTGTCTTTGCGATGTTGACAATGAAGTCGGTAAGGTAAACGATTTGGTCGCTGCATTTCTGGCTCGTACGAATAGGAAAAGCAGCAAGTCCGGTTTAGAGTTAGGAGAAAGATTTATTTTAGTCTTTTTCTTTCCTTTCTCTCTTTATCCTTTGTACTCTTCTGCCAGTTACCTTTTTGTTCAGCTCGTTTTCACCTAGAGCTGTAGGTAACAGGTTCTAGTTTCATTTTCATTCTCTCGCCCGTTTTGGGTGTTTCTTTTGTTTTGTTTCACTACCTCTTGTTACGCCTAATTATTTAGTGTGTGAGGTTCTTTTGTTTTGCCTTGTGATAGGGAAGTTTTGCTCCCGATCCTGTGTTATCCCAGTCCCCATTTTCGCGTTTTGTGGCATATCTCTCTTGATACGCTTTTAGAAATCCTTGTCGGTCGCGTTTGGTTCTCCGAACCTTACACTCCCCCTTACAGACAGTCGTAAAATGAGATTTAGCACTGTATGACTTCCAAATCCATGCAACATCTCATGACTTTGAGAGAGGTTTGTATCTGCATCTTACCAGTATTAGAAATCCAATAATACCCTGCAAAATTCCTATGCGCTTACTTCATTATTCACTCACCACTGTGCCGGTGTGACTTGGAAGACGATTTTTGGTGTCACAAAACTCTGAGTAATGCTTCTTTGCTGTCCCCGTAGAATGTATTGTTAACGTTTCGGATTTGAAAAATTGAGAGAAGAAAGTTCCCCCAAAAGTTGTTTTCATAGACAGTTGTTTTAAAGTCATTAGGGGAATGGCTGTGAGTTATGCCAGTGTAACAGAATATTGTCTGCATGCTACCTTTCATACCATTTGTGATGACTAAAGCTGTGAACAAACTGATCTTTTTTAAATATTTTTTTCTAAACTAGATAAAAAATAGAAAGTCCTTCACCTTCTGAAAATACCATTTCCTTTGTGTACTGTAAATGTGTACAGATCTGATGCCAAAATCCCTAAGTTGGCAACGGTGCATAGAGAAGAGAGAAATGGCTGCGATTTTACTGAACTCAGCTAATTAAAATCATAAAGAGAGGAAAATTAACAGCGCCGTGTGAGTAGTCCTGCCATAAATTTTGCTGTTGGCTCCGTGATAATATAGATCTTGGCTCAGAGATGTGTTTCCGAACCCAATTGCCTCAGTGTATTGTTGAGAGTTATTTAATTACTATAATTCACTTTATTTTACCAGCACTCATTTAATGATCTCAAGGCACCTGAACTCCTGTGGTCATTTATATATATTTTTTCAGTAGGATATACTTTCAGGATATGAAGCTGGTGCTCTCTCTCTCTTTCTCTCTCAGTCTCTCTCTCTCTCTCATGATTCAATGACCCCAATGTGGTTACCTTTGCTTCACATCAGTACCAATGGCACTGGATTATGTATTAATGAGTAAACAGTGTCATCATTTTGGTGGGGAGCCAGGGTTTATATACAGAAAGACTACAATTACTGCGCAACAGATAAAGGGCTATATTTTAAAGATCTTAGCTGATGGTCTAACGCACATGGCGATGGCGCAAGTGCATTTAGGGAGTGTCCAAATCCACTTTTGCTAGTTAAACAGCAGATTTGAGCGCAAAGTAAGGCGCAAGGTTCAAATGGGCTGAACTTAGTCTCTTAATTAGTAATCGGTGTAACATCAAATGTGTAACATGCAATAAACCATCAGTGTTGGGAGTGTCATCTCCCATTCCCTTTGAAAGCTACCTGTATTTGCATTTTGGTGGATTGCTAAAAAATGGTGGATTTAGCAAGATTTCAAAAAGAGATTTTTCTCTGACGAAACAGACCTGCTCGTGCGTAAGGTTAAAGCATGCGAGCAGAGAATATATGGCATCAACATAGTTTAAAAAATATGAAGAATGAAGAATGGGGTTAAAAATTATGTTAAAGTCACCATGAGACGGAAGATAGAGCAGCACTAGCTTCCGGGATATGACGTATACGCAAGCAAAACAAATCTTTCGACTGCAAGTTTTGAAGGGCGGGGAGTCGATTTGATTGACGTCAAATGCGAACACTAAGAATATGTGCCACGGTGTAAAAGTACATTGATTGGAGGGAAACAGACATATTTTGATCGACATTATTGGTTCCAATTTTGATGCACGCCCACTGGAACTTGATGATGCAAATTAGTGAAATTGTTTTCCAGAAAATGAAGGGGGAAAAACTTTGACTTGAAAATACACAAGTATTACAATTTTATACATTTTTTGGTATATATACTTTTAGACATGTTTGTGTGGTTATCTAGAATTGACTGACTTTATGAAAAAGTTCATTTTGATTTCAGCTTGTCTTTAAAAAAGGTGAAATTTGAATTAACCTTTGTTTTTGTTTTTTTTATCGCATCGAGATCATACACAGTGAATCCCTGGGACCCTATTTGAAAAATATTTTAAAAAATGCATTAATGTCATTTAAAACTTGCAGATAAATGCAATATTCACTGGACAAGGTTTTGAACTATGTTCAATCACATAAACCATTACATTTGCTCACCAGGCTATAGATGAAGCAGCTCTTCTGTCAGCTGATCTGGGTTCATTGGCATCTACGCATGCATTTCAGCATCATGTCTTCTAAAATCCTGCAATGTGTCCTCATATGCCCATGAGACATCCATGACTTTTGGCAATGTTATGCAACACACAACACTCCACAAAGAATGCCCCGGCCTTCTGAGGACTATGTTGCAATGCTAGTAGCGTTGAAACACATTTTCAGCACTCCAAACATCCTCTCTATTACAGTCCGGTGTTTTGGTGAGTTTTCGATTGAATTACAATTCACTTGTAGGCCTGATATATGGTGTCATCAGCCATGTCTTTAATGGATAGCTGTTGTTCCCTAACAGCCATCCCTCCAGGGGGGGATCCCCTGAAAAACTGCAGGAATTGCAGAGTGGGCTCCCTTATGGTTAACATATATAAGAGCTTTTTATGCTGGGGGACCTAGTTGAATGTTTGTGCAATTCTTGGCTGGCAAGTGTTATGGGGATTTAATATATTCATTGGCATGGACTAGGCTTGAGGTAACTGTGTTTATGGCCAAATTTACGGCAGATTGGGATATGCCTCCAATTGAATTTAGGGGATGCTGGAAAGACCCACTCCCAAAAAAAATGTAGCATAGCCATGACTTTCAGAGCACCGGGGACAGGAATTGGTTTCCAGCTCATCTTCCAGGAGATGACATGTTTGAACAGTGCAATTCACGGTGGCCCCTTCGTAATGACAATTTTATTCGTCATTAATGCGATTATCTAATTCGGATCAATATTATGACTAACCATTATGACATCTATTTTTTTTATTGTGATTTTTAAAAAAATATTCACAATAATAATCTTTCAAATTGGAATGATATCTTGTATTGGATATTGTTATGCATGTTTGTGCGTGCCCCTGTGTGTGTAACACCATAGTCTCTCAGATACACTATTCATATACATCTTTGCAAATCTTATCTTACAGAGGCTGTGGAACAGGGTGGCTGAACAATAGAACAACAGGTTTTTTTTCCTCTGGGGGAGACAAGATGGTATATGCAGCTATACACTTTAACATGCAGCTGGTGATGATGCCCACAGACCCTCTCCTGGGGCCTGTGATCCCCTGACCTGATGGCTCACTGCTGAAGAAAGCAGGACCCGACGGACACATTTATTAGGGGACAAAGATAAGAAAAGAGGATTTCCATGTCTGAAAGCTGAATTGTGCAATTGTGGCTTAGTAGCTATAGTTATTGGACGTTTGGAGTTTGAGGAGGTGTGGGGTTGGATATGGTGATTGGGGGCAGGGTTTTAGGGTGGGGTTGGAGCACAGGGAATGCTCCTTTGGGTTCCTCTTCTAGGATACAGGAAGTCATCCCAGCTTGCACCTTCTCAAACATCTCAGACTGCTTTCACAGCTCCGGACTGCCATAATATGGAAGCACCACGCAGGCCAGCGCCACAAATTACAGATATTACATCTTTTCATGGTCCCCCGTAAATAATCGGACATCTTTACGGTGGCTGTCAGATGTTCTGCAGACGACTGAAAATTTTTAGACGTTGAGAAAATGGACATTGCGTGAGAGAATAGGCTATGTGCTAATCGACGGTGGGGAGAAAATTGAACAGCCTTTACTTCTAGCCGCCCTTCCATCCTGACGTCTCAACGTTTTTCCAGGACCATAATCCCAGTGCCGACAACCCAGTGACGACAACCCCGTGCTGTCCGTGTGAGGACAGTGTGTAAGGGGTTCATGATTGATTCTGCTCAATCAACCGTTGGGATTGTGTCCATGGGATTGTGTCCATTTAAAAAAAAAAAAAAGAACAGAGATAAAACAAAATGGAATGTACTTTCCATCTCCCCTTTCCCTTTTTTTATCGTGCTGTGGTATTTCAGGCTTTGATCGACGGCACAAGAATAAGTGAGATGCTCAGAATTTAAGTGCCTAGACATGACTCACGCATTGAATGCTGCCGCAAGCGCACTCCTCATTAGAACCATGGCGAAAAGGCTCTGAAACATCCTCGTCCTGGAGGACAATTTTGAAATGCTCAGAAACAACAACAACAACAGCAGCAGAAGCCCAAAAAAGGCAGTAGATTGGCTACCTGATCGCCAGGTCTGCGCTCAGAACAGCAGAGAGGAGGGAACTGGTAATTGAAAGATGCCGCGTCTGATTCAGATAACCGCTTTCATATTTGCTGACAGAACATACAGAGCGACGCTGGATAATGGAAGAGGAACATTGAGCTCAAACGCAAATATGTGCCGGGAGGGTTATTGTGAGGGAGGTTGGAATTGGCTTCACCCGGGAGACAGAAGCTCTTGACACAGACCTTAACAGGCACACACATCTTAATGAGGTTAACTAAACAAATGTGGCCCGTCTGACTCCTTGCTCCAGATGGTAAGATCTGGAGACAAGCAGAGCGATGTTCGCAGCCGCGTTCCAAACGCTGACGCCAATTGGCCGGCCGTTGCAGCGACCTCCCCCTAAATGTGATCATTTGACCGCCCCATCCAATCCCACCCCTATTTTAAGGCTCAAGAAAAGGGGCGCAAATCTTTCCTGCGCGCAGTGAGCCAGGCAGGTGTTCAGCAACGCTCGCAGCCAGGTCCCTCGTGGGCTGACGCTATCTCTCGAGATCCTCCTGCTTTCCAGTTAATGGATTTTTAACTAAGGGGATTTGGCGAGCCCCAGTGCCCTTTCCCAAATACGGCCCACTGGAGTGGCACCTCACAAAAGGGATATAAGACGCATAATAACTTCATTAATGGTCAGAATTGAAAATGGTGGAGTGACTCCACTAAACGCCCTGATGATTCCTCCGCCCCTTCTTCCCTCCCATGCAATTTCCTGGTGCGATGCTGAAAGGCAAAATGTTTCCGTTTGCCAGAAGTCAGGGAAATCGGATGTACTTTAGCCTTGAGATGAATTTGTGAACCCAATAATCACCCGATATGCTGTGTTCCTAATGTTACCATGTGAACCAAATACATTCATATTTGCCGATGTTTTGATTGAGGTCGGCTGAAAAAACGTTAATAACCGGTAATTTGCACAGGTTGAGCTGAGGAAGGTAAGTATTCCAAGGGAAGCAATTTTAGAGGAATTGTGACACATTGAGGACCAGCAACACAGCCAAACACCATTAGGCTTGTCCCCGTGCTAGCCCATGGCAGGATTCACTCAATATTACAGCCCTTAGCCACCCTGCATACTTCTACATGAAACAACAGTGGAATTCTCACGGCTTTCTAAATCGACTGGGGAGAAACACACCTATCCAAACCAACCAAATCAGAATTTTACCAGCATTACAAATACACGTCATGTACTTATTAAACATGTATTAATGTTTTTCACAGTTACATGAACTATGAATAATGCATTCTCTTTTTTACATTTTCATCAAAATTATTGAATTGTAAACATAAGCTGGATACAAATTATATTTTACCCTTCAGTGGTACTGCACAAGGCAACCTTGGGAGGTGTTGTATTAGATTTGAAATTTATTAGCCTTCAGTGTTCCAGATCATGATATCCCATCAAAGCTGACAGGATGACAGAGAAAGAAAGGAAGCAAATACACTATGTACAGTGTATTTCTCAAACAGCGCATCCAACATTATTAATATCCATATAGCCGCAGAAGGACATTTGCATGAGCTTCAATGAAGGGAAGTCGAAATCACGGCCCAAGAGGAACATGAGGCGAAAACATGCAATTCGGCGGTCACAGAGGATCATGGTATTTTGATGCTCTGATCGTAGTCCAGAACTCCGCTTCAAAATCTTTAACCCTTTACAGCCTTGTCCTCACGCCAGGCAAGACATATGGCACCCCTCCCAACATCTTTCATTCATCACGTTTTTCATTCCTTCACTGCTTTGAGACAGAAGAGGTGTTGTCAGGAAGAAAGCGACTCTTTCGTCACACTGATTGTTGAAGGATCACAGCACTCGCTTGGTGGTGCTCACCGCCAACCACGGCCAGCTCATGGTACCTGCAGGACAGTTTTTTATTTGCACTGCGTAATTTCACTGCAGTAATGTAATGTAATGTAGTGTTAACCTGTCAAAGCCTTCAGCTCAGTTTTCATGAGATGCCCCGCCCCTGGACCTGAAGGCAGTGGGGGTGCTCAGCATAACAGTGACACGGCCGACAGGAAATCGTTCTGTCGTAATGGCTGCCCTCTTGCCAGACTCCCCTGCCGCCGACCTGCCAATACGTCCTCTCTCACCCACTGGCCAATTAGCCACACCAACACTATTGCATTTATCTTTCATGTTTTCCGACTGAGTCCGACTCTCAGTCCGACTGAGATATAAATAACTTTTTTGAAACACAGGGCGAAGCTATGCAAATTAATGTTAAAAAAAAAATGTACTCTCAGAATCTGGGAAATGGGTTTTTCAGATGTACAGTATAGAGTATATGCTTATGGGAACAACAGCTTTTACACTGAAAATGTTTTTCTTGAGATTTCCATTTAGTCCACTCAGACCTGGCACAGGCACTGAAGCAGGTGACAGCCAGCAAACAAGAATATCGACCCTCTTCCTGTTAGCGTTCTCCTTCAAAGGCCTATTAAACAGCCAGGACCGCATTCACAGATGACCACACGGGATGAGAAAATGTATAAACAGGTATACGTACAAGCGTAATATATAAACATAATCCTGAACCCTTGTATAACTCAAAACAAATCTGTGTACCCAGTAGAGCATGATAATGTACAGTGTTTTGAAGTGTTATTGCTTGGCCCTTGAAACTTGCATCATACCTCAAGGTAGCCTCAGATGCATCTTCTGACTCAAATGCATTCAATGTGAGTGTAATATTAGCGTGTGTAGTGCCCCATTGTCTGATCCCTCCCCCTCCTTCCAGGAATCTGAAATAGCATGATAAAGCTCTTACAGACCAGTGTACAGTAGCACTATATACAAGGCAAATTAACATTGCTGTTATGGATCATCGTTTGCTACCACATGATTCATGGACATTATGATACAATTAGCTTCTCTGCTGCTCTTAGATCATCATTAGGCCGCACAAGCACATTAATATGATGTAGGTACGTTTCTCTAAAAGATAAAAAATCCAACGCAGTCACTGTTGTACGGTTATATTATTTTAACAGTGTTTTTCAGCTCGATACTCCTTTCCTGCATTGCTGGCTGTTTCGTGCCTATGGTACTTTTTTGTCTCCCCTGCGATATGAATTTTAATGTGTCTCGCCTTAATGGCCTTGTACCTCGGTCTGGATAAGAGCCTCTGCCAAATGAATAAATATTAAACAAATAAAATGTGAGACAAGCTCTTTTTCCCTTAAAGCTGAGTGCGGTTGGAAAGGGAGACCGTGAAAATGATATTTCCTCCAGTGCTAATGGTCGCACAATGAAAGCAGGGAACTAAACAGCAATGGTGCATTTTATCGATCTCAATTAGCTCGTATCCGGGGCTATGTTGTACATGGGGATGAGGTGTCTAGTTAGGGAGAATCAGTGTTCTGCAAAATAACGCTCGCCTGAGCTTTTAGGTAAAGCGTATAGAATTCAACACAATCAGTCCTCGGAGATAACCGTCACAGGAGACGACGCGGCGTTGTCAGAGAGACGGCCGCTTTAGATTACTCTGGCCGGGTCTGCAGTGTCCTGTCACAGCCTAATCCACACGCGGGGAGCCTGGCCGCCCTCAGATCCTTCTGACAGCCAGGCTCAATTATCCAGGGAGGTCTCGGCCCATCCTGATTTCCCATCAGTCTCCCAGAGGGACCGCAAATCCACCCCAGCTGCCTCAGATTTGACAGTAAATCCGTGAGCCCTTAGATCTTCACGACAACCTTTAGGACAACGGGCGTGCTGCATCTGCAGAACACCGGGGAAGGTTCTGAATCAATCACCGATCCATCAGAGCCGGCCAAAGCCTCAACCCGAACCACCAAACCGCACGTTCTCCGAGTCCCCACTCCTGATAACTCTTCACTTGGGATAATGTCTTAATCACCAGTGAAGACTACCAGAGCAAAGCAGCTCTAAATAATATCTCAATAATAATATTCTAAAACGGGTTGAATTTAGATGCTATCCAGTCAGTTATCTTAGTCTTTAGATGCCTAACAAAGACACAGTGATTGAATTGCCATTGTTAGCACAGCGATATAATCACACACTTTCCATTCTTGCTGGAGAACAACAACATCCCGTAGGCCTACTGGTTAGCGATCTACATAAGCTGAACTGTGACCGATGCTCAGTGATGCACGTCTCATGCGATGTGAGCCAGAGCATACAGTTGACCAGCCCTTCTCATTGATGCCACAACCTTCCTCGATATGGGATGGGACAGGAGCAAGCACATGACCTCAAACCGTGTAAATCCTGCTTCTTTTCGCTCTGCAATCTGTTTATCTGGAGCAGTTACTTTGCTGGAGGACTAAGTAACTGACGTAGCTGGGGATGAGGTGGGAACACCCTTCCGACTTCCACCCTCCCTCCCTGGGTGATGCTAGGGTCAACTGCACAAGGCCCTGCAGTTCTCATGGCCTCTGTGGGCACTTCAATGGCACATCACTCCACTAAGCAGTAAACAGAGATGTTCAGACGCCTGTACGTTTTAATTAATATCAATTAACACCAAGATTTTGTAAATGCAAGCTCTGTAAATAAAATAACAACATAGTTTGTACAAAGCAAATGAAAAATGACAACGTGTTCATGCAAGAAGTTCTTTGGCATAAACCGAATATCCGAGGTGGTGTCTATCCTGCTGGTTTTATTCTCAGCGTGGAATGGCGACTGCATGGAACGGGCACATTGAGTACCCTGAATGCGCTCACTCCATCAAACCTGCGGTCATCGGGGAGAAGTCTCCATCGATTAATCTCTGGGGTATTGGCACCTCAAAGTTGCTTTTGTGCTTCAGTGGTAGATTTATGCATGCGTGGGAGGTTGGGGTGGCGGTCAGGTTGTCTGAGTGAGAGCTGAATGATGGTTTTATTTACACCCCCGCGTCTCCCCCCTCCCCAACAGCCCCATTCATCGTCAACTTTAAAAGCAGGTTAGGAAACCCTGCGCATTTCATTAAAAGATAAAAATTAGCTTTGAAGAGCGAGGATAAATAAAGACAATGCAACAGGCAAATGCCAGACAGGCACTTACCACTAGGCTTTGAGAAACACTTAAATCACCATGGTGTCGCCTTGGAAAATACCTACATGGACACACACAGACACACACACACACACACAAACATCAAGCAATTCTCAATAAAAGCATGATTTAAAAGGATTTCCAGGCCATAATGCACTCTGTTTGGTGTATATTTTGAGACTTCCCGAGGCGGCTGCTAATCAGCGCATTACTTGTGTTCCAATCCTTCATCCATCACTAATCATGTAATGACTCATAATCGCAATGGAACATGCAAATGCCAGTCTTATCAGATTTTTAGTCACAGGTTGAAATTTCCCAGTAATAAGTAGATGGTACATGGGTGATATTTACAGCGTTGGGTGTATAATAGTAATCATTATTATTGTTATTATTATTATAATTGTACAAGATTAATAAAAAAGCTAATAATTAAAAATATAATCATAAATTTGCACAGCATATCAGAAACAGTGATTAGAATTAATGTGTATGTAGCACCTGCTGAGTGCCACAAGTTGAATAGAGAAAGATGACAATGGACAGTGATAAACAGTGGAAATAGTCATTTTTTAAATCTTTTTATGTTACGGTTCTGAGTATGAACTGGACCCAAATGCACGACTCAACACACAAGGAATTCCAATAACTCCAATAATTTATTGCTTCGACGAGAATTCCTCCTGAAGCATAGGGAGAGAGACAGACAAGACAGAAACCAGGTATGGATTAGCAGGGGATCAGCGGGAGCGGGTGAGGCCAGGGACTGGATAGTGGCAGGAATCCGGGCTGGTTGAGCAGAGGAGGAGCGGGGAGCGGGACACCGGGCAGAGTGGAGTGGGCACGAACAGCTGCAGGTTAGCAGAGCTGGAGCGCCGGCTGGATGCACACACAGCAGCAGGTTGGCAGAACCGCAGCACAGGCAGGATGCGTACACAGCTGTAGATGGGCAGAACTGGAGCACAGGCTGGATGCACACACAGCTGCAGGCTGGTAGACTTGGAGCAGACAAAGTTAGTAACAGCGAGGCAGGACAGAATGAACAGCGTGTTAACGCTGTTCCTGGGGAGAGCTAATTAAAGCTGGACAAGACTGGAAAATAGAGAGTAACGCTGATTCAGAACGAAAGCTTTTCAGCAGGCAAGACAGGACTAGATACAAAGTTTGTATCAACGAGACAAGACCAGGGTATTACTACAAAGAGACTTAACAAACTGGCACAGGACAAAGAACACCGGGTGACTAAATACAACAGTTAACAAGTATCAATTAAGTGCCGCGTGCGAATGTATGCGTGAGTGATTAACGGAGCAGAGAGCGTGCAGAATGCATGCAGAGAGAAGGAAAGGGATAGGCGGATAAAGAGTAGTGGAACAGAGTGACACGAAAGGGAAAACCACGCCCAACCTGCAGCACGAGGGAAACAAACAGGGATACAAACAACATGATACGAGAGGAAACAGGTAAAACACGGGACACAAAAGGACGGGAGTGAGAGCATAACATTTTATTCCTTATTATTTAGATTTTCTTTCTTCTAGTTCAGAATGCCCAGTAATCCAAACTGCACATGGTGGTGCTATTCAAGAATGCACAAAACTCAACAGAAAGGAAAGCAATTCGCCTCCAGCTCAGTAAGGAATCAGCATTTAACATTAATTTAGATGTTATACTCATCCATATTCTTTTGAATACAGTTTAATCACAGAGCGAAAACAAGCTGGTGTCTGGACCTTACGATAAAAAGTATAATACAGTTTTATTTTATTTTTTTCAAAAATATATAAATAATGCACTTACTCACAGAGGGATCCAATCCTGATTATAATTAATGTCAATAGATAGAGTATGTTCTCTGTTGGAATGTTCTGCAGTATATCATAAGCTACACTCAGGTTTTGTATTAGTTCTACGTGTTGAGGTTGACATAAGCTGTCTTAGCCAGGGGCTCTGGGCATATGGAAGATTTCCACTCGATGCTGTTTTTCGTGAACAGGAAAAATCTCATTCACTCAACACCTGACATTTTCCTAAAACAATAGAAAGCCATCTTTTGATAGCCTGCAATAACGAAAGGAACTAATGCTTAAAAATGGAAGACAGAGTCTTGTGTTTACCCTCCAAATGCAACCCGGTGTCAAAAACAAAAAAATAAATACATAAAGTGTCACATAATATCTGCTTCCTGGTATCCATCAGATTTAATGGAAAACACCAGGGGCGAAAAATCCATATTTCATTTGCGATGTTGAAATGTTTGCCTGGCCACTGGCGGTTGCTATTAACTGTCACTCCTGCGGAGTCTCTGATCGCAAAGGGGAAAGGCGGAGGGCCAATCGGTACAAAGCCATAAACCGGGGAGGTGTGCAAACACAGTCTGAGGTCTTTGTTACAGGCATCGATCGCGGCGGACGTGACTTCAGGTGGGTGGGATCCCTGTGCGTGAGGGTCGATGTCGGGGCATTCATCTCAGGGGCCTTCTCTCCTTGTCATCATCCTTCGGTCCTCAGAACCGGGCTGGAACGTCCGCCCGCAGATGGGTCTTGTGTGAATTTGATAAACGCGCACGTTTCTTCGCTGGCGACAAACCCTGGGAGAGGTCTCACGGGGAATGCGTGGATCAATGCTAATTTGGTTTGCTTATTTATTTATTTACTAAATGCATCTCTCCTTAATTTGCTTTTACCTTCTAATAAGCTAATGCCAATCAGAATCACACTTCGTCAGCCCTTAATGGAGCCGGTGTTTGAAAAGCTGTGAGGTACATCAGTAATGGCTTAGCACTTCCCGCCATGGTGACACATAATTGTCCTTCACCTGTTCTGAACTCAAAAAAAGTTTTGGGACAGCTTGCGATTTCTGCTTTGTCTTTGTGGCAATACCCAGTATACTCCATATGCACAGGATGTGCGTGTGTGTGTGCGTTTGGGGGGGGGGGGGGGGGGGGGTGCAGCGTGGGGGTGGTTTAAAAAATGTCCTATTACCAAAGGGGGACCTGACCAAAAACAAATTTGCACAAACATGCCACAAACATAAGCATTTGCTATTAACCCCTTAACTAATACGGGCTGGAATATTTCCAAATATAGCATTTGAAAGTGTTAAAACTCACAATTATAATAAACTATTTTTGATCCCAGTATTATAGCGACAACAGTTCTTTATTTTGCAACATGACACAAAACAGGCTCAGTCAAAAGGACAAACCCAAACGTTCTGTGTTCCGCAGAAATCCACACAAATGATTTGTGAAACCTAGTGGTTTTAGCTTCTGTCACGTTGTTTCAGTAATACGTTGAGTAAAATTGGAATTGGAAAACTCCCAGGTGCTAGAAAAGGGGTTAAATAACTCAAAAAACTCAGCTTTATATCAAAGCAATGGCAATGTCCAACTTTGTCCAGCTGGCTATGTCTTTGCTTGGCTCAATTGATTTTGCCTTGGAATGTCTCCTTGGTTAAAACATCCATATCAGAGCGTCTTGCACAGACACCGCCAATGTATTAATAACTGAACTGTGGGTGAGATTATTAATATTTGCCAACATTCATGAGATTTTTATCATTTTTACCTTTTATTCAATTTTTTTACTGCTCAATCTGAATATCATTATGCTGCTGTTGTATAGTAATTTTTTTTTAACCAATAATGTACTATGAATATACGCACGGCTGGAACACGTATGGCAGCAATCAGCAAGCAGGAGCACAACTATCCATTGTATAATGCAGATTATGACTCTGAGGGCATGTTGCATTGTATTTTTTAAACATCCATATTTAGAGCTACTTGAAAAAGAATTGTGGGTGAGATGTGTATCCTGGCACTGCAAGAATGTTCAAGCAGGGCTCCTGTACATGTGCTCGCGAGTAGGGGGTAGACACATAACATGCCCCCCCCCCACCACCACCATCACACACACACACTCTCCCAATGCAATCTGTAAGACCAACCCTTCCCATACACTCGCCAACCTCTCCGACTGTACTGCCTATTTGGGAGGAAAAAAAATAAAGATCTGCCAGCTGAAGCACCTCAAAGCGACCCCCTGCTGTCTCAGCGTGTCTCCAACACAGCCTTCCAAGCATGCAAAACACAACCCAAACCCAAGAGAGCTTATCCGTTCGCCGTCTCCCCCCTGTGGCTTTCCCGCATGTTCTCACCGGCTGACAGCGGTGAGGGAATCACAAGCCGATACATTACATTGCCTACTTACCGAGCAGAAACCCGTTTCTGGGGTTACCAGTGTTATACACGTCATTTATATTCATGTAAACAGCCGGATGTTTGCCGATTTAGGCTCGGCTCCTCATTTGAATGGCGGCACTTCCCACCTGCGACCTTCAGATCGTAAATGACATATCGAGTAAACTGACATATTATTTGCAGCAAGACAACACGTTGAATGGTATATTTTGGCGGATTAACAGCTTTAAAGCCCTGGATTTTTATTATACCTATTTATGAAGACTCTGAGCCAAATAAACCCACCATCACATACAGCTCCCTATCACTGCTGTTGCTGTGAATTTTTTATAATAAATATTACATAACTTTATTGCATCTTGGTATGTTCGATAGTTGTGAATTCTGCAGAAGGGTTTTGGGGAGAGAAAGAATATGAAAAGACAATCATCTCAGGAGGATTCTTGGTCCCGCTACGCATTAAATTGTGTTTATACCTCTGTAATTATACTGTAACTACAGTTATTACATTGTACTTACAATGGTAAAACCTGCTTGTGGCTTTGTTTCAAGTGTCGCCTTATACCCGGGATTAACTGATGTTTGCGTTCCGAGCTTCTGTTTTACCCAAGGAAAAATCCCAAATAAGAAAACATTGATGAATGCCAGAATGTTCATAAAAACGTTTTAAAGAATATCTTAAGAGCAAAATTGTTCTTAGAATGGTTGGTGAATGAGGCCCATTGTTTGCAAGTTTAATAAATGGGAGAGCAAATGAAGACCATTGTGAGGGGTTTGCCTTCTTTTTACAACTGCTAACACCTCCACTCACCATCATATGAACTTCAAACATTCAAAGATAAAAATTTTAATGTTGATTCAGCACATTATTTTTGAAAAAACATTATTTGTATATTTTATTTCTTAATGAATCTAAAATTGTTCTGGCAAGGAGTGGCATGAATGACTGGTCAAACACCAGTTGTTCGAAACATCCACAAAAATGATTGTTTACCTGGAAACAGGCTAAAAAGGGGGTGACCTATAGGGGAGACTGACATCCGACATGACACAACCCATGATGGAAATCAATCAACCATATAATTTCCACAGAAACAGGTCCTGCTGCATTGCTTCAGTCTGTTGAGAGAAACAAAAACACAAAAAAATACCATCAAGTGAGATTCAGCGTCACTATCCTGACAAAACAATAAGTGAGAAAAATCGGTTGTTAGTCACAGAGACTCAGAAAACCTTGCTCACTGTTCTTTTGATTAGCCAAGTACAGCTCCTTCTTTCCAACTGCGCACCCCATTAGAGCTTAACAGAGAAAGTGATGCCGATAGGTGTTTTCCTCTATGACAGTTCGTGAAAAGGGCTCCAGTAAAATTGGCATTTCAAAGTATTATTAAATTTTTTTGGATACATCTAATGAGCTGACACAATAGAGTGGACCTGGCGTGGCTGCAGGGCTCCCTAAGGAACCAGATGAACCGGTCTCCGCTGACACAGGTGGACAAGGAGTACAACATTGGTGTGAACGCAAGAGTTGTGTGCAGTGGGCCAGTTGTAATAATCTTAGCAGGGGATTAACCTAACATTACACCACTAGACTACTGAACTATGCTGTGAATAAAATGGCTGTTCCTAATGTAACAGATTAGGGCGACTACTCTAGGTCTCATAGGTCAAGCATGCCCTCATCATGCTTCACCATGCTTTGTGTGATGTGAATTCCGGAGGCTGTACTTCACAGTTTCTGTGTTGGCGCATGCCAGCACATACTATATTTCTATCGAGTAATAACCAGACTGTGCCAGTAACATGGTGAATGCTAAAAGCAGTACACTGTATGGACCTGATTTACTAAGACGTTTAGCATGTGCAAAACCAGCTAGCGCACGCAAAACTATCAACGCAACCAACGATTGGTGCAAAACAAATACCATGACCAAATATTGGTCATGTTATTGGTTTTGCATGTGCCGAAAGGTTTTGCACATACTAAAGCTCTTAGTAAATCAGGCCCTATGTGTACCACTTTTAATTTGTTGTCCACGACCAATTGTTTCTTTTGTTATCGTAGATTGGCTGCAGGAGCTGTAAGGTGTCCTTGTGCGTCTCTCGTACCTCAATTTTTCCAATTCCAGCGAATGGAGAAACCATAACCACCATCTGCAGAACTTCATAACCGTTGGTAGCTTGGTATGGCAAGTGTGAAATAAACACCAGTAACTGCAGGCTAAGGGACCTTGATCTCCCTCAGGCACGGTGACACTGGGGAGGGATACAAAGTGTCTGCAGCACCTCCGTGGGGACAGAGGAGGCACACTGACAAGTGCAAAGAAAGGAACATGGAAGAGGAACTAAACATTAAGGCCAAATCTCCAGCTCTACACCCCGTTTCACCTTGTCAGAAAGACAGACAGTTTGATTTTGAGCATAATGGCCGGCGAGTCACTGCTTGCCAGCAAAAGAGAAAAAAAAAAATCCAGAGACATTAAAAATAAGAAATAAATAAAACGGGTTCTTGGCTCTGCAGTTGAATGGGGGTGAGGAACATTTTTCTCAGTAAGGAACACAGTAGATTTCAACACCAGGCACACATTCCCTGAATCAATGGATGCAGTGATGGACGGATTCTCAGGACTGAATATAGCCCAAACAAGAAATGTGTATAGGCATTAACATTCCGATAATTGGAAGTATCAAATAATCAGAACCCAAATAGACCAATATCCCAGCAATATACGTAACCAGGCCTGCTATAAGATGTGGAATATTCCTCTATTAAACTCTACTGTACTGAGTCATGCATCATTACAAATATACAAGAATCTGTAATTCATCATAACAGAACATCTATATGTTTATTTTGCAAAGAATCTTCAGTCATTAATTTGGTAGACTGTGTCAAGGCAAACCCAAAAAAAAAAAAAAAAAAACATTTTTGGAGCGACTGCGATGCCTTTTTTAATCTATAAACCTATGAAAGACTTAAATAAGGTGATTTATGGATTAAGGAAACTACCTAGACAATGATACATTTAAAAAATGTTGCAGAGAAAATCACTGAGAGAATATTCTCAATAAGATACTCGGCAAAAGCATGCTTTTATCCCAAATAACAACGTGACGGGGACAATCCGTACAGCGCTTACTTTGGATACTCTAGTTACCTTATAGACATAAATAACAGCAGCTGGCATCTTATTTCATTGAGCATGTAAACAGCCTATTCACAATATGACTGTAACCAGGATGAAGCAGTCTACATAATCTTGTGTGCTTGTACACAGTGGGGGCTGGGCAAATTAAGAAAAATTAAAAAGTAAACTGTGGCAATAAAAAATAAATTATATATATATATATATATATATATATATATATCATACTGCTTACTGCAATATTTTATTGTCTTCAAATTGCCGTGGTTGTTTCTCAAATGGTTAATAGGTCCCTATACAGTGGATTACAGTGGAACTAGGGCATTGGTCATGTCTCGTGAATTTTTATCAAAATGCATCAACAGCATAGTGCACTGAAATGGACCTACAACATAATCATGTCCCCGTGGCGCTGCCCAAGTTCAGCTTTCACTGATCTGCTTAACCCTCATTATCATGACATTATACAAGGCCTTTTATGCTTGGGGTCAAATAGACCCCAAAAGTTTAAACTGACACAAAAGTTTTAAATGTCAAAGAAAGATGATGTTTGTTCGAACACACATATGTGTGTTTTTTAATTTATTTTTTATTGCAGTTTATTTAACAAAAAGCATATTAAGGAAACATAAATGCAAAAATATATTTTAATCATTTTGTCAGTCTAAGACAGCAGATTAGATTGGCCTTATTTAACCGTATTTTAGTCCAAATAAATACATATTGGGAATAACTTCATCTTTTGAATAAAGTAAGATTAAAACAAATGTAACTAGACTTGCTTGACCTAGGCTAATTATTCATTTCAACCACAGCTAGCTTCATCTTCACAAAGAGACTGAGAAGACAAAGAATTTGGACAGTCCTCAGATTCAATTTGTATGGTGTCATCTTTGATGGGCTCAACGACTTTCAAGATTTACTGAATCTGACCAACTTCTCAATTATTTCATTTGGCAGCCTGTTGCACACTCTGCTGTATGTTCCACCAAACAGGGACCAGTTCTGCTCTGATGCAGCTGATGGTGGAGGTATCTGGAGAATAATTGAAGCAACAGGGGACATGGCTTCAAACTTAGGCTGTGTCTGAATCAGCACCCTTCCATACTATTGAGTATGCTTGTTGAGTAGACAGGATGAGAAAGCAGTTAAGTAAGTGAGATTTTCTCTAAATGCAGTATATTTAAACCCCTCGGATGATATACTTACTTCCGGGGTTTCACGGAGTATATTCAGAATCAGGAGCATACTTTGTCAAGAAGTTCACAAACATTTTGGTCATGTAAATATGACACAGCTTCATTTTAAAAATGAGGCGCAGCTTCGCTGATGTTTTCCTTCAATAACAACACAAACATGACCACGCAAGGGTGGGATGTCTTTCGACACTTCCACAGTATGGTTGGAAAATAGTATAGAGGATATTTTTTTAAGCATACTACATGTCACGTACTAATCTGTACGCAGTAAACAGCTGCGAGTACATGGGTCAGGATGCAGTAGATAGGGCTCTGATTCAGACGGAGTCCCTTCCACCTGGTTGATGCCTTGACGCTGCCTCCCATATGGCATCAGAACTCCACAGCCCTTCCGTGCAGGAAAATGTACCCAAACTTCCAAAACTTTCCCCTGATCTAGATTAAGGTGTTGTGCAATGGCAATGATGGTACTATATGCCGCAGAAACCTGCTCTCCAGAAAGGACATGAGCCTCTTCAACACATTTTGTTTGTTTATTGTTTTCTTCAACTTTTTGTGTTTTATTAGCTTTGTTTCTGTGATGCTCTCACTCCCGTCCTTTTGGGTCCCGTGTTTTACCTGTTCATTACATACAGCTGGATATATTGTATACTGATCCCTCTCGTATCATGTTGTTTGTAGTCCTGTTTGTTTCCCTCGTGCTGCAGGGAAGGCGTGGTCTTTCCTTTCGTGTCACTCTGTTCCACTACTCTTTATCCACCTATCCCTTTCCTGATCTCTGCATGCATTCTGCACTCTCTCTGCTCCGTTAATCACTCACGCATACATTCGCATGCGGCACTTAATTGTTACCGATTAACTCTTGTATTTAGTCACCCAGTGTTCTTTGTCCAGGGCTAGTTCGTTAAGTGTTGTTTTGACCTAGTTCACTAAGGCGTGTTCATTAAGTCTCCTTGTAGTAACTCTCTGGTCTTGTCTCGTGGATACATTGTATCTAGTCCTGTCTTGCCTACTTTAAAAGCCTTGTCTTGCATTCTGAGTTAACTCGCCATTTCCAGCTCTGTCCAGCTTTGATCAGTTCTCGCCAGGAATGGCGCAAACACACTGTTCAGACGGTCCTGCCTCGCTGTACTAACTTTTGTCTGCTCTGAGTCTACCAGCCTGCAGTTGTTCGTATATCCTGCTTGTGCTGCTGTCCTGCCACCCAGCTGCTGTGTGTGCATGCAGCCGGTGCCCCAGCTCTGCTAACCGGCGGCGGTGCATGTCTCCTGCTTGTGCTGCTGCTGCTGCCAACCTGCTGCTGTGTGCACGTCCAGCGGGGACCCCAGCTCTGCTAACCTGCAGCTGTTCCTGCCACTCTGCTCTGCCCTGTCTCCCGCTCCCCGCTCCTCCTCTGCTCAGCCTGTCCGGATCCCTGCCACCACCACCAGTCCCTGGCCTCCCCATTCCTGCTGATCCCCGGCTGAACTCATTCCCTGATTGTCTGTCTGTTCTTGTTCTCCCTATGCTTCAGGAGGAATTCTGGTCGAAGCAATAAATTATTGGAGTTATTGAACTTCCTGTGTATTGAGTCATGCATTTGAGTCCAGTTCATACTCGGAATCGTAACAGTTTCAGCATGATATTGTTACAGTGTGGGGTGATTCTCCCTAAGAAATTACCCAAAGTTACCTGGAAAATTCCCTCCATTTGCAACCCTAGTCAAGATGAAAAAACAAGGTCAACTGGTATTTAAGAGACGTCAAACACTGAATCAGGTCAAATTGTGACCCCAAAGATAATATGAGGGTTAAAGTCACACTGCCCCACTGGGGGAACCGATTCTGACAGAACATCTAGTTGAATAGTGGGACATTCAATGAAAAAGGAGGATTATCATGCTTTCAATTTTGCCATCTTATGTCAAGTAAAGGGAAGAAATGGCCTCAGTAAACGTCTGCTGTTTTTACCACGTCACTAACAAACGCAACTGGCCTGTGACAGATATTCACCCGGTAGCTTCTGCGCAGGGTGATGAGAAAGAAGTGTTCCAAAATAAATATTATATTCACACACACTCCCTATATAGAGTACTACATTTTAGGCACCATTTCAGAAAAATGGAATGAATGAGCAAGTCATTCGAGATAGAACCAGCAGCTGGAAATATCCATTCATATTTAAAGTGGAGTAGATACCCATCTCACTATGGAACACAGATAAAAATAAAATACAAGAAAACTAATACTTTATTTATGTCCTGCCTATTGTAATGCATAAGGAAAAAAGCGCAGTTTTTTGAGACCTCTAGCCAGTAAACGAGTGGTCTCCAACTGTGTTCCTGGAGACCTACCATCCTGCCGGTTTTCACACCACCCCTAACCAAGCACACCTCATTCAACAGCAGGAGATCTTGTTGAGCTGCTAATTAATAGAATCAGGTGTGCCAAATTAGGGTTGAAATGAAAACCTACAGAACGGTAGATCTCTAGGAACAGGGCTGGGGACCACTTGCAGTATACGTTATTTCAGATTCACTGAATGGACGTCGAAGTCATTTCAAGCTACCAAATACACAAAACCACATTTGATTGCAGTGGGACTGTATCAAACATAGTCAATAAAGAGTAAGCGATAAAATGTTTCGTTTTAAATGTTAGCCGTGAGTAGTTGGATGCTTCGAGACACAACTGGGCTCAGTACCAGTATAGTATCGTTCTTTCCAAATACCTATTAAAAATAAACAACAAAAAATGGATTTCACTTCCCTTGTAAAATGTACCTGTATATTGTGTCAGTTTTTGTTTTATGGACATGTAGTCGTTTGACTACCCATCCACGTCTCTTTAGCATCTCACAGATAAACAGCGCCACCCAGTGGAAAGGAACATGATTTGAATTTCACAAGGAGAAGTAAATGTGGGAGCTTTTAAAGCAAACCTCATGTACTTGATTCATAAACCAATATCTTCAACCCTCGTCGTAACAATGGTTTATGTTTTTTTTCCCCCTTTCGCACCCGAAAAGACATGGATAAATAATTTAGGATGGCCACGGGGAATCTGCTCCTGTGTGCGAAACATTTGATTCTTTCCTGTTAGACTGCTTAATGACATTGGACATCTCAAGACAGTAAAGGCAGATGAGGAACTGTTATTGCTTTTGATGCTCAATTTTTCATCATAATTAATATTTAATGAATTTAATATAATTTTGATCATAATACTAATAATAATAGTTATTTTAATCATAATCATAATCACACCTACCTTCACTATAATACGAAACTTCTGATTCAATTGAATGTCTCTATTTAACATGTTTGTTTGTGTTTGTGGGTCTGCCCCACTGTATGTTTTTTTTTTTTTTTACTGCTGGAAACAACAACTGAAATTCCCTAACGGGAAATAAAAGTTATTCTATTCTATTCCCTGGGAATCAGTCTCTTCGCGTGATTAGACACAGAAACCTTTGCCATTACAGACTAAGATCAAACACAGCCTTTTCGGTGCCCTGTCTGTAATTGACCTTCCACAGACACTTCTGTGGCCAGGGATGAAATGTGTTCTCTCCGTGGTGGAAAGAAAGAAAAAGAATAAGAGAGGGGTGACTGAAAGATTGCGGGCAGACGCTGAGACACTGGCCACTGAAGGAGCGTCAAGTGGCAGGACATTTCCTGCGATCCAACTCCTCTCACTACACTGCGCTACTCTCTTCCGACAGGGCAGCCCTTCACACCTGAAAGGAGGAAGCAGGGGGGAGGAAAGAGAGATAGAGAGACAGAGAGAGAGAGAGAGAGAGCAGTGGTTGTTTATTTCCCTCAGCTTCGGCATCGATCTGGATCCGCATCTCCTCCCTTTGAAGATGGAGAATGAGCGAACAGATCAAAGCCGCGAACGCAGAGGAGACCGAGGAGAGGCGCGCTTTTCAGGGAACCTCCACGGCTCTCCGCGGAGAGGAGAGAACACATCCACAAACCGGTTTTCAACAACAGATGCATTATTTGTTTGGCTGACAAATTTACACAGAGGAAGTTGCAACAACCCGTATAGGCATCATCCATCTGTACCGTAGAATACACAAGAGCAGCACAACACAAATAGCCCACCTGGGCTTGGAACTGGCAAACCGCTCTGTTGAAAATCTAAATCCAGTCTCCAAATCACTCCGGACGCCTTGTGTCCCTATCTAGAGCGACATACATCTCACCATTCTGTACAGTACTCTAAGAGCTGGTAGAATTTGATTTGTTCAAGGGTAAAACAGGAGCACGCCGATCTTTTGGGCCAGCACTCCAGGGCATGATAAAACGGTAGTGGTTCTGGTGAGACAGTACCATGTCGGCGGGCTTTAAAACAGACCTGGGAGGCTTGTAACGTGCCGAAGGTCAATGTGAGTCAGACCAGCAGCAGGTGTGTGTGCGCTTGATCGTTATCGGCTTAACCTCGCCATAACTGCGTCACACCACCTCGCTCGTCTCTTCGGAGAACCGGATTGGCCGTTTGCCATGGCAACACCCCCAATCAGGGGGTTCCACTCTGTCGTGACACAATCGGGAAGGAGTGAAGGTAGAGGGAGAGGAGGGACAAACTCGTCCACATGCAAATGCGCCCCTTCCTTTAATGGACAAAAACAAGCCAAGGGAGGACTGGTGACAGCCAGAAAGGGTGGAGGGAGTAGCCATGGTAACAAAGAGGCAAGAGAGAAGGGGTGGGGGGGGGGGGGGGGGCAAAAAAAAAAAGGAGGATCGAAGCTAAAAGGACCGCCTCCATGTAAACGATGCGCCCGGCGCCACTGCCCTGCTCTTAATGATATTGACAAGCACCATCATTAAAGTCCTGCTGTTACCAACTCCTTAGGATCCCAGGCCATAGAGAACCAAGTGCTGGTGTAGCATTGCCTTTTGTGATTTAGATCCATCACCAGTAGGCTCCAGGTTCCCATCTCGGGCAGGGGAGTGCAACTGTACCCAATCTGAACTGGTCCATCAAACATGCAGGCTTGTAAAAATGTAGCAGGCTAAGTGTACCTTATGTGGTGTAAATAAAAAATAAAATAAAAAATGAATGAATGCCTTTTTCAAAATGGACACCCAGTATACAGATAGTTTCTTCCCAATGTTGACCAATTACACTATAAAGATTTAGTCTAGAGACCTGATGCAGCTTGTGAATTCTGTATGGATATTCACTTTTAGTTCACTTCCTATTGGTACATTGGCAAAAAAAGCCTGTCTGAACAAGTGTTTTATTCTTATAATGAGACTTAAAATCTTAACAGTAGTTTTTAGTTTTAATAATAATAGTAGTAATTTTAGTTTGTTTTAGGTTACTTTTTGCTTGTCAAGTGAAATTGAATTACCCATTGGCAAATCTTAAAATCTCAAACTGTTGAGAACTCCTTGGCAATCGGTCTTATTTAGCAAAGTCTAAATATCAGACAAAAATACTTGTTAAGATTAACTTTTTTGGTTTTTGCAGTGTAGCCCAATAAAGTCACACCGCTGATTTGTCAAAATGTAAATGCAATGTCAAATAGACAAACAATACCAAATCCACCTTCAGCTGACATTAAAAGTTGCATTCCGTAAGAAAAATCCTATTCAAAATCTCAGCTGAATAAAATATATCAGTGTTTGAAATGATATTGCTGGCACTGGATATCCAACTGTATGACTGATATTTGGTAATTTCATCATTGAAATAAGCCATGTAATATTTAATCAGAAAAACACGGAACATAAACTTGAATACATTTTGAGATGGACTCTGAACATATGGACAAATTTGGACTCATGCTGCCCTCATGTGTTCACAAAGCAGTACTGCAGGAAACGGTGAACCAACATTAGATTGAGCACTAACTCCTAGAATAAGCAATACAGGCTAAAGCGAACGAATGAATGTCTCAGTTCACTGACTAGCTAAAAATAAATGGGACCTGATCTCCATCACCCTCAATGCGAAGCACCCCAATGATGGAGACGATGTTATTTTGGTGAATTATATGACAATGTCATCAACTACTATGTTCAGGACGTGCTTAATTGGGAACCACACGCCAATATGACAAGCATTCGTTTCCCAAAGTGGGAAAAAAAGATGTAAAGTCCCACTTTACATGGAGTGTAATTACACTGTGACAGTGTGTGTGGTTTACCAGCGGGGAGAAAAACGAAAAAGAAATGCATTGTGTGCAAGTTACGGCTTGGCGGGGCATACCCCATACCTATACAGCACAGAGTTTTCGGGTTTCCTACAGAAATAACCACAAACTCTCAGCCCTTAAAAACATTAAATTCTGTACGTTCTCACCTCATGTAACCACACACAATTCATCTACAACTTCACACATTCACACAAAGTAAAAAGCACCATGCCCTCAAAGAATAATTCTTCCATTGCACAACATCTGATCTGCCAATGAGAACGTCTGATCAAACTAGTCTCATCTCAAAGTACACTATCGCTACATGCTTAAGAGGCTGTCTAACTGCCACACAAAATGTGAAGGCATGCATAGCTTAGTGGCTACAGCACTTAGTGGACTACCACTACCTGATCCAGGGTTCAGGCCTTGCTAGTTCACTACAGTCACGTTTATTTTTGACAAAAACAACGTGCACGTTATGCTTTTCACATACAAGAATGTTCTTTTCACATGAAAGAACGTCTTTTTATTGCAAAGGCTAAGAAATTTAACAATACAATTAAACCAGGTCAGTAAGCCAACATAGCCTTGTGGTTCGTGTTGCGGATCCGGAGATCCATGTTCGAAACCATCCTAATACGATGTGCACATTATGCTATTCACACATAAGAATGTGACCATGTGAAAACCTTGGACAGAATTTCTCACTGTTAACGTTACTCTTTAACCAAAACATGGTGTAGCCTGCTAAGCACCCACATTTTACACACAACTGGCTGGCTTGGATTTCATGACGGCAGATTTCTTGATTTTCGTTAAGTGACAACAGCCGCTGCATTTCTGCTGTTAACTAACGTTACTTTCACAAGACCACCTTTCAAACAGCAATTTTTTTAAAAGTTAGCTATGCTTATATGATCTACCGACATACAAACCATTAGTAGCTACTACTTCTGTGTATACAACCCTTTAAAACACAGTCATTCTATGTCTTTCTTTCAACTAGAATGTATGTGTATTTGCATGTATTGTGTATGCATGTCTCTCTCTAGATATCTTACGGTTCAAAAAACACAGGGCCAATGGATGAAGAAATACAGGGCCAAGTTAAATTAAATAATTTAGGAAAGATTGGGTAGCAATGCTTTGGAAAAGAGCTAGCTTATGTAGTGTGAGCAACAATAGCTAATATTGTTTGTTGTAACTTGGCCTCATTTTGATATCAATACTTTTAACAGCAGGCCTAGTTTTTGCAAGTTTTAATTAATTACTTGCAGTGCTATGCGTGAGTAACTTGGCATTTTGTACTTTAAAAACGTTTTTTGTTGAGATACTGTGCAAATAATGATGGAATAAATACACATCTGGGTTTGGTTCATGGGTGTTTTAATTAAAAAACATTGATATTCCACAGTTAACAGTACATAAAGCCAAAAATCCCTGGGTGACTAAGGTCATCCAATGATGTCAAAAAAATGCATTACTTGATGATAATCGAAGTACAATCGAACAACAATGATTGATCACAACTGGAGACGTCAGTAAGCTGCTGGGAGAAGCCAATGAAGCCTTGCTTTTGGGCAGCTGTACGCTTTGTTTAGTTTGGACGGTGGCATACATCTGCATGAACACGGCGCCCGCTTCCAGACTGCCGTGGAGTAGAACGGAGGACTCAATGATTCGACACTCACCGTTGTGAAGACAGAATAAAATTAAGTTTGATTAAAGTATGTAGCCATGCACCAATTCACCATTACGCCACGACTAGCTCCTGTTAAAGGAATAAGAAAAAACGTAAATCAAGAGGTGAGAAGTTTTCAGAGATCGCCGGAGGATAATTCACCGCTGAAACAACTATGAAGATTGAAGGCAGGAGCAATACAACGGCCACACTGCAACAATGTCCCGCGGCAGTGAGAGTGGGGCTTAATGACATCACAAAGGCATGTACTCCGTGATTGGTATAAGCGGGGCCAAAGCACTGTGGTATGCGATAATTTAAAGTGCAACGATGTCGATTGATAACATTTTAAAATTTCGTTCTCATTCGCCAAATTTTAGATCACTGGACCTTCTTAACCTATCAGTGACCACGACTCCTCAGTCAAACCAGTAAGGGCGGAGTGTGAAAAAAAACTCCCCTATCACACGGAAAACTGTTCTTCAAGACTAGCTGCACTCCATGGAAATCTATGCAGATCCACAAACATGAAGCAATCGTGATCTCGCGTCTGTATGCGGTCGTTCAGTCCCAAAAGGAGGCGTTTGCTCCGAGCAGCTGATAAGGGTTTAAACGGCTGGCTTAATAGAATTCTACTCATTGTTGATCCTTGGTGAAATCCCCTGAATTTTTGCTTTTTTTTTTTTTTTTTTATTTTAATTTTTTTTTAAATCCACCCACCACAGACACGAGGATGACCACCCTCCCTGAGACGCAAACCATTTAATCTGAAGTGCCGGGCCGAAACCCAGGGTTAAAAACAGGGGTAAAACCTCCAGAGCCGCGCCCTCCCCCAGCATCGGCCCAACGTCGCTACATACAGCAGCAAGAGGAATGGGGGGAGGGGGGGAATTCATTTTGCAGTCTTTTTTTTTCTTTTTTTGTTGTCGCATCACATTTCTCACCGACTGCATGCAAATTCACAGCCCGAGTAGAAGGCGACTAACAGCATGAGCCACGATTTCGAAAAGCAGGTGGCGTGGGTTGGGGGGGGGGGGTGATATGGACACTCGTTTGTGCCGGGCCGCTGTTTTGTTGCCGTAGAGACACAGGAAACAGAAGAGGCCTGTTCTTCGTAATGTGCCCTAAGAATCTTTTTTTTTTTTTTTTCTTTGCACCGTTTTCTCCACTGCGCAGACTGACTTCGGAGTCGGGCTTTTGGCTTTCTAGCCTATTGGGTGCGGACGCAGCTCAAGACACCCAAGGCGCATGAATGGACTGAAGTTCCTTGGACAGGTTACAGGGAAGGGATACAGAGAGAAAAGACGCCTTCCCTGTCTGATTTTACCCATCCTTGAGAAACCCCATTGGCAGGTTTACCCTTCGCCCTTGTAATTACCAACCCCCTCCCCTCCCCGCAACACCACCACAGCCAGCATCACCCCCCCCACCAAAACTACCACCTTCCCTATCCCTAAACCCCCCCCCCCCCCCCCCCAATGTTTTTTCTCCCATAGAAAAGTGGAATTTGCATTCTGCGTCGTCTCAAGTCTTTCAGTAGGAACTGTGGGCCGTGCTCCAGGAAAAGGGACGCCTTTAAAACCCTCAGGAATGAACTCTTTAAACAGAGCTCAGTGTTATCTTCTCCCAGAGCCCCACAGCTTACAGCTCTGTGGTGTTTCTCCTGATCTGGAGGATGGAAAGAGAACAGTGAGAGTGCATATATGTGAACAACAGGGTTTCTCGCACGCACACACACTACATACCTGGGCTCAAATAGTATTGGTATTGGATTCAAATACTTCTCTCCATTTGACTAAGCTTGTCTAGTGTATTCAAACAAATGAAATTAGCCCAAAAGTATAAAACCCTGCCATATGCTCCTCCGAGCAGGTCAGAGACACACCCAGGTCAGAGACACACACACGCACACACCCTGTCTTTCCTTCCTGTGTTGTCCTGTTGCTGCCGACAGCGCCGCCCTTCTCTTTCTCCGCCTGGAACTTGCTGTAGATTCTCTTCACCTCCTGGTCGTAGTCGGTCCACTCGGACACAATGCGCACGGCTGCCTTCAGCTTGGGCTCTTTGGTCTGAGGGTTGTTACACTGCGGGCAGAGAAACACGCCAGTGAGAACTGCATCCGTCCGTCCATTCCGTCCATCCATCCCGTGCAGTTCAGGCCAGGACCCTGCTACTGTATTCGTGTCAACGCTCACAAACCTGTTTCTTTCTCAAGGATACCACTGTCCTCTACCACCCATTGTTATTCCAGGTGGATGTTTACTGAACCAGAGGTCTTTGATAAATGCTTGTTATGCCATTGTGACGCTTCCCCTGGTTCAGGGGTAAACCGATTCAGTGCTGAAAAATCATTATGGACTCCCCAGCGTCAGTGTAGCCATAAATAATATGACAACAACGCCCTCCGAGCTTACACACACACACACACACACACACACACACACACAAAACGCAGTTACACACATCCAGGCATGCAGACACATCCGCATACTCACACACACACACACACACACACACAAAACGCAGTTACACACATCCAGGTATGCAGACACATCCGCATACACTCACACACACACACACACACACACACACACACGTGCACGTACACACACAGACGCAAACGACGCGCCTGCCTCTCGTACCAAATCAATGGTCTTGGCCTTTTTCTTGGAGGACACCGTGACGATTATACCACGGCTTCCAGGACAGCACGGGGGAAAGCGCCCCCGCTGGCGAGGGGCTGAAGACTTCGTCAAAAACCAACACCAAACTGAGCTCAAGACCTGAGCTCACAAGCTCTATAAGGACATCACCAGGACCCTGGGGTAGCCATTTACGTAACCAGGAGAAAAACAGTAGAATAATTAAGTAGCTGTGAAAGTGAAGTTGTCTTGTTTCCACGGTACAGGTTTAGTCAGAAACAATTGAGTAAGCGACTTGCTGACCTGGTCCAGGTTGGACAGGCTGTTTGGGTCCTGGCTCAGGCCCTGGTATTGTCCCCTCAGCCGGTCGCCGGCTGCAATCTTGCGGAACTTTTTCAAGTCGACCACGTAGAGGGCACTGCCAGGGGAGAGACACAATCAGAGTGAGAGGGAAGGTCCTGTGAGTGAGAGGAGGCCCTGTGAGTGAGACAGGGGGCCCTGTGAGTGAGACAGGAAGCCCTGTGAGTGAGACGGGAGGCCTTATGAGTGAGACAGGAGGCCCTGTGAGTGAGACAGGAGGCCCTGTGAGTGAGACAGGAGGCCCTGTGAGTGAGACAGGAGGCCCTATGAGTGAGAAGGGAGGCCCTGTGAGTGAGACAGGAGGCCCTATGAGTGAGAAGGGAGGCCCTGTGAGTGAGACAGGAGGCCTTATGAGTGAGACAGGAGGCCCTATGAGTGAGAAGGGAGGCCCTGTGAGTGAGACAGGAGGCCCTGTGAGTGAGGCAGGAGGCCTTATGAGTGAGACAGGAGGCCCTGTGAGTGAGACAGGAGGCCCTGTGAGTGAGACAGGAGGCCCTGTGAGTGAGACAGGAGGCCCTGTGAGTGAGACAGGAGGCCCTGTGAGTGAGACAGGAGGCCCTGTGAGTGAGACAGGAGGCCCTGTGAGTGAGACAGAAGGCTTTATGAGTGAGACAGGAGGCCTTATGAGTGAGACAGGAGGCCCTGTGAGTGAGACAGGAGGCCCTATGAGTGAGAAGGGAGGCCCTGTGAGTGAGACAGGAGGCCCTGTGAGTGAGACAGGAGGCCCTGTGAGTGAGACAGAAGGCTTTATGAGTGAGACAGGAGGCCTTATGAGTGAGACAGGAGGCCCTGTGAGTGAGACGGGGGGGGGGGGGGGGGGGGGGGGCTGTGAGTGAGAGAAGAGGCCTTATGAGTGAGACAGGAGGCCCTGTGAGTGAGACAGGAGGCCTTATGAGTGAGACAGGAGGCCTTATGAGTGAGACAGGAGGCTTTATGAATGAGACAGGAGGCCCTGTGAGTGAGACAGGAGGCTTTATGAGTGAGACAGGAGGCCTTATGAGTGAGACAGGAGGCCTTATGAGTGAGACAGAAGGCCCTGTGAGTGAGACAGGAGGCCTTATGAGTGAGACAGGGGCCTTATGAGTGAGACAGGAGGCCCTGTGAGTGAGACAGGAGGCCTTATGAGTGAGACAGGAGGCCTTATGAGTGAGACAGGAGGCCCTGTGAGTGAGACAGGAGGCCTTATGAGTGAGACAGGAGGCCCTGTGAGTGAGACAGGAGGCCTTATGAGTGAGACAGGAGGCCTTATGAGTGAGACAGGAGGCCCTATGAGTGAGACAGGAGGCCCTGTGAGTGAGACAGGAGGCTTTATGAGTGAGACAGGAGGCCCTATGAGTGAGAAGGGAGGCCCTGTAAGTGAGACAGGAGGCCCTATGAGTGAGAAGGGAGGCCTTGTGAGTAAGACAGAAGGCTTTATGAGTGAGACAGGAGGCCCTGTGAGTGAGACAGGAGGCCTTATGAGTGAGACAGGAGGCCCTATGAGTGAGAAGGGAGGCCCTGTGAGTGAGAGAGAGGGGCCCTATGAGTGAGAGGGGAGGTTTTCAAAACTGCATTTTTGGTTTTCTTTGGGCCTACACAGCTTCACAAAACAGCTTACTTCCACACTTCCCACCACAGACAGGAAGGGCATGGAAGCGGCAGTGTAGTATAATGGTTAAGGAACAGAAAGGTTGCAGGTTCGATTCCCAGGTAGGACACTGCCGTTGTACCCTTGAGCAAGGCACTTAACCTGAATCGCTTCAGTATATATCCAGCTGTATAAATGGATAATATGTTAAAAAAAATGCTAAAAAGATGTGTAAGTCGCTCTGGATAAGAGCGTCTGCTAAATGCCTATAATGTAATGTAATGGAAGCAGCAGTGATTGAGTCAGAGAGTGGAAGGGGATGTGCTTCCCTTGTCCTACAGTTACCTGATGTGGTACTTGCGGCCGGCCAGGTGGCTGGCCCAGTATCCCGACTTCCAGAAGCGGTAGCCATCCATCTCCCTTCGGCTCTCGCAGAACGGGGTGTAGCCATAGGGCGCCCCCTCCAGGTCAAAGTCTCGCAGTTCCTTCAGGTCAGTGCGGACGATCTGGGGAGAGTAAGAAAGTGGGTCAAATCTGTTCTTAAAGAAATTCTGCTTTTTTTCCCCCAGCACATTCCACTCTTGCCAGCTAGCTGCCTTTTTTAATACATCAAACACACAAATCATCACCTGTCCCTTTTAATGTGTAAAACCATAAGCTGAAGCTGATTAAGGGAGCAAAGCCGATTACACATACCAGCCTAGAGGGGGCAGTACAGGACTTCTAACATCTTAAAGGTTAAAGCAAGTTTTCTAAAAGGTTGGAGCAGCACATCTTACAGTGACAATTCCCAATGGCTGGCAGCCAGGTATCCTTGCAAAGCTGAATATTTATGTAACAAGCTCACAGTGGTCCACAGAACATAATGCAAGTTGCATGAACAAGGTAAAAAAAATAAAAAATAAAAAACAACCGCTAGGGTATATATTCAGAAAATGGCATCTTATGCAAGAACGGTACCTATTTCAAGGCTAAATTGAATGGAAGTGACAACTTATTAAACAGTCAGCAGACGAACAATGTTCAGAATTGTCAGGAATGAAGACCGCACTCTTTAACATAGGGGAAAGATACTCTGACGCAGGGAAGAGTCACGTAAACTGTCGAATAAGCAAAAGCGGCAAGTGTGGGCCAGCGATTATCAGTTTTCCGCTGTTTCAACCAACAGCTGTCCTTTATTGAACAACAAATGCAATTGCTACGTACTTTCCACACAAACATCGCTTGTAAATAGTGATCGCTGAACTTGTCAAACAGCGTTATTAAAGAAGAGCGCTAATGCTAAAACTTCACGGAGGGTCAATGTGAAGGGCGAATGCTGCTTGCATTCAGACCAAAGCTCAGGTCACGCAAGCGCAACCAGTGGGATCCCGCGGCTCTACCTGGTCTGCGTCCACGAAGAGGAACTTGTCCACAGCGAGGGGGAAGAGCACGTCCAGGAAGAGGATCTTGTAGCCCCAGATGATCCTCTGCTTCTCCGTCTGCTGGTGCAGCCAGCGCGGCCACTTGTACTGGACGAGCTCGTACTGGAAGCCGTACTCCTCCGCCATGTAAGGGATGAACTCCTGCACGAGCCACAGAGCAGCATAACGTTAGGGCACTGCGCTTGTAACTCAGCAGTTATTGGCCAATACTCAGTATATATCCAGCTGTAGAAATTGATTCTGTATTAAAACTAGAAACAACCGCCTTGCGGTTGTACGCCTCCGCCAACAAGTGAAGTTGCAGTTTACATCCATGTCTGTCCAAACTCATAAAATATATGTAGTGAAGACTTTGAAGGAATTTAATTTAAACGGTATGAAGTGTATTTATTAGCAAAATGAGTTATCACTATATTGACATGTATGATTACAGTGAATAATTTCCAGTGAGAAACATGCTGTCTTCACTTAGAGACTATTTTTACAGAGGAGTACAGAGGACTGATAGAGAAGCTAATTAGCCAGCCAATACAGTTTTGTCATTTTTTTATTTGCAAATTAAATTAGGAAACTGTACATTCATGTACCTGAACATGTTAAAAGACATACATTTGGCCGCTGATCACTGAGACATAAGTTGAGATAAGCAGCTGAGAACCATGCAAAAAATATGGAACATATATAATTAATGTGATTATTAGACCGTTTTCTCATATACAATAGTAAGCAAAACATTATGATGTCACAGTGAAGTTGACCTTTGAACTTTTGAATATAAAATATAATCACTTCATCATTTTATCCTATTAGACATTTGTGTGAAATTTTGTCATAATTAGCGTAGGAATGAGTTATGGTCAAAACCGTCTTTTGTGAGGTCACAGTGACCTTGACCTTTGACCACCAAAATCTAATCAGTTCATCCTTGAGTCCAAGTGGACATTTAGGCCAAATGTGAAGAAATACCCTCAAGGCGTTCCTGAGATATGGCGTACACATAAAAATGTAAGCTGGGCAAGTCGCTCAATGCCCGAATGCATGTAAAGGCAATATCACTGATGTTCCGTGACGGGGCTGGACAACCACATGCTATGTATAGTATTGGGCCACGGAGAACAAAATCTTCATTGGATCGTGGGAGTCGGCAATTGAAAGCACATTATGGGGTTTGTGACACTGCACTTTCCCATTGCTGCCAAAGGTCACCACTGAAAACCTCACTATTGCAGAGGATGAATCGGTGTTACCAAATGCTACGCTTGCCAATGGATAGTGCACGCACCACATTTTGGTGTTGTCTGAGACAGCATTATTTGATATAGGAAGAAAAGGATAGGTATTCATTACAAAGTAAATAATTAAAATTTCCCCCAGATTTTTATTTATTTATTTGAGACGAAAAAAAAGTAGCATCACATACGGGATTTGAACCTGCAACTGTGTCATAATCCAGTAAAGGCAGAAAATAGTATCAATGTACAGTTTTCACCAAAGTTAAAAGTTAAAGCAATGTTACTCCAATGACTTCCTGCTGGAGCTTCACATGATACAAGCACAACCGTTTACCTTGAATGTTGGCGATAGGTAGTTCTTCAGAAACCAGAACTTCACAGGTGTTTTTGTGTGTTTCAGCACTGAAAGCATCATTATCCTGCAAGATAACCATGAAAAGATGTCTAAATTGCACAAGTTATTGCAGATTCCTTTAACCGCCCATTGAAATACTGTCGGAACTTGCCAGAAATGTACATCTCAGACCTGGTCCCATCACATGAACTACCCCTCCACATTAACTGCCTCACAACACTAACTACCCCTCCACATTAAATGCCTCACAACACTAACTAACCCAACCCCCCCCCCCCCCCCCCCCATGTTAACTGCCTACTGGTCTCACCTGAGAAACCTCTCGTACAGATGTCCAGAAGCCAATGAGAAAATGTTGATGATGTCATCTTTCTCCTGCTTGGTCTCATCAGTCTTTGTTCCCCCAGTGAATCCTCTGCAGAAGAGAGAAGAAGCATTTTTTTAAAAATAGATTTTCAGTTGAAGAACACAAATAGAAATAAGAACAAAATGGAAAATGACTGATTTTACACGCTTCAATATTTGTTCTCACCTCAAGAACTAAACCACCCGGAGTGAAATTACTCACAGGAAAGAGTATGAGCCAAGAATACGCACTTATACAGCAGAGCGCTACGGTCGATGATGACACAAAGTGACGGCCGAGGCGAGTGTGGGAGTACTTCCTGTTCGACACACACCCACCTGGTTAGAGACCCCCAGAATCCAGAGTCGTTTTCAGGGGTGCCGTCGCTCAGGAGCTCCTCGTTCATTTTGTCGGGCTTTTTCTGAACCTGAAACGGAGCACAGCGAGATCCTGAGGGAACGGACTCTAAAACAGGAACTCCTCTCTTCTCTGTTGAAGACTCTGTTGAGTATGATGCGCTTTCCTTATTATATCGGTCTTGCTTTCATACACTTTGTCTCACTGTGTGAGTCTTGGGATCTTGATCAAGCATCAGAACATGGGCAAAAGCATTATGACAGCCATAACCAACCCTGTTCCCAAACTTGATAAAGAGGACAAGTATAACACAACACTGATACCAAGGAAATGACATTTGCTCATTATTACAGAAAGAGGCTGAAGCTGGGGACGTAACACTTGCTCATTATTGTAGAAACAGGCTGAAGCTGTTGAAATAACAATGGCTCATTAATGCAGAAAGAGTCGGAAGCTGTGGACATGAGCCACACAGTGTTGAAGGGAGGGACTGAAGCTGGGGACAAGGCTAAAATGAAAGGGATGTTTTCCAGATGACTCTCCCAAGGCCTCGTCCAGCAAAACTAATCTAAAACCACTCCTTCCCTAACCAGCACTGGGAAAAGGTGCTCCGCTGAACCACGTCCCGATCACCAGGACACGGATCAAACCCGACATCCTGTCCCCCGCCATAACGGTCCCTCCTCACCCCAAGTGAACCGCCAACGGTTCCCCCGTGCCAGAGTTACGGCCCGGCTGTCAGAGCCCATTCTCATAACACGCTGCTGCTCGGTCGCCGCTTTAATGGACATCACAGACAGGAGCACAGAGCAGCCAATCCCTGCTGGGGAATGTAGATATTACCGTGCAATGTCTCTACTGGATGAGAAAGCACTCGAAAGTAAAGGGTCGGGTAAGGGTGTGGACTGCACTGGAAATACAAAAAAAAAAAAAAAAGACACCAAACGTGGTTACATACGTAACTGGGAAAGCCTGGACAGACTGTTACAGACTGCTTTACTTCTTCTCGGAAGGTTCTCAGAGAGGCGATAATTTGAAAAAATCATACTTCATCTTCGGCAGACTTTTCCAAGGAACAGTGAGGTAGGTGTGGGCACGTAAATATGGTTTTGACTTCAAATGACATCTCATAAATTAAGGATGTCCCGATCAGGTTTTTTTTGTCCCTGAGTATCTGCCGAAACCAGTCCCGATCCGATTTTTTAAATATACATAAAGTCTGAAGTGGCCTACAGTAAAGTTAGTAGAACCAATTAAATTCAGTGAAGATAGGCCTTGGCTTACAAGACAGTTAAATTCCGAAAAAACCTTGCATCATTGCCGTTTCCTTTAATTGCCTTTATTTAGTCTATCGGCTATAACAAGTATAAAAATAATTGTAAGTATAAATTGCAGAAAATATGAGAATAAACCACAAACAAAACAGCAGTATTTCTGTAAAACTATTGCACTTTCCTTGACTTTTTAACACAACAAATATACAAGTATATGCTTTACGGCATTTATACGACAGCTGGCGTAAAAAAAAAAACAGCGGAAATAATTGTATTATTTAATGGAAGATGATCAAAACCTCCTCCTCATAGTCTCTTCCTGGTTTAGATTGGACATATCATTTCTGACGAAATGTTCACCATATTTTGAGCAATGTTATTAGTTGCATTTCGATGTCCCCCCTTTCCTTGTCCCGCCCTCCGACTCACACGCAGGCGTAACAGGCAGGATGTGGGAGGGGTGCTAGTGCAACACCCACCCAAAACAACTTGTTCATTTCAAACGGAGAAAAACTGGATTTACATTTTTTTTAAATGTGTTGCAATTTTTTTCTTTGAAAAGAAACGTATCAACGTATATTTCATAGACTGTAAAATAATAATGTAATATTATAAAATTACCGAAAAATAGTGGATCGGGCTTAATGAAGCCGAATCCAATGAAATATTTGCCTGGATCGGCCCAATTCCGATATTTGTTATCGGGACAGCCCAATAAAAAATAATTCTAAATGTCTCTGCCTGCATGGCGAGGATTGACGACTGACTGCTTTCCACTGGAGGTGCTCACCGTGGTTGCACGCGGTGATCCTTACCTTGACTTTTATGATCTTGCTCTTGAAGTTGTTCAGCACCACGATCAGATCGTCCGACTCGCTTGGCGAGTCCGTTCCTTCGTGGCTGTGAAGAGGGAGAGAGACTCAATTCCCGGACGGTGCACAAAATGGCAGTAGTGCACCTCTTCCGGATCACGGTTAGCTACTGCAAGTGCGGCAATATGAACAGGTAAAACGGTTCATGTAGCCTGGACAGAGCAATGCTAGGCTGCTCTGGTCTCTTTCGTAGAACTCAACTACAGCAAATAGCTCTGAATGTACCGACTCGTAGCCGTTTTTTAACTTGATGTGTATTTATAAATTATGGCTGATCCATATCTACAGCAGCACTTTAGAGCCTTTCTTGTGTCTATGTTATTGCGTGTCGCCATGAGCTTTGTCAACTGCTCTCCATAACAATGTGTCAAATTAACAATATCAAAATAATAGGAAGAACATTAATAGTAATTGGAATAACAGTATTACCATTACCATTATTCAAGCACTTTACCCAAATGTGCGTGCTTTCAGGGATTTGTGTGAGAACCCCATTTTAGAAATGCGTGATTGGGGGAATGGCACCGCATGTTCATGGGACTTTGACTCATTCAATGCCAGAGTGTTCTGGAACACTAAGCCTCAGCAGTGCCTCGCCAATATGGCCACTGACATTCAAAATTTTTTGTTTGATCAACATGCAAACTTCTAATAAAACACATTATTTTACATATTGAACAGAATTATTTGTTAATGAGGATAGATGGCACACCTGCTGGTTCAGTTCACTATTAGAGCAATGTCAAACAATATTGATGGTAATATAAATAATTTATTTCCAGTGCTTTTCAATTTGATTAACAGGATCTTACATTGGTGACGTGTAATAGTGAATACAATTTTACATAAAAATCAGTTCTTGCATATCTATAGATATGTAAAAATTAATAACCATAATCACTGTTCATTTATATAGATAAATAAAAATGTTAAAAAATGAGCTGTCCACATGAGTTACTTTATATCAACAGTTTCAACAGAAACTGTTCAACAAAACAGTTGTCCTGAGGCAAAAAGTAACGTGGCACAGAAACGTGTTGGTAGCTACGAACTGACTGAGACACGTAATTCCCATGCCCTGATGTTGGTTTAGGCGGTCCCTTATTCTCAACGAATTTTAAAACAAGGGCTAAATATAACTTGTAATATCTAGAACCATGTTATAAACAAAAAAAGAGCAAATCCGGGTAAAAGGCGATAAAACAACGTCAGTGTAAATTGGTCATCGTTTAATTTTTTCAGACACAAATCCGGAAATCTTTGCCGGTATAGCAGTGTAAAGACGGCTGTGGTCTACGTTAGTCGCCCTCGGCACTTTAGACCGTTCGTATTTTTGTCAACTTATGTCGCCCGCGGCACTGAATGAGTTTAGGGGAGCGAACCACACCTGTAAATCTTGTAGATGTCATCTGATCTTCCCTTGCGCAGTTTGAGGATCCAGGCCCCGGGGTTGGCCTTCAGCTGGAAGTACCCCTGTGGAAGGAGGACGAGCGGAGGAGTGAGTGGAGGAGTGCAGGAGAGAGGGGAGGAGCGCAGGAAAGAGGGGAGTAGTGGAGGAGAAAGGGGAGGAGCGCAGGAGAGAAGGGAGGTTGTCAGCACAGCTGCAGAAGGCAGGCAGTTATAGACGACAGGCAGCAGGGTCTCACCAGGTTGGCCATGACGATGGTGTCCACGATGACGGGATTGGAGGCGGTGCCCAGGGTGAACTGCAGGCCGCGCGGGGGCTGTCCTGTTGAGACGTCGAAGCAATGCCCCTCCAGGAGCAGGTACTCCAGCTCATACTCCGCAGCTACCCCGCCCTCCACCTGCAGAGGAGCAGAAAGCACCATATCTTACACGCCATGCATGGATACACAAACATCCACACACCCACCACCTGCAGAGGGACATAGAGAATTTTGTTTGAATTTGTTCTAATTTTCTATAGTCCAAATTTATTATGGCCCAGTTCTAATTTCCCATTAAACGTGTAGCTAAATAGCTTAAATGCATCTGCGAAAATAGCTTAAACAAGTGAGGACGGCACTTGTGAAAATGGAGCTATCGACAAGAAAACTGAGAAGACACTTGAAACCTCTGGATTTCTGTACGAGAAATTCTTTATCCGCGATTTCTGTTACGTCATTTTGCAGATATAACATACCAAAGAAATAATGGCAACATTATCTTGAGATTTTATTAAGAAAAATAAAGCCAGGGAAGATCAATAACAATGTCAATGATGCCGTTCACAGCAATAAAATTACTCCGTAGATGAACGGTCTCTGAAAGGAAAGAAAAAATTATAACGCATGATATGAGTCCATTATTAATTCACAAGAATGGCATGGCTTACTAAAACTAAACTGAACTGACCATTCTCCTTTGGAGGGGAAAAAGTGTTTGGAGGGTTAGGCGACTTTCTCCTTGGTTATTATTTTGTCTCCAGTGGCATAGAACCCGTAACATTTTCCAAATGACACTCCTGAGGTGTGTTGGTTGCAATTTTTCTTGGCACATCCATTTCAAATGTATAGCCTACAGGCTATGCGGATGGCATGACCAACATGTGCACTTTATTTAGGCCATCTACCCTCCAGACAAAACAATAGCATGGTTCTTTGTTTATTGGTCTCTTTGATATTGAGCGTTACCCCGAGCGCAACACGGATGAGTGCAGAGCACAACTGGGCTCCTTATTTTGCCTACGCAACGGGATCACAAATTTGAATGCTGAATTACATATTCATCATAAAAAGTTTCCTGAAATTCAAACGATTCGTTCAATTAACAAACAAAAAAGTGACAGCCCTAGACAGCATGGTATCATACATGCATGCACGCACACACGCACGGATGGACGGACACACACACACAGCAGTACCTCCTCCAGGTAGATGTTGTCCAGGTCGTAGCGCGTGCTCACCGACTCCACCATCCAGCTCTCAGGGGTGTTGAGGTTGAGGGTGAAGAGGGGGGAGTGAGGCATATCCAGAAACGTGGCTACAGGTCCGGGGGCAAAGCTGTTATCAACCATGAAGGACACCTCTGGCTCCAAGACATACCGGTAGAAACTGATGGCAGAGGAAACGATACATCACAAGCAGAACCAGCTTTCAGTGAGTTTCCACCTCAGACAAGGCACATATTAGTCACAGATATTAGCCACGGGTATCATTCGCCCAGGGTTAGGGAGGGTTCAGCCAACAGGGGTCGCCGTCTCATCCTTCTCCAGCGACCCCCGCTGGTCGATCGCATGGCAGCAAGTCCACCGGTTAAGCTGCACATGAACCGTCTTCTTCATACTCATCTCTGTGCAAGCTCAACTTGCGAGCTGCGGCGATAACTGGGGGAGCTTGACATCATATTCCATATTGGGAGAAGGAGGGGGGGGGGGGGGGGGGGGGCTTTGTGCAATACTCTAGGTTAGTTACTGACACACTGTAGTTCAGGCACTGCTATGGAAGCCCAACTGAGCCTTGTAATCCAAGCTCAGCTAGGCTCCAACATTCAGCTGTTACCATCTGAGAGAAGGTGAAAGCTGCCCAGCCTTCAGCTGTTTCCGCTTCACTGAGGTCCTTACCTTTTCAGTGGCAGGTCAGACAGCTTGGACTGGCAGTTCATGAAGACCCGCAGATTGACATTCACAAGCTTTTTAAGGACCTGCCCATGGAGAGGAAAACAACATTTAGTCTCCAAATACAGAAACACACTGACCTCACCACCAGTATCAAAAACAAACTAACCCCACCACCTATTACGGAAACAGATTGGCCCTACCACCAACTACAGACACACCCTGACCCAGCCTACAAATACAGACACACACTGGCCCCCACCTCCTTCTATAGACACACTGAACCCTCCTCCAATTACAGAAACACACTGACCCCACCCACAGCATTCAAACACAAGGACCACACATTTATCTACGCCAACATACTGTTCCACAGACATGCACTCAAAGTAACAAATGGAACAGAAACCGTCGGGAGACTTGTGACAGACAGTGAAAGGGGAAGATGGGGAGGGTAGGCACTGAGGTCACACCCACCAGGAGGAGGGGGGCCAGTTTCTGGGCATCCCGAGTAACAGGGTCCACCACGGCAACCACGTCGAAGTACACCTCGCCCTCAGAGGGCCTGAGCTTGACAGCACTGCGAGAGGGAACAACACTCAGTTCCCCAGAGGGACAAGCACTGGAACCAACCACGACAGAAGTACATACACGCATTAGAGTACTACCATTAAAAAAAACTAATTTAAAAAAAACACATAAAATGTGATTCAAGTGTTTGAAGCACACTCAAAATAACATGTCGAGCAATGCGCTCACGTCTGAAAATAGAAGGTGAGGAAGCAGGTGAGAATCACACCGCTGTGGTGACACAGGCACCTGCGCCTATCTACTAATCAGGACCTCAGCACTCAGAATCTCACCAGGATCTATGCTACTTCCACCACAGTAAGTCCATATATGCTACTTTCACCACAGTACGTCCATATACAGTTGGGACGGAAAGTACAGTGACACAATTTTTGTTGTTTTGGCCCTGTACCCCAGAACATTGGATTTCGAAATGGAACAAAGTTTTAATAAACTTAAATAGTCATCATATTTAATATTTGGTTGCATATCCTTTGCATACCATGACCTTCTGATGTCTGTGCCCCAACCAACAACATCAAAAGATTCTTACCAGAAATAATATCTTATTTTCTGGTACTCTTACAAGCGATACTTTAACCTCTCTGCATTTGAATGGATCTCTATGGAAATTGGGGGGGGGGGGGGGGGGGGGGGGGGGGGGTGGGACTAGATTAAGGTGTAAATTATGCTGGAACAGTATGGATCACATGGTTGGCTAAAAGTCATCAAGGGTCTGAGGTATCAAACGAGCCTCAAACTATCACTTTGCAGCCAGATATGCAGTATATATGGATGGATCACTTTAAGGGTTGTTTCTCCTGACTTCTTTTCCTATTGAACTCTATGGAAAAATAAGTCAGGAGAAACGACCCTTAAAGTGATCCATCCACATCTACTGCATATCTGGCAGCAGAGTGATGGATTGAGGCATGTTTGATACCTCAGACCCTTGATTACTTACAGCCACTCAGCCAACCATCTGAGAGAGAATAGCACCATCTAGAAACTCACAGCAACCACTCATGGTTTGAAACTATTTTGTAATTAGATATACACACATAAAACGTTAGGTGTGAGGTAAACTACTCTTCATTTTCTTGACCGAAAAATCTGTAAGCGCTATTTGGGCATACCTGTATCTGTCCTCGAAGAAGGCGTACTCAATCCGGGCTTCCCCTTTCGGCTGAGAGGACAGCAAGGAGTCCACTTTCATCACCAGATCGCTTGCCCTGTGTGGCACACAGACACGCACACACAGACACACACACATACACAGTTTTCAATGCTGTCGGGGTGAGGGGATGAGGGGGGGGGGGGTGACGTGGCTACGCAGCGATGATAAATGGCAAGGCTGACACTTGGCTTGCGTGACGGCGCTCTAATTGCATCCAGAGTTTACAGAGAGGCTAATTAGCATGTCACTTACAAAATCTCTGAGCTCGCTCTTCCAGAAAAAGCATGCAGATGCAAAATTAATAATGGCCCTCTTATTCTTTCTTTCTTTCAAACGGACTGACAGACTTCGTTAAATCTCTGTAATTACCACAGAGAATGCATAGGAAAGTTCAATGGCCTTTTCCCGTCTTTACCAAAATGTGATTTCTTTGCTCTTGTTGACAGGGCTTTTTACACCTTTTCACAGGCTGGGCCCGGGCCAGGGATGCAGAATGCCTCTGAATGCTTAATACACTCCCCATCCTCATATTCCATCTGGGATTGCAGTCTATATAGAATATACAAAAGTATGTTCTTCTATTGTTTCAACTACTTGGCAGTGGTTGTATTTCCAGATCATTTGTTGATGTGGTATAAGGTTTCAGTGGGGTACAGTGGTGTTGTTATGGCCATCGAGTTCACCCAACAACCGAAACCCAACTCACAGACAGATTTGTTGAGGTCAGCAATGACCAAAATGAACTTGCCAAACTGTGTTTGCACCAAAAACCTACACTTCTATCGAGAGTAGGGCTGCAACAACTATTTGACGTCGTCGACGAAAATCGATGACCAAAATTAGTTGCCCTACGAATTTAATTGTCGATTCGTTGGTGACGTCATGATGAAGACTCATCTCAGTAAGCTAGTTAGCTTGTTAGCTGGCTAGCTACAGTAGGTAATGTTAATGTTAAAAGCCATGTTACTTCACGTTATGTTTTCTCTTGATCAATGAATTGTTAATGGCGTTGAACATATAGTAGCAAGTAATAACCTATTATTCACAACGATCCAGTTCACATTCCAAATGTGCCTTTACAAATGTTAACTTTACAAACTTAAACGTTGCATCATTGTCATCATGGCGACATTTACGGAGAATGTGTTGCTGTCGAGTGCACAAGTTTAGAGAACACCGGAGAATTTGATACTTTCTAAATGGCAATAAATTCTACTGTCTATGCGTGCGTGCCCAATGTGCGTTGCATTCAAATTGATTAGAACGATTTATGGGTTTGTTTGATCTCGTTCGAACTTATAGGACATATAGAGGGGCAACATTTATTTAGAACGCATTTCAATGTGCATTTCAATATCTACACAGGATTCTAGAATCAAGAACAAAAAATATGGCTTGAATGTAGATTTTTTTTTTAATGGAGTAACTGGCAGTAACTGGCTTTCTCGTGACACAATGCCTAGCCTACATACCATAACGGTTTTGTCCACCACCCTTCTTCCGTCTTCATTATATGTTACAGGGAAGCCAAAATGCTCCCATACATACAACTTAAATGATGCGGAAGGCCTCAAGTTCTTCCGCTCCTCCGCTAGCCATGACTGTCACTGCGCTTTTTTTCTTTTTTCTTCTTCGCTTTTTCAATATGCCCCGTTCACGTGAACACACAACTGCTTTTTTAAAATAATCAAATCACTGCAACTCTGCATTGAGATTTAGGGAATAATTACTTTAAAAAGTAACAGCGGCAGTAAAACTGTATTTCACACTATGATGGTTAAAACGTTGCAATTAATCCGCGGTTCTCATGCGTGCCGAAATCAAATACGGTCCGTTACACCACTACTGTTGGCCTAATATGATAGTCCAGTAATAAGTTTTTTATACTTCAGCCGCACTATAAATTTAAAATGTATGTTGTATTGATGCCAGAAATATACTTTGATTAAGGGAAAACCGCTGTAGTTTTGTTATATTTTATTGCTGCTACTTTTCCTATTCTTGGTTTTAAATTGACAGAAAAAATGGATATTGGAATTTGTATTTATCTTTTTTATCAGCAGCAAAGTTCATTAAAAGACGTATTTTTGAATGAAATATTCATCTTTATTGTCTTTATTGTTAGTTAGCACATGCCTAAAACAACCTCAAGCTAAATTTAAAAGCTGATAGCTAAATAAGAGCCATTGAGTAATTGTGCGATTCATAATCCGAATAGTCAATTAATCGTTTCAATAATTGATAGATTAATCGACTATCAAAATAGTCGTTAGTTGCAGCCCTAATCAAGAGTAATTTTAAGTCATAGTTAAAGACAAATGTTGATTGAATACAGGCCAGTCGGAGTGCCTATGCCAGTCACCAGGGATACAGCAGCCCATAAAGGCTGTCATAAGATCAGCATCCGTTTCCAAGTTTGCAATGTCGTTTTTGGCACTGCTCCCATCTCTGTTCAAAGTGAAACGAAGCCCCGCTCAGCCTACCTGTCCTCCTCCACAGCCAGCTGCTGGACACTGTTTTTGATCCGCTCTCCTGAGGTCTTCATGATAATGCTCTCCAGCAGCAGGAAGTCATCCTGGTTAAAGACCTCCCCTTCCTCCAGTGGACCAACGATCTGCAAGGGGGAGGAGCCAAAAGGGGTCACCATGTCAGTGTCCACAACCAAGTTGTTAGGCATCAATTGCCACCCGTTGGGCCGACTTTTTTTGTCTGGTTTGTCTGACTGTTTTTTTTTATATTTTTAAAAAAAAAAATTTAAATGACGGTTTGGCCGTCTGTCCGGCTCGTCTGTTTGTCTTTCTGTCAGTCTTTCAGTGCAACATGCTCTTACCCGCCCATTGCTGATGACAGCCCTCTGACCTTTCTTCAGTTTCAGTATGTCTCGGCAGAAAGCCGCGTGGGAGAGCAGGAAGTCCACCTTAGGCGATTCGTATGCACTCTTGAACAGCGGGACATCCATCCCCTGGGAAAACAAACCATTCAGAACATTATACCTCAACATTATACATATACGAGCGGGGAGATTTGACTTGTGCTTCAGGTCGGACACTGATGTGTGGCGAACGGCCATGCTAACCAGTAACCATGGTAACCACATTGAGGGCATTTCAGTTCAGCAATTGCTCACCCCGACGGCAAACTCGGTGATGTCAGCCCCTGAGGCCAGCGCGCTGGCCGTCTCCTCCTTGGACAGTTTGGTGATGAAGTTCTTGGCGTTGTTGGCGGACTGGGTCTGCATGGCAGACCAGATGGCCCGGGCAATGTGGCTGTTGTCATTGGAAGGGCTCTCGCTTGGATTGTTGATCATGCCAAGGCGGACATTGTTACTGGTTTTCTGCACAAGGGGGTGACGAGGAAACAAAAAGTGAATTACCGTTTTCCTCAATTCCATACTATTATTTCCTTTATCATGTTCTCCCTAATTGATATTTTCACTATTACCCGCTTTCACTTCTGACATCTCCTTTGTAATTGGATGTCATAAATGACTGAATTACTTTTCACAAACGCATATGGATCCACGCATTTTATTCCCTCACTGTAACTGATAGGACTGCACAACTGATAGAGTATTTGTGCATAACTTTCACACGCAAATTATAATGTCAAAGTGACAGCAATGGCTAATGCCATACACTCAAATATACAATTATGACTAATGCAATCTGGGGAATAATATGCACTAATGACCGGTTAATATTCAACTCAGAATTCCCTTCGTACCATGTGCCTTATTGAGTCATATAGCAGCTGTCGGCCGGAAGGCTGGTCAAAATCTCCCACGACCCAGAACGTTACTGGACGGATGTAGCTGTCGTCTGCAAATAACAGGAAGAAGAGAATGCTGCACGTGTTAAAGGTGAAACAAAAGGCTTAGAACGCTGGAGACCCAGGACTCAGGACCGTTCCATGCAGCGTCTCCATGCAGTCTATGAATGGGTGAAATTTCATGCAATATTTAATTTTCATTTAATGTACAATAGAACCTCAGAGGGTGATGCTGGGTGGCTAAAACATATCTAGCATTGTTGTAGTGCATGGGTGGGCTCCCTGGTCCGGTATCGAGACCGTGCCAGTGCAGACTATGGCCGGCACCCGGGGATGGGAGGGTTTCAGTCAGCCGGTATAACGCCTTCTCATCACACAGTAGCGACGCGTGATTCGGGTCTGTCCCTTTTTTCTGTGATAATCAAACTTGTTAGAATCTCAGGAAAATGTTAAATTTTGAATATATAATGAAGGGTTTGAATTTGTAATCCCATTGCCTTTTCGAAATAAGGAGCCCAGTTGTGCCGTGCACTCATCCATGTTGTGCATGTGGTAACTCTCAATATCAAAGAGACCAATAAACAACAAGCCACGTTATTGTTTTGTCTGGAGGGTATACCATTAGGTAGCCTAAATAAATTTAATGTGTGGGTCATGTCACCCGTGAACCCTGTAGCCTATGCATTTGAAATGGAGGAGCCAAGAAAAATTGTAACTCCACCTCAGGAGTGCCATTTGGAAATATTACGGGTTCTATGCCACTGAAGACAAAATAACCAAGGAGAAAGTACCGTGCAAGTTATGCAACCAGCAACTCCCCTACTAACCCTCCAAGGCTGACATTCGAAAGGAGATTGGTCAGTTCAGTAAGCAATGGCATTTTTGTTAATTGATCAACAATAATTTTTTATTTTGTTTGAGAAACAGTTGATCTACCGAGTCATTTTACTGCTATGAACGGCATCATTGGCATTGCTATGATCATCCCTGTTTTTATTTTGCTTAATAAAAATTCAAGACACGGTTGTCATTATTTTTTAGTTATAGCCTAACGCATCTAAGATATTTCCCTACACGTCTATTGGGAAATTAAAACTGTCATAATAATTATACATTTAGCCAACGTATTAAACATTTTAAATTTTGACTGTAGAACATTCAAACAAATTTCTCTTGAGATATTCATTTGAACTAAATTTTTGGAAAAAAGTGACAATCCTAGTCTGCACCTATTTTTATATGGGCAGCACTCTTTTTTATTTGTCTAATCTCATTTTGCAGTTTAGTCTAAGTTCACAATAATGAATAATCAAAGCAGCAGTTTTCATCAGGATCTCATTAGAATGCATAATGTTTTTTTTCTATGTTGTCTACACATTTCCTTTTTCGTGATTTGTTACATCTTTTTTGCTCAAGTGAAAATAAGGACATTGATAAGGAGTCATTGCATATGCTTTCTCTGGTTTCAGAACCCATTCGGTTGACCTCCCATACGAAACTGGATAGTTTGCTGCAAACTTGCAGCTAACATGCAGCACATTTGCTGCAAACTAAATTGTTTTCCACAAAATGTTGCCAGAGGTTTGTCAGACTTTGCAAGTAGTGGCAAACTAAAAACTTTGCCAGAAGTGAATGGCAGCTCCCACAAAGCTAATTTGGATGTGAAAATATGAGCTTGTCACAAACCTGTGGCAACAATGTCAAAGCAAAGGTTTGCCGCAAATTTGCTAGATGGCCTATATTTTTGTCTGCAAAATTCTTGAGGTTCAGATCTCTGTGGTTCTAAGGTAGTCAATAATAACAATTATCATGAAGATGATAATGTTGATGTGAAGGGTTAGTGGGCCCAAATTACCGCAAGCCAAAATAATGGGAGTTAGAAAACCCAAGTGCCGTCAATTTCCAAAGGCACGCCGATACCCATGGCTTGCCAGACAATGACACCAGAGAGCTTCTCACAGTTTTCAGGAGCTTTGCCCTCACAGAGAAAGGCCGGCTCTTCTTCAGCCAATCAAGTGGAAAATAGACGTTAAATACTGGTTAGGTGTGCTGGCAGATATCTGATTGGGTTCATGACCAACCCATTACTCCCTCCCCAGACTTTAAAATCACCCAAAGTTTGGGCACCTCTGACTTGCATGCAGGCAAACAATAAAAGCATGGGTGTTAGTGAATTAGATAAGAAAGAGGAAGTGATTGAATAAACTAAATGCAGTATTGAGGGAAAACAATCAAGAACTGATCAAGGTTAAACAAAGGTCAGGATAATACAAAATGGGTTCAAGTAGCATTGAGGCTGGCTGAGAGTTACCGTGGGCGTCCCTAGCAGCCATTCCTGGAACAGCAATGCAGAGATCACACAATGGGAAGGAAAACAGATAAAGAGAGAGAAAAACAACCATTAAATCAAAGAGATTAAATTAAAGGAAAGAAAAAGACAGTCACACGAAGAAAGCGACTACCACATTGCCTATATAGTCTGATGGTTTTAACACACATTTAGGGCATGCTGGTACTCATTTTAGTGTAACTCAAGTAACTTGCCTTGATTGGGTTGTTAACCAATCTTTATCTGATATCTCTACATTGAGTCCAATATTTTCAAGAATTATTTTTGCTTTCACAGATACTTTTGTGCAAGTGAAAATGACGAATTCAACAAATGTTTATTAATGCCAGCACCTTGGCACAAACATAGGCAGCTGTGTACAATAAGCAAACATTTTAATAAAATGTCCCATTGTGAACAACAGGGGCCACTACAATCTCTGAGAAGACCCACGAGGGGGGGGGGGGGGGGGGGGGTTATGGAATCGCTGCCAAAAATACGTATGTACAAAAGAAAGATTTGTAAAAGTTAATTACAGATTCGTACATGTAAACTGCGGTTCGTAACCGTAAATTGGAAAAGTGTGAATGCATTAAAAAAAATTCTGTAAATGAAAACTTACAAGGTGTGAATAAGGAAGACGAGTTGTATTCAATACGATTATATTTTTTGCGCTTTTCTCTGCATTCTGGTTTATGTACAGAATTCACGCGGACTGCAATCGTATTTTTTGTAATCGTAATTTTTGGATCCGTACGTAGAACCATGCCTAGTCAGTCGATTATCAAAACAGCGAGCAATACCTTTACCCTATTGGCTGATGAAGCTCGCAATGAAAAACAGTAAAACAATGATATTCCTTTACCTAGCTAAGCTAAAGGTAAAGGCCAGCCAGTGGACCACTCTGTTCAACAGGAGATGTCCTGTTGAACAGAGTAGTCCACTGGCTGGCCTTTACCTAACTTCACCTGAGGAGCCTGGACCTCACCCTGCGTTGCCTGATTTAATGACTGCGTAATTTAATTAATTAGACTCTGTGTAGTATAGGATAATTTCTGTTAGAATAGTGTGGGATTCTGTAATGAGTATATATAATAGGAATTGGTGTATAAGCAGGTTTATATGAATGTGTGTCTGAAGGAGAGAGCGTGCAGCCAGGCACCGGATGAACTGACCTGTGGGATTAAAGGTCAAGGGAGTGTCTTGGTGGGCAGTTGGTAATAAATATGAGAGAACAAATCATGTAATGATCTGTGTGACAGAAGGGAATTCCTTAAGTAAGCAGTTAAGGGTAGGACTGAGAAGATACCCAGATAAGGATAACCAGATGTGCACATCAATATGCTATAGACGTTTTTACGATTGGTAAGTTAGAAAACCTGAAGTAATGCATATATTAAGGAGGTCTCAATGTATGCAGCAGGCGATTGGCCATCGGACATTTTAAGATAGGAGGGCCTATGCATGTTTTAACTGTATAAAACCTGTGGAATAAGGCTGAAAGGGTGTGACTTCATGAACTCACCCGGCTTTGTTAATCACTAATAAAGTCGTTCAAAAATGGCAAGCTCCTGTCTCTGAGAGAATGATTCTGAGAGAAAAAAGACACGACATAGCTTTGGCGTAGTCGGCAGGATTGGAATAACAGAGGCTGGAAATTCGGAACCGTCTGCTGCTGTGGGCCGGGAGCCGGATGAGTCACACAAGCCATGGTGGCCACCAATAAGGTAAAAGCGAATGTTCTTCGTACTAGTTTAACGGGTTGTGTGACTTGTTCCGGGTGCCGCCCCGGCAGTGGACTGTTGAGTAAGTCTCTCCAAATTAAGAACCTAAAAAAGTAAATAACTGAGACCGAGCTTGTGATTTTTGAAAAGAATGCATGTGTAATGTGTGTGATTGGGCCTCGAGGGAACTTGTACATATGACAAAAATCTCTTTAGTGGAGTCACGTGAAAGTCCTGCAGAAAGGGCCTCAGCGGAGCAGAAGGTGCCCGCAGAGAGCCGGGGAGTCAGGCAAATAAAATCCTGTATAATAACGGATTTCTCTGTATGTTGTATAGACAATAGAAAAAAGAGCCTAATTAACAGACAATAGTCGTGTATAATTATAGGTTTTCTATATGTTGAAAGGCTAGTAGAGAAAAGACCGAATTAACAGGTCACTCAAGAAGTGAGTGTTGGAACGAATGAAGTAAGATTGAGTGACAGAGTGAAAGTCTCTGTTACAGGTGGAGAGGGGGTGTGAAGCGCTCCTGTTAAGTCTCCATTTAAAAAAGTGTGAACGAGAGTGAGTTTGGGAGAGTCCTGCACGGTGTAATTTGATTGGGCGTTGTTTGAGAGACATTCAACCATCGAGCCGCTGATTGGGCTCTCTAGTACGAGAAGCTGTGTGTGTGTGGCTGTTTGATTCTGGTTTGCCTGCGTTAAGTGTGTTCTTGTGAGTATGGGAGCTTGAAGTATATAGAGTAAGTGAGTGTGTGAGAGAAATCTGCCAGAAGGACAGATTGGTGTAATAGGGTTATAAACCGTATACCTAGACGGAATAATAGTGGAATAGTAGTCAATAATAAAGTGTAATTAAGCATACTCACAAAATAGAAAAATATTTAACAAGCTTTTTAAAGGTACCTTTTAATGCTGTGTGATAATAAATGTATAAATATATGTGAAAGATTCAGCTTTTTTCTATGAAGCAATAGGGAAGATACGCTAAGAGATATAATCCCCTTAAGAGATTGGGGGTTAGTTTTGAAGTTGGCTTGGCTGTGTTGTGCATTATCTCACTGATTGTTGTTGTACCAATCCTTTTATTATTCCCATAACGCGATCATTGTTGTGTTTTGAGACGTTTGTTGGAAAATATAGGGTTGTGGTAATCGATCAGTTGTGATAAAACATATGCAAAGTATATGATTTGGTATATTGTGGTTGGAATTTAGTTGACATTGCAGAAAATACTTGTAATATTGTGTGAATAAGTATGGAACGTGTATAAATACTAAGAGGTAAAATAGGGAGTAGAAAGACGGTTCGACCAAATACCCGTAGAATAGGAGGAAACAGGAGATCTAGAATTGTAGAAAATAAAACTTTAGTAATAATAGGAAAATAAACGGATTGACCCAAAAAATGGTCAGTTATTAAAGTATAAAACGGTATTTGGCATTGTGATAACCAATATTTAATTGCTGTTTTCTATAGAAAAATTAAAACTCCACAAAACATAAAGATAAATAAAAGGGTGACTAAAACGGGAGGTTGTGTATAAACTGCAGCAATGAATTCTACGGCAGTAGAAGTGTTGAGTGCCAAAAACCCAGTAAATAAAGAGGAAATAAAGAAAATCTCTCAGAAATGGGAGAAGCGAACTAAAAATATGAATACATATTGGCCGAAGGAAGGGACTTTCGATTTAAATCTGTGCGAAGAAATGGAAATATTAATAAAAAATCATAAAGTTAAGCAAAAGGGAAAAAAGAGACAGGAAAAAAGAGAGAGAAAGAAATATTAAAACTGTTTAAAAAAGAAGGAGAGGAATACTTAAAAAATCTGAGGAAAGCGAGAAAAATCTCGGCAAAGCAAAGTACAAATGTGATTGAAACGCCTCCGCCATATGGGCAATATCCAGTAGTTTCGGGCATCCTGCAGTTAGAGGGAGAGTTTGATATAGGAGAGGGGGGGGAAAAACTCTGGAGAACTCCTGGGGCCAGCTTAGGAGAAAAAGGCAGGAGAGCAGACCCCAGGGAGTCTCTGGGGGATTCCTCTCAGAGCAGACAGAAAGGATTAAGTAAATTAAATTGTTACAGGGATTTGCAGGAAGCAATGGAAGAGTTACAAGGAAGGGATGCATGCAGTACCCCCAGAGAGAGTGCACGCTCTCTGGAGGGACAGAAGTGTGATCTTCCCCTGTCCTATGTTGAACAGGAAAAAATACCTGATTTAGATAATTGGAGTGAGGAAGAGATTGAGGAAAGTAAGGCAAACAGGACAATAAGTGAAAAGGAGTTGAGAGATAGACGAAAAATAAAGAAACCAGCTAAATATAGCCAGTACCCCATCCTGATAAAAGGAACAACAGGGCATTACGTGCCGTGGGGATCACAAGATATGCTGGGCTTAGTAGAGCGCCTCCCAGACATACATGAGGGGGCAGGAAAGTGGATAAGGGCTATAGAGGAGGAGACAATGGGGAAATTACTGGCGGTGGGGGACCTTAAGGCTCTGTTGGCGAGGTTGCTAGGGATGGCTCGGATGGAGGAAGTGCTGATGAAAAGTGGGCTACAGGCAGCGGTAAACACCCCGTACCTTGACGGTGCCAGCTTTGATCAATTCCGTCCCGCGATGTGGCGAACTTTGAGAGAGGATTACCCTACCAAGATTGACCCTAAATCACTTAAAGGGGAAGAGGTGGGAGACACCGTAAATCCAGCCAACTATCTGCATAGACAGTTAAAACGCTGGAAGTTGGAAACAGGGCGGAATCCTGAGGGAGATGAACTGATGACAACCCTCTTCCGGGCTTCCATAGTGGAAGCGATGCCCATGCCGGTGAGAAGCAGGCTGGAGGATGTAGTTGGGCTAAACTCTAAAACGCACAGAGAGTTTTGTGATCATGTGATACATGCAGTAGAAAAATATCGTAAAGATGAACAGAAGCTTAAAGACCAAGAGAAAGAGACACAGCGGAAGTTGGCACAGCTCAAGCTGGAAGAATTGACAAAAAAGCAGTGGTAAAAGCCGAAGTGCCAGAGCCCGGCCCAGAAGCCGTAGTCTCTTCTGGAGGTCCATCGCGGCTGCCTATGCCTCAGGGCCAAGAGCAACCCACTGTACCAATAATAAATGTGTATGCACAGCCCCAACAGTGGAAAAATAAAACCCCAAATAATAGAATATGCTGGGGATGTAATCAGCTAGGCCATAATAAGCGTGATTGTCCAACATTTTAAGCAAATTTTAAAACTTATTACGGCTATAATGCAGCCAACAAAATTAGCCATAATAAAGTGTCAAGCGCAAAAAAGACATTGTAGCGCACACAGTGTTGCTAAACATACTAATAACAGATGCGCATGGGTTTGACCATTGCGCAAGGGGGGAAGTTATTAGAAAAAAAAAAAGAAAAAAAATAACAAGGTTACTGGTCTCCTTATTTACAAAATATGGTAGACGATGCATTGGCAAAATGCGAAGTGTGTGAGCAAAATAATGTACGCAAAGGCCCCTCTCTGGAACAGCTCCAGATGGAACTCAGTGATATGAGACAACTAACTGCGATACATCAAGTTATTTATTACAGGAAAAGAGCCGAGAGCCTGAGTCGGAGTCAGAGGTCACAGGAGGGATCAGGACCGAGAGCAGTGTAACACCCACTACTACAGAACTAAACAGTCCTCCAACTTAACACACCCAGGCTAAAGTTGGGAAATTGGGGGGCCATGTTCACTAGAGCAGGAATTGCAATAACAGTAGTAGTTGTTATAGTGGGATTAATGTTCTGTTGTGTGATACCTCTGCTGAGATCTTTCCTGATACAGGCAACTGTTAAGCAGATGAATCCAGTTATGAGGTACCACGTGAATGCTGAAGGAGTGGTCCTCCAGGCTGTCAACATGAGGCATGAACTGGGTGATGATGAAGGCTGGCCTGATCTGAATCCAGTATCAGACTGGATCCCACAAGAGCCACACCCAGATACCTCATCTGAGAACAGCACAGACAGTGAGAAAGAGGTGGTATAAGAAATACAATGGACTGTATAAGGAGCAGAAGAGGACAGCAGGTTAGCCCGGCTAGCATCCGAGACGGCTAGTTGGTCCACCTACTACGAGGGAGCTCCTTAAGATATCCAGAAGACTGATTTCTTATTATATAATTACACTACACATAGTATAATCGAAAATTGTATTCTTGTGTATCATTTTATGTTTTTTATTGTTTATTGTATAACCACAATAATATTTGTTTTTTAATTATTTTAATAGTAACTACATAATGCAAGGCTGCCTATGACACATGCACACGCTTACATACATATTGAATAAAAATGTGGCTGGAGTGGTGAGTCTTTTACTCCTCCCTCGTCAAGAGTGGGGGGAGAGTTTTGGCTCTAAAACTCCCTGGAATGGATGACGACGAGAAGCACCAGTTGATAAGAAAAAGGGGTTTATTAACCCGATAAGATTTGGGAAGGTTGCTTTTCCTCATTGTTCATTTTCAGATCTAAATTATTCTGTTGGGACTAAGTAAATCCCAATGGGGGGATTATATAGGATAATTTCTGTTAGAATAGTGTGGGATTCTGTAATGAGTATATATAATAGGAATTGGTGTATAAGCAGGTTTATATGAATGTGTGTCTGAAGGAGAGAGCGTGCAGCCAGGCACCGGATGAACTGACCTGTGGGATTAAAGGTCAAGGGAGTGTCTTGGTGGGCAGTTGGTAATAAATATGAGAGAACAAATCATGTAATGATCTGTGTGACAGAAGGGAATTCCTTAAGTAAGCAGTTAAGGGTAGGACTGAGAAGATACCCAGATAAGGATAACCAGATGTGCACATCAATATGCTATAGACGTTTTTACGATTGGTAAGTTAGAAAACCTGAAGTAATGCATATATTAAGGAGGTCTCAATGTATGCAGCAGGCGATTGGCCATCGGACATTTTAAGATAGGAGGGCCTATGCATGTTTTAACTGTATAAAACCTGTGGAATAAGGCTGAAAGGGTGTGACTTCATGAACTCACCCAGCTTTGTTAATCACTAATAAAGTCGTTCAAAAATGGCAAGCTCCTGTCTCTGAGAGAATGATTCTGAGAGAAAAAAGACACGAAAGTAGCCGACTTGATGTCAGCATGTCCCTGTTAAAAAGTTTAAAATGCAGGCTTATTGTCTGTAACTTTGCTACTTTTACGCCAACTGCCTGTAAGATTGCTTACGAGTGAGCTAACTAAAATTAAGTAATTGCTATGAACGTTAGCTGGCTAACTGTCTTGCTAGCTTACGAGGTCAGCTCTGCACAAAATAAAACAGGGTAAAGGTAGAAAACCATTAAATTAAAATTTAGACTACCTAAGTTCGGGACTGTTCACTAGGCTACCACCAAACTGTGCCACGCCGTTTTCTGGAAAGCCCTACTGTTTTACATTGGGAGCTCCATCAGCCAATAGGGTAAAGGTATTGCTTGCTGTTTCGATAATCGACTGGCCAGGCATGGTTCTACTTACGGATCCAAAAAATACGATTGCAGTCCGCGTGAAAAGACTGCCAAAATTCTGTACTTATATCCGAATGCAGAGAAGGTAAAATAAGAGACGTACGTGCGTACAGAAAGTTTTGACCGCAAAAAATATATAATCGTATTGAATACAACTCGTCTTCTTTATTCACACCTTGTAAGTTTTCATTTACAGATTATTTTTATGCATTCACACTTTTTCAATTTACGGTTACGAACTACGATTACGAATCTGTAATTTACTTTTACGAATCTTTATTTTGTGCGTATTATTTTTGGCAGCGATTTCACTCCATGGGGGGGGGGGGGCGGCAACTCCCTTCTTTCCTTGGTAAAATTTGGTTTGTAACACAAATCAGCGTTCATCAGTCTGGAATTCACTGAGCAGCAAAGGGAAATAGATGCACCTAGCTGTTCGTGTAGTCGACACCGGCTAGGCCGAAGTGATTGGACACTGGGTGTTAAGTGAAGGCATCGTCTTACCTTTCTTTGTCATGTAGTTCATACTGTTGGCCACAGCTGTGTTCTTCTCTTTGGTGTCCAGGAAGAGAAAGCGGGCATAATCGTCTATGAAGTAGTTGTCTGAAATTGAGGCCCAGGAAGTCATTTATTTATAACTGCCGATTCGGTCCAAGCCAAGGTCGTGTTCTTCTACAGCCTGATGCTATATTGAGCTTCTTTTTTTAACCACTTAAAACTATTTCAATTGTAGACATGGCAAATGTCAACAGTGAATAAAGCTTAGCTTTAAGAGTCAGTACTACAGAGAAAATGGCTGTGCCAGGAGACCCTCTTTAGATTTATCCAACATAACTACAAAATAAAACTAAACAAAATGCAGACAAATGTTTTCGCATAATTGTTAATCCATTCAGAGCTGGTGTAATGTTCCCCCAAGTTTATTTAAAAATAATTAAAAAACATTTTACAATGTTTTTTTACAAACATTTGTATATTTAATATAGTTTTTCCTCTGCATTGCACCCACCAGTTGAATTTAATCAATGCTTGGGTTTGTTTTGTTTTTTTCTGATTTTTTCCCCCCCTTTTTCTCCCAATTGGTAGCCAATTGAACCCCATTCTTATTCAATTCCCCCCATGTAGCAACCGCTAGAGAATCGCCGCTACACAACCCTGTCAGCTGGTGGTAGGAAGAAGGGCGCCACGTCCTCTACAGGGCGCGGCGACTCCTGATTCCAACTCGCTCAGGGCCATTCTGTGTGCAGCGATTCTCACCGAGCCCCTCCCCCCACCCGGGAGGAGCTGCCAATTGCTGCGCCCTCGAGGCACCGGGCATGCTCAGATCTGACAGGACCGGGGATCGAACCCCCCGATCCTCGGGGAGCAACCGCACAGACGAAGTCTGCGCCTTAGACCGCTGCACCACCGCGGTGCCACAATGCCTGGGTTTTTTACTAAATTACAGTGAACATTACATGTCATTTACAGATGGCAGGCTGATTTAAAATATAATTTTAAAAGCATTTCTGCATTTTCAATGAAAAACCGAAGAAATGGGCCTTGTAAATTATTCAGTACAGATGAAAATTTCCTCTCCTTGTAAATGAAGTGATTTAAATAAAAAGCCACCTTCATTTAGCCTGAAATCTAAAGCAAGAGAGATTTGTATTCTCTAGAGCCAGGGCCCAATACAAAGCAGTTTCATATTTGTGCCATGAAGATGCGATTCATAATGAAATGAAATCTTTTTTATGAGACTGCACAGTAATTTGTGGCTGGTGGGGGTGATGTAATGGCTTCTTTGTTGCCAAAGTCTTCTGAAATTAATATGACACAAGGGAAATTTAATTAGGGAAATGCACTGAGAACAGACAATGGCTTCTCCCCTTGCCCTGAATGGATGCGAGGATGAAGGCAAAAAATAGGTTGGGCTGGACTGGGCCGGTCCATCACACTCACTTGTGTTGGAGAGGTCCAGATAGTGCCTGCTCGTGGAGAGGATCCTGGAGTTGATTCTAGGCACCACGTTGGGCTGGTTCATGATGAAGTCCACCACGTCCTGGTCACTGGGCAGCTCGCCCTGTGAGAGGGAAGCAAGGCTCAGTTAGGCTGTACTGAGGGGCAGGTTTAGACAGCGCAGCACTGTGGAGACCCACTCGCAGCTCAGTTAGGCTGTTCTGAGGAGCACGTTTTAGACAGCGCAGCATTGTGGAGACCCACTCGCAGCTCAGTTAGGCTCTTCTGAGGAGCACGTTTTAGACAGCGCAGCATTGTGGAGACCTACTCTCAGCTCAGTTAGGCTGTTCTGAGGGGCACGTTTTAGACAGCGCAGCATTGTGGAGACCCGCTCTCAGCTCAGTTTGGCTCTTCTGAGGGGCACGTTTTACACACAGCGCAGCATTGTGGAGACCCACTCGCAGCTCAGTTAGGCTGTTCTGAGGAGCACGTTTTACACACAGCGCAGCATTGTGGAGACCCACTCGCAGCTCAGTTAGGCTGTTCTGAGGAGCACGTTTTACACACAGCGCAGCACTGTGGAGACCCACTCGCAGCTCAGTTAGGCTGTTCTGAGGAGCACGTTTTACACACAGCGCAGCATTGTGGAGACCTACTCGCAGCTCAGTTAGGCTGTTCTGAGGAGCACGTTTTACACACAGCGCAGCACTGTGGAGACCCACTCGCAGCTCAGTTAGGCTGTTCTGAGGAGCACGTTTTACACACAGCGCAGCACTGTGGAGACCCACTCGCAGCTCAGTTAGGCTGTTCTGAGGAGCACGTATTACACACAGCGCAGCATTGTGGAGACCCACTCGCAGCTCAGTTAGGCTGTTCTGAGGAGCACGTTTTACACACAGCGCAGCACTGTGGAGACCCACTCTCAGCTCAGTTAGGCTCTTCTGAGGGGCACGTTTCACACACTGTGGAGACCCACTCGCAGCTCAGTTTGGCTCTTCTGAGGGGCACGTTTTACACACAGCGCAGCATTGTGGAGACCCACTCGCAGCTCAGTTAGGCTGTACTGAGGGGCACGTTTTACACACAGCGCAGCACTGTGGAGACCCACTCGCAGCTCAGTTAGGCTGTTCTGAGGAGCACGTTTTACACACAGCGCAGCATTGTGGAGACCCACTCGCAGCTCAGTTAGGCTGTTCTGAGGAGCACGTTTTACACACAGCGCAGCACTGTGGAGACCCACTCTCAGCTCAGTTAGGCTCTTCTGAGGGGCACGTTTCACACACTGTGGAGACCCACTCGCAGCTCAGTTTGGCTCTTCTGAGGGGCACGTTTTACACACAGCGCAGCACTGTGGAGATCCACTCTCAGCTCAGTTGGAGACAAACTGGGTGTTTCCGTGTTCTAATGTACGAGTGTGTGCTTGTGTATGCATACATATAAATGTGGGGCATCAATTATTATTTGATCATTAGAATTATTAAGCCTTCAAGGAAGAGCTGGCCAGTGTTTCGGGGAGGTAAGCAGTTAATAAAATCAAAAATGTTTTTTTTAATTTTCCTCCCATTGCCTATCAGGCGCAGTGATGTTCTTTCTGGAATTTTTTTTGTTTCTGTTTTTTTAATCCTTAAGGCAAAGGCCAAGTATTATTATATTATGCTGTTCATTACAGTTTATTTGGTGCTGGTCTTTTGTAACACAATGCTTATGTAGCACAATGGCAAATTAAATTTTAACATGTCCATTTAGAGGACTGCCAATCAAAAGTAGCTCTCCAGTTTAGAACTGACATACTTTACATCAAAAGGACATTTTATTATTTTTCTCTCTACTATTTTTCAAAAAAAGTGAGTCTAAATCTATCTTTCGGCTTAATGAGCACTGCAGATCAAGGGTTTCAGACCGCAATATCGGCTGGTGTTAGGTGCGTTTTAACACTAATATGATGAAGTCAATGATTGGCAAGTCTCCATTCCCAGGCGTAAATTGGCTGCCAAGAACTGTCACTGCAGCTCTCCACAACTTGAGCTTGACACCCCAGCTGATGTGTAAAGGAAAAAATATATATAAATGGAATCTTGCAAAGAATCTTTAAGGAGAGCGGAGAGTTGTATTGCTGCATTTTTTCAGTTGGTGTGAGGGGGAATGATTCACCAGGTACACGGCACGCTGGTAGACGCTGGTGGTGTCCAGGATCTTGTGCATAGTGACGGTCTCCAGCTCGTCTGAGTCCAGCTGGTCCCTCTGGTACGGCATGCCGTTGTACAGCACCACAGGCAGAGGCCCCACCCCCGTCTGCTCATAGTAACTCTTCCCATCCTGAGGGGGCAGCAGAGAGTAAAGGCTGTGAATGTGACTCAGTAGCATCATCTCCCATGAGCTCTGCCTATGGTAAAAGTTTTTTCTACCTTCAATTCACACACAGAGAGCGCACACAGTATATTTTTAAAAAAACGAGGGGGGGAGGAGAAAGAGAGAGGCTCATGCTCACCTTTCGGTTTTTGTCATAGGCTGAGTCAGCCCCCAGAATGCTGCTCACTTCCACGTAAGGGTACCTCTTCTTCAGCACACCCACCACATGCTCCACCTTCAGTGTGCCTCCGCTCGGGACTCTGTTAAACATCTGCCAATGAGAGAAACCCACTTGGCATCACCACTGTGATTCGCGAGATACGTCCCTGGCCACGTGCACCGGCCGAAAAGTAGGGAGAATACAAATTTTGCTGTAGATAAAATGACAAGCCTGATGGGCTGAATGGCCGGTCCCCATTACCAAACATTTCTAGGTTCTTATCTACGTAAGGTATTACAACGCTTTTTACTTCCCTGAAAACTATTTTATTATAACGCACTTCGACTTGTCGCTTAATTTGAAGAAGTTGGCTTTTCAGGCCTTGCCCACCAGCGATGCGCACAAGTATGATTGGACCATGGGTTCACTCAAGGCGGGGGGGGTGTGTGTGCGTGTGCGAACAGTGGGAGTTGCAAGAAGGTCGACGTACTGATATGATGGCGTCGAACGCGTGCTGGTTGTCCACGTCGTCGGCGATGTAGTTGAACGATCGCAGCAAGGCCACGCCTGGGTCGTCCATCCCGTCGACGTCATCGGCGTCGGAGACCACAAACACCACGCCGATCCTGAAGACACAGATCACCGTGGAACGCGTTTTACGCAGAGCGCAGAGTAGAGGGTGACCGGACGGCAAGCAGCGCGTCCGTGATGAATCACGGTTATTTCTGTCAGATGGGACTTGGAAGGACATCTGAGCATTTGGTTGAGACAGACTCGTGTGTGGAGCAGTTGGACGTCTTGGATGATTCAAGTGGTGGCCATTTTTAACATCAAACAGTTTACCTTTGACAGGGAGAAGACAAAGTGAGGATGACTCAATGCTAGATGGAGTACCGCAGCTAATCTGCTCGCCTGGTGCGATGGTGTTAAACCTAACGACGGAGCAATCTTGGGGTGGTATAGTTCCTTACGTCTAATTGCTTTTTACAGTAATTACAGTGCTAGCCTGAGGGCTTGTCTGAGAGCAGATGGACAGTGTAGCAGTCAGCTAATGTGAGACAGGCAACCCATGACTAGTGATGAATGTGTAACAGCTGTGCAGCGAGTGATGGATGTGTAAAAGGCAATGATTGTGGAACAGGTGCTGGATGAGGAACGGGCAATGGATGCGGAACAGGAGCTGAATGAGGAAAGGGTGACTGGTGAGGAACAGGTTATGGATGCGGAACATGGGCGGAATGAGGAACAGGCTATGGATGCGGAACGGGCTGAATGAGGAACAGGCGATGTACAATAGGCGCTGGATGTGGAACAGGTGCTAGACGTGGGATATGTGCTTGATGTAGAACACGCACTGGATGAGGACGAGTGAGGTGAGTGATTTGGAACAGGCGACAGGCAGCAGGTGAAAAGGTAAACACGGCTCTCACCTGAGGGGGATATTGTTGCTGAAGAACATCTCGGCCACGCTCAGCAGCTCTGCAGTGTTCTCATGGGTGGGGTCCACAATGACTACCTGAAACACAGTGAGTTTGCACTAATTTCACCAATACCTAAACACTACATGCACACTGATACATACTGACAACACTGAAAAGTGTTTAAGACCAACGCTAATTCAACACACAACAGGCCATATTTGCAAATTGTGATCCTCCTTTAACGTGGAAAATGAGCAAACAATTACTCCTGCGTATACAACCGTGCAGCCCAAAGACACATTTTGGCAATAAATGTAATTGAATACGCCGAAAGCTTAAAAAAAACCTTGCAGCAGTAGCATCTAACCGTCAAGGTAAAATGAGACGCGTGAAGCCCCGCTCAATAATGAGGTAATAAATCAAAGTGATATTTAACACCCAGAAAGCAAATCAGCCCTGACTGAAAAAGCCAAGGAGATTTTACACCGCTTTACTTTCGTCCTCCCGTGGCTGTGAGGGGCATTACGCTACTGATTTCGTTACCAGCGTGGTGCAGTGGAACTGCATCAAAACTACAAGGCTGCACATTGTGTTCCTAAACGGGGTACGTTCGGTGCGCTCTTCAGCTACAGCCAGATGCAACTAGAAAAGCTTTGCGTAAGAAACCTTGACATTATTCCAAACTTCCGGAGAAAATCTGAAAAAAGAACGTCTAGTAAGTGCCTATGGTAGTCCCAAATGATAACCGGCGGATTTGTAGCGTGCTCACAAAGTTGTGGAAGTTCTTGCGGATCTGACGGATGACCCCTGGGAAGGTGGGTCGGAGAAGCTCCTGCACGTTGGAGGGCCAGGAGCCGTACCGGCCGTCTGTCTCCAGGTTGTTGATCCACTGGGAAAAGGGGAAAGAAAGAGAATGAAGCACGGCCCGTGGCGTTCGGCACATCTCCCAAATACATCCCTAAAACTGTTGACTGCAAACCCATCCAACAGGTGGGTCACAGGTATCAAAGCACACTTCCAAAGGTACTAAAGCTGGCGGAGAACGTACACAGATCTGTCCTGTCAGAGTAATTTAAGCAATAATGTATAGATCTGGAACTGCATCTGGAAGGTTCCCCATCATCCATAGTCATCCAGGATCACCCAGACACTAAATGCAAGCAGTCTTTTTTGCAGTGCTATTAAGAATAGGATGAGGTTAATTGACTCCAGGTTAAACCCACTTGAATAAACTAATCAAAGACCAAGGGGAACCACTTCCAGTCTTAACTGACCAATCAAAGGCAAAGAGAACTATGCTTCTATTTAATTAACCAATCAAAGGCAAACTGAGCCACTGCCAGCTTCTCTAATTGACAGTGTGAGGCAGAGGGGAGCGCTCACATTGATGGCAGGGTTGCGGATGTCCACAGCGTAGTCCGAGTCGGACGGCTGAACGTTGAGCTTGAGGATGTCGTGGATGTAGGCCGTCTCAATTTGAAGGCTTCGCAGACCCTCCATCACGCGCGCCTCGTTCCTCAGAACGTCGAAAACGCTGAGGAGAAGAGGGCTTATCAGAACACGCGCGGACACGTGCGCGCACACACACACACGGACGGACACAACACGGACACACACACACTCCTGAGGACCTGTCACCTAAACCTCACCTGAAGATGTCCTGTACATCCAGGTCGATGTGTAACCCATTGATGAAGAGGGCAGAGTCTCCCGGCTGTAGGCCTAAGGTTCCCTTGAAGAACTGAGGAAAGAATAACCACGTCCCCATTACTTAAATGACTATTCAGAACATTCACTAATTTCATTCATATTTTAGAATCACTGACATCACCCTACATAGGATGTCACCACTGTACATCAGAATAAGACATCCCTACACTGACACACATACCATAGATTCATAGAACTGTCAGTCCGTCATAGGAATGGTTTTCATGCACGTGTACAGAGAATAAAACAGAATACATCTTCAATCTTCTGCCAACTACAATTTTATGCAAAACTCCAGACTGCAAATTATAAAAATCTCGCAAGACTCCTCTATTCTCTTCAGACAAGAAAACTTATATTCCTTATTAAAAGTTTTTTGAGGACAATATCATTTTGTCCAATTTCTGTATTTCTGTTGCATACAATGTGATTCCAAATTCCACAACAAACAAAGAATCTTACTAGCAATAAATCTAACCTAATATGATTTTCAATTACAGCCCACAAGCCTTTAGGCCATCGCAACATGATTAAGAATTATGATCGAAAATCAAAATGATCATTACTGAGGAAGTACATGAAAACTGAATATGAAGCACGAGTCTAAAAGGTCTATACTTCATACAAACTGCACAAGCATATATAGATATACATTTTCCTACTTATTTTCCTATTTATCAGTCAGTTCACATATCTGCATATTACAGAAAGATGAATGTTCCTGAGATGAGAAACAGCATGCAATTTGTCATGTGTCGGGTCGCGCAATTACAGCTTGAAATGAAAAACGGACACATTACAACTTCTCATTAAAGTGAGGCAAAATTACTCCAATCAATAACCAACAACAATGTCCGCGATGACGACCGAAACACGAAATGAATCGCAAACACCGTAATTACGCCATTCGGTTTCCGAGGAAGCAAAGTTAATATGTTTAGGCAATTTAAAACGAGCGGGGGAGTGAACAAAACACAGAGGCGTTGCTCCAACTGAGAATGAGACATTTCCCGGGAACAGACTTCCTTTCACCGCTGACGTTGTTAACAAGTCGCCCAAAAAAAGTTTGTCACTTTCCCGTGCGCGAGTAATAATTCAACCTGAGATATATTTTGTGAAATTTACTCGATGTAAATTTGCACTAGGAAAATGTGGCAATGATGTCACATCTGAGCAGAACTTATATATTCAGGAGCCGCAGCTGGCAAATGTGAGCATTCGTAATGTGGAAACTCAAAGTCAAATTGTCAACACCTACCTTCTGGTTTTCTTCAACCTCCTTTCGAATCTCTGAGTTCACCACAGTTTTTGTTATCGATCTAAAACAGAAAAAAAAAAAAAGATTATCTTAATAAACTGAACAGCACACAAAATATAAGAAAACCGCCAATAATATTTAGAATATTTAAAACCGCCACCATCATATTTAGAAATAATTATTGAGCTTATGGTACGGCCACTTCTTAATCAAGAAACCACTACAGTGCAATGCGAGCTTTGCAACAGGGAATTTTTTACCAACTGCACTCTCCCTCAAATGCACACCACTAGTCCATGCAGGTGCACATGAAAATGTACAGTCAGTAATTACACAAGCCAAAATTAGTGCAGACACATGCATACAACAGAACCAATTTCCTTTTTTATATTCACACTATCTATTAACACAGCTGGTCATTTATCAAACTCAGATTTAGTACCTTCTTAAACAATACTACAGCAGTGAACCGCTCTGGAGTCAAACAAGCAATTTAATTTAGTAAAGTTTTTTTTTTTTTTTTTTTTTTTTAAACAACACAATGCACATTTCTGAAAAAAAGTGTAATTTTCCTTTAAGTTTCTGACATAGTTCTCACAATTTGCGACAGTTCCTCTTGCCAGGATCGACTGAGGCGCCGTACCATCCTCAAGGCTGCCGACAGACCATTTGTCACACGCCATTAATTAAATTATTAAATTCACTTTTTTTCCTATCACCGTTTCTTTCAGCGTCTCGCAATTATATTAGCCTTCAAACCACTAGTTCACAACATACGAAGTTTTAACATTGTTTTTCAGCTTTTTTTAAAATTATTATTATTATTATTTTTTTATTTTTTTATCTGCTCAAGTTGTGGTATGTGCGCAGTACACAGATGTGCAGGGATCAGTATGATGCTGCTAGGAGCTGCTGGAGAACACAGGGGAGAGTGGACGTTACCTGGCCTTGGTGGGGAAGTTCTGGCTCAGGTCTCTCATGACCGTGAGGGCGTCCACCGAGGGCGCGGCGAGGATGCGCGCAGCTGTCTGGTAGCTCAGGTCTGAGGGAGGAGTCAGAAGTGTCACAGACACACTCACGGAGATGGCGACGGTGTCACTAGCCGCTTTCACACACGGAACACATAAAGCTGCCATATTCACTTTTTCAGAAACGGTAGCGCCTTCTCTTGTACAAACAACTAAACTGATGTCAAATACTCAAAAAGAGCTAATGATGAGATGGAAGTAGCTCAAGGGCATAACCAAGATGTATACAGTCAAATGAGTTAAGACTTAGTTTGGCTTAAAGCAATATAATATAGCTTGCTCATGAATAATCATAACGGCTAACATCCTGCTACATTTTAATGTGAAAAGCTAGGGGAACTTTTGTAAAACTGTACATGTGGATGTGTGATGGTAATAGCTCGTAGGCTACTCTCAAGAGACAGTCGCAGTGTCAGGGACACAGTTACAGTGTCACAGACACTCTCAGGGACAGTCACAGTGTCACAGACACTCTCAGGGACAGCCGCAGTGCCAGGGACACAGTTACAGTGTCACAGACACTCTCAGAGACAGCCGCAGTGTCAGGGACACAGTCACAGTGTCACAGACACTCTCAGAGACAGTCGCAGTGTCAGGGACACAGTTACAGTGTCACAGACACTCTCAGGGACAGTCACAGTGTCACAGACACTCTCAGGGACAGCCGCAGTGTCAGGGACACAGTTACAGTGTCACAGACACTCTCAGAGACAGTCGCAGTGTCAGGGACACAGTCACAGTGTCACAGATACTCTCAGGGACAGCCGCAGTGCCAGGGACACAGTCACAGTGTCACAGACACTCCCAGGGACAGTCTCAGTGTCAGGGACACAGTTACAGTGTCACAGACACTCTCAGAGACAGTCGCAGTGTCAGGGACACGGTTACAGTGTCACAGACACTCCCTGGGACAGTCTCAGTGTCAGGGACAGTTACACTGTCACAGACACTCTCAGAGACAGTCGCAGTGTCAGGGACACGGTTACAGTGTCACAGACACTCCCTGGGACAGTCTCAGTGTCAGGGACAGTTACAGTGTCACAGACACTCTCAGAGACAGTCGCAGTGTCAGGGACACAGTCACAGTGTCACAGACACTCTCAGAGACAGTCACAGTGTCAGGGACACAGATACAGTGTCACAGACACTCTCAGAGACAGTCACAGTGTCAGGGACACAGATACAGTGTCACAGACACTCTCAGAGACAGTCACAGTGTCAGGGGCACAGATAGGCTCAGGGCTATACAAACGGACAGAATCACAGTGAAATGGAGTCACATGGTTCACAATGGCATGGATTCCAACGTCATTATAGGGGCAAATGAGGAAGCTCATCAACGCCCATCTCGTACACACCACTGAAATAACCTTAATTGCACAGCAGAAATGCTGTGCTCACTGAGGCACCTGATAAGCCTGGCGAGTCGTTCGCTCGGCAAACGGTGCCAAAGATAATTAATAACAGAACAGCAGCGCCAAGGCCCCGTCTTCTCACTTCTCAGAGCGGAGGAATCTTTGAGACGCAGCAAGCGTCAGACAAGAATGCACAAATCAGTCCTCTGAAAGAGTCACAACGGTGACCTATGTTGCCGCAGCAGCAGCGCAAAACTAAGTGTTTCCCTGTGGCCGTTACCTAGGGATGAGGTGACGAGCTCGTCGACAGGTAGCGGTCTGTACAAACGACAGGTATCCGCAAAAAAGGTGCGGTCAAAGATGGTGAAGAGCAAGGGTGTCAGTACAGTATGGTACAGAACTAAATAATGTTACATCATCATTTTCCAAGTATGTTTATTTATTTTTTTATTTATTTTTTTTAAACAAAAGTTTGCTATATTTTCTGTACTTTGGAAAACACATTTCGCACCTGCCTACCTGAACACTGCTCTTCTCTCACAGAAGCCAGCTTGTCATCTTTAAATGGTGTGAACCACGGTGATCAGAACAGCCATTTACATGCAAGTTAAATCGCCTACCCAGCGGAACAAAGAACAGCTCCCTGCATGTAACCTTGCTCAGCGATAGGAACACATTTTGTTTTGGCAGTAATGGAACGCCAGAAGTAGGCCTATCGCACGTCATCTTAAGCCACCGATTTGAAGTGACGTTACGCAAGTGCAGATTACACTTAGCTACGATGGAAAAAAGTGGCTTTGAATGATTCTAGTTTGATTGCCTCACATGGAAGGAGCTGACCTGATATGAAGCGATACGATATGAAGCACAACATTATGGCGCGGGAGAATTTACACAGGTACAGCGCGCTGGTACAGAACAAAGCATTTTACTCGTATGAATCACTGAAATAGAGGTTGCACTGAAACCAAAATGCCGGGCCAACCCACCTTGCATCTGCCACACCTTGAGCGGGGCCATATCATTGGTGCTTTCCACAAGGTGTTTACGTAGCTCCTTCAGCTGCTCCTTCAACTCCGGGTACAGAGTTCTGAAGAGGGGGAGGGGGAGAGAGAGAGAGAGAGAGAGCGTAATGAGAGATAAAGCAAGAGCGAAAGAGAAAACGGTGCAAGGGGAGGAGATGGATAATTGATAGTGAGAGAGAAATAAGTACACAGGCAGGGAGTCAGGTCAGAATGAGAGAAACTGAGAAAGGGACAGCCTGTTGGGCAACATTTCTAAGGAATTACGAATACGAATATCATGATTACGGTAAAATTTTGTGACTCGTCCCCCCGATTATGTTATTCACAAAAAGACTATGAAGATGGATATAAAAGGATGATACCTCCTGGCTGAACATTAATTAATTAACTGAACAGGCCCAGAACTGCCCCTGTGACATGGGGAGAGAGCGATGCAGTCGATGCTCACTTAAGTTTCCCAAAGAGAAATCCCTGGACCTCATCCACCGGGTCGTTCTCTCCGATCATTGTTGCATTCACATCAGCGCCTGAATGATTTAAAAAAAAATATATATGATGAAACCTTTAAAAAGATATCTGCAAGTAGCAATCAGCACTCATAGCCGCAATTAAGTCAATGACTATACATCCAACAGTGGACCAAAGGGCAAATCGATGCCAAGGTCATTGTGTTGATGTTGGTTGTCATTCCCTTGCATTCTATACATTTTGTATATAAAAATGTAATGACTAGTTTAACAGCTATAACAATTTCCATCTTATAGCAGCCGATTCTATTAACTTAGTACATGTATGCCAAAGTTCATCATCATAGGTCAATGTGGTAGCTAAAGTAAATATGGTGATGACCCATGCGGCAACCATATACATTCCTAATGAATGTTTCTTCAAAATAACAGTGACGTTAAGGGCCCATCAATAGTAAAGAAATGCATGCAAATTTCCCATAGACTTCAATGCATTGCATCGTGGTTGGAGGTAATTTCCCCCCCCAATCATATTTCATTATATAATTTTCATAATTGAAATAGCATAATTCTGTCTATTTTGAATGCAATTTACATGCAATAAATTACATGTACTGTATACATGTACAGATGATTTTAACATTTTTTTTTTTTTTACATAATATCAATTTCGATCTTTATTTCTCGATCATTTAATGTTACCAGAACAACCTCCAGATGACTAATTTAAACAAACATTTATTGCAAATGACTACATGTACAAGACTCATACATGTATCATTGTCATATTATTACAAGGAAATGGAATTATAACAATTGAGTAGAGCATAACATTTATCAAATGGTTGTGATGCCATGTGAATTATTATGTGTAACTTTAAAGGCCGTTTTCTCAAAATGTTAAATTTGCATAACCTGCCGCAGCAAAATGAATGGATCTCCATAACCGAACATCAGAATTGCACCAAATTTTGCACAGATACTCTATGATACATGTTCCATTAAACCAGAGCCATGTTTTGCTATCTTGCATACTTTTTAAATTACAGCCTACTGTTTTTTGATTGGCTGCGGCCGTTGCCATGGCATAATCAAAATTTGCTCTATGGTTCAATGCGGAATTTACTGATGTACCACCTGATGAAGTTTCATGAAAATCCATTAAAGCATGACAGAGTTCCATTTGTTTTGCTGTAGCACCATTTTACATTGAAGTCTATGGGAAATTTGCATGCATTTCTTTACTGTTGATGGGCCCTTAAGTGAACTTTCAAATATGACAGTTGCATTTTTGAGGAACTATGCCTTCTGAAGGTTATTGAATGACTGTAGTCATGTTGTTTGAGAGAGAAACTTTTGTTGGTTTTCCGAACCCGGTCCAGGTATCCAATATATCAAATGTCAGTCACATCAGTCACACTGACAAGGAGGAGAGAGAACCGTTTTGTTTATCAAATAATTAAAAACAGCTGAAAATCCAACATGGCTGATATTATGAATCTTTGAAGCAGATTTGCATTTTATGAACATTACAATTATGTTTTTGAGTGAGTGAGCAGGAATCCTAATAACAGAATTTACCTTGAACCTGAGTGTCATCCTTTGCTTTGTACTCCTGGTTTTTAATAGCCAGCTCAACGCCATACCCGGAGAGGAACACTTTGCTGCTGCTGGGATTCTGATAGAGACAAAAAAGCATCCGATCACCCAAGTGGGCGCTACATACACGATAATACATTTAATGATAACAGACTGCATTTTTCAAGATCGCCACTGTGACTTCAAAGAGCGAGTCGATAAAGCTGACCCGAAACATCCCCAAAGGTGCTGTGCGAACATGCCATCCGTTATCACTGCAGTTATTTTGAGCGAGTCGAGAGGGACACGGACCCCTGAGGGAAGGAGGTACACAGGAAAGCACGCACTCACCGCGACGAAGTGGCGCAGGACATACGCGATCTCTCCCTTGTTGGCCTTCGACAGCATCAGCTGGTGGAATTTGGAGAAACCCTTACTGCCCACTTCGCCATAAAGGATGACGACTGGGGCATCTGGGTTGGAAGCGGGAAACCGGTGGTCCCCTTTGAAGAGGTGGGGCTTTGGCCTGAGGACGGAAAAGGTGAGACGACAACATTGTGGTGCGTGCAAAAAATATTTTTAAATGTAAATTAATTTATTCATTTATTTACTTTTTCATCAAATTAAAAAAAATTATAATTTCAACAAAAATGTTTTTGAAAAAATAATAATTAGTATAAAGCATAATTAATTATACATATCATTTTCATCTCTAAAAGCAAAGCAACAAGAATGCATTAAACAAAGCAATAAAATACATTGTGCCTTGATAATGCAGTCTGCTAAGAAAATTAATTAGCTAAAAAATATCTAGAGAAGGCATGGCCAACGCTGGTCTTGGGGAGCCACATGCAGCTGGCTTCTATTTTCACATTATAGTCAGCAATCAATTTGGACCCTAGCCACCAGCCTACTCTACAGAGTAAATGACCGTTTAAATGCACCTGTCAGAGGCATTCTCCAGCAAGGCTTTCAAGCTCTCTGGGTTGCAGGATTTTTCCCCGTGGACACTGAAGAAGGCTTGGCACCCTGAGGGCGGTGGCTCATTGGACGCGATCTGAAAGAGGATGTGCAGAGTGCCCATTTGAATATGCGTATGTGAGGATGGAGATGAGGCCTAAACCTGAGGGCTGTGGGTTTAAGTCCCAACAAGCTACAAAAGAACGTCCACAGGAGATTTCAGTAGAAGGCACTCTAAAATTAAAGGTTTATTGCAAGGCTGTTACTACTACACTATTTTTTTTTAAATGCAATAAATCATAAATAGACGCAATACATTTATCAACAATTCCATATAATATACAATGCACACCGAGTGTATCACCAATTTGTTACAGGGGATAGGAATGGAACTCCCACTGCATAACACTTTTTAGCCATTCCAGGTTGTACTAGATGCCCCTTGGGCATACTGAAGAAGTCCCCAGGGCTGTGTCTGAATCAACGCCCTTCTATTCTATTGAGTATGCTAGTGGAGTACACTGGATGAGAAAGTTGTTAAGTAGGCTAAATGTTCTCAAAATGTAGTGTTATTTAAATCCCTGGATGATGTACTAATTTCCAGGTTTTTGCTGATAACAGTTTTGAGGATATTGTTTGCATACTGCATGTCACTAAAAAGTATTCAGTAAGCACTACACAGTATGTTAGTACACAGGACACAGTAGATAGGACACAGCCCAGCTGGTGGATTCTGCTCAGTATGTAGCCCTGCTTCTAATAACATCTGGAACGGCTCAAGCTGCTGTGAACTCTGAGTTCTATCCCATCCCTGTGTTATCCAGTGTTGTGGGAGGCTTTCCGGCTTTGACCTGCTGGAAGGAGTGTACGGTGGCTGAGTAGGCCCTCAAGGACAGGACAAACTTCAGCAGGTTGATTTGGACGGGGCTGAGCAGCTGGCCGGCTCTTTTCAGGATCAGGTGGTAGTAGGACAGATCTGTATCTGCAGGTGGGAGGAGACTCCAAGAGTTAGACCAGCGTTCCCTAGCCCTGCTTCTCTAGCCCTGGTTCCCTAGACCGTTTTCACCTTGAAATCAGCGACGGATGCACACCAAAAATAAATTTAAATTAATTTAAGTGCTGAGTAACGACAGAAACCAGCAGACCCTGGACCCCTGTATTAGACACTGACAGAACACAGTAGCCTATAGGTGCATTGAACACAAACAAGCCCCTTGATTATTTTGTTTAGGTTTTTTTGTTTTGTTTTGATTTTTTAAGAAAGGAGAACAATGCTGACAGTCTGAATGAGGGCATCTAGCACTGATCTTAATTTAGATGACTAAAAAATAACTAACCTTCCAAAAGATAAGAATGCTGCAGAACATATTTGTCTTATATTTCCAATTAAATCTGATGGTGGACTACAGTGCTTTTATTCATATTCCATCCCGGTACATGTTACTATCCACTATAAGGCTGTCTGCAAGGCAAAGAACCCAAAGGAAAAAAAACTTTACCATCATGGTCAATTTCAATCTCCTGATTGAGCTCTACAAAATCCCAAAACTTCTCTTGGCTCTCCTCAGCTAAGAATTCACTGCAAGACAAGGACAAAGGCGATTAACTGCAAGCTTCATTATAACTCTCTCAGCATGTTGCAGCAACGCCATTTATCATCCGGTTCGCTGTGGCATGACTTTTGCCATCTTGTACACCTGCTCCGGGCATAGAGGAATACATATTGGACCCATATTATAAAAAGCACTTTGTGCCCACATATTTTTAATAAGCAATGACTGTTAGTGATGCGTTCGCAGGTCTCGCTTTAACCAGCCAGGCATACCTGGCTTCCAGAAGCAGAGGGGTGGACGGCCATTTTGTTGTCAGAGTTGTCGTCACAGCTTTGGAATCACCACTCACAGTGGCTACTAAGAACCCTGCCAGCAGCACAACAGCAATGCTCATCCTACGACCAGTACCTGTGCCACAGGGAGTTACCATTAGTGCTGTTCTCACAATAAGTGTCATAGATACATGATGATGATGATGTTTAATAGCTGCAGAAACAGTGACAGTAATGGCAGAAGTAGTGGTAGTGTCACATTATATAATTTTTTCCATCATTGTAATGAACAGTTAGATGTTTTCATGGAATGTATGTGTTATTGTGAAACAGCCTTTAAGTGTAAACATTACGTGATTAAGTTAATTTTTCAGAGACGTTCTTGTAGACTGAAGGCCGTTGCTAAGTTTACACCTGCCCGGACCACAACTAGAAAAAAATGTGTCGTGAATCCTAACCAATCAGGGCTTTGAGCGTGGCTGTGATAGAGGACTCGTCCAATGAGAATACACAAAAATGGCACATCCTGGATTGCAACATGACTTCCCTGAATTAGCAAACTAGCCAGCCAATTTAGAACCAGTTAACATGGCAAGCAAACTGAAAATTTACAATAGAAAGAAAAACAGTAGCCATGTCATGTGTCGACTAGCTAATTGTGTAAACTACCTGCAGTTACTATTGAAACGAGCAATGTGTAAGTGCGTAAATTAACGTTACAGCCATTCATCCAGCTTCCAAGCTATAGCTAACTAACGCTAGCTACCAATAACTTCATTCCCCCTAGGCTTATTATAGATGTCGGCACTAGCTACAGAAATGAAAGTAGCAGGCTACAAAGTAAGTTCGACAGTAATAATGTTACTACCGTCAGTTTGTATCTAATCTGCCGCACTGCCGATGCGAGAGAACCCTTCAACAGCTATCTACCGCTTGCTAGCGAGCAAGATTAAGAAAGTGAAACAGAAAATACCTCGATTTTCACCCATTTTGAAATAGATCTTCGTTATGTGTGTTTATTTATTTTAAAGTTTACATACATTAACAAATCGGGTACAATCTCTACCAGTGTAAGGACTGTAAATCATGTATTTGGTGAATAAGAACTGCCTTACCTACACCGGCTTCCCTGCTTCCGAGGGCAGACATGTTTTGAGGATTCGTAGAGGTCCTACGACTAAGTTTTTGGTGGCGTGTCGTTTTGCCGGTTTGAAAATAAATAGCATCGTTCCTAATGTTTTCCAACCAATTTGAGATTATGAGGTGATACTTAGTGTTTCTGTAATATAAATGAAACACAGAAATTATATGTCGGCACGGCTTTTACAAACTGCAACCATTTTGGCTCAGGCTTTGAAAAAAAGACTTGAGCCAAGAAGAACTACTGAACTAGTAGCGAACGAAGTATGATTAATTAAAAGACATGTCGCCTGAGTTGGAGTTGCTTTTCTATGTATTATATATTAATATATTGTAGGCTACTCTAAAACCTTACCTTACTTAATGATGATTACAATGCACTTTCATTTGGCAGTCGCTCCAATCTAGAGTGAATAAAACGTAGTGATGGGCAAAGTGAAGCTTTCTGAAGCAATGACACAGTTCAGGAGCTTGCGTTGGTTGAAGTGGTGTCATGAAGCATTTGACACCCACCTCTAGTGACATCTGGTAAAAAAAATATGCCTGTCGTTACTCTTGACTGCGGTGATTAATTTTAATTAGTGAAACATTGACTCTTGAGTTCAATTCTTTTTATATTAATGATATTGCCATGTATTCTCAAAGCCCTCTCCAACTGAGTCTATTCATAAAAGGTGTTGCACAAATTAAACATATTGTACTAATGATGATAATTATTTTTATTAAAGTGAGATGGAAATGTGCTGTGTGTTTCATGAGCATAATGCAATGACTTTGTGCTTTTGTACTTCTGCATCATTAAAGAGGGAATTGTGTTTGGGATGGTATTGTATACATTTTGTTTGTGAGTGTGTGGACGAAGCTGTCCATTGTAACACAAAAATAAACACAACACACAACATGTTAAATATTTTTATTAAAAGATTTTTGTTCAAAATCAGAATTTTTCAGGTCTACTGGGTTTTAGTCAGCTTCTCTTTCTGCTGATAACCTCCCCAGCCTTAGAAAATATTCCCTCACAAGGTACCGATATAGCTGGCAGTGATAAGGACTTTTTTTGCCAATCTGTAAATGGGCAAACAGCCATGTGCTTCTCCCAGTACAGGAGGGGATCTTCAGTCCTTGGAAGGTACGCATCACTTAGTTACCTTTTCATTCAACAGTGGCATCAGTTGTGGCACTTTCTACCCTGTGCCTCACTAACCAACTGCACGTCCCACAGGTTATCACAGTCTGTTGTGGCTGATGACACTGTGGCTTGAACTGCTGGGTTATCTACAGACATAGCTACATATAATCACTGAACAAATGTTTTTCTCCATAGTACACATATTATTTAGCAGGAAACAAAACAAGCATTCAGTCAGAGAATAGCCTACTAATTCATACTTAAGCTACCTACCTTGAGTTGTGAGTTGATGGTCCGTGGAGCTGCGGATCAGTGAGGCAGACTCTGTAGTTAAATTTTTATCTGCCTCCTTTACATGGTTGGCGTTGCCGAACCCAAGGACCTTGAATATTGGGTCCAGAAGATGTGTTTCCATAGCCAGCACCCTGACAGACTCATTGCCATTGCATCTAGGTATAAAGTTATTGATGTAAACCTACAAAACACAAAAGTTCATAAGGAGAGAATGATAATGTTCTTATATTGTTGATTAATACTCCTATAAAGTGAATGCTACTATAGCTTACTGAGTTCTGGATGATTTCCAGACAATGGGAATGACCTTGGATTCCCTCTTTTCTTCAGACTCGGCTGTTGCATACTTGAATGGGGCAAGAACTCCAAGACACTGAATTATTTTCTCATAATCAGTGCTGCTGAGGAGGGAAACATTAAGTTGGCCAGGGCAGCACCAACAGCTTCACGCTGATCATGCAACCATTGTAGCATGTCATACGTACTGTTCCACTTGTTGAAGAAGGTTCATTATTGGCCTGCCCATCATCTGTTGAATCACACACAACTCCTCCCTTTCATTTCTGCTCGTCTTAAACAGCAGTACAATGCTCTTGGCCGTCAGCTGAATGTCTTAGAGCTCAGGTGTCTGACGCAAAGCTTTTTTTTACCATCAGACTCAGGGTACGTGCAAAGCAGTGCGCATGACGCACTCTCAGAGACTGAGCACTTGCCAGCATGTAAATAAAATACAGGTTTTGTCTGTCACAAGATAATGTATCTTTTCAGTGATGATACCTCAGCTCTTCATCAGCACACTCTTAGCCTCTTTTCTTTCCACAGCTGTATTGCTCTGGGGCAATAGTGTAACATTGGGTTGAACATTGGAAGGTTTCAGGTGAACATCCCTCTAGGGGGGGTCATGCCTCCCCATGAGAATTTTTTTTTAAACATTTTTTAATTGTATTTTTTAAAACAAAAAACTTTGCGCCCAACCCGGGGCTGTATATATCCAGTTCCCTCTCCAATCTGTAATGTCCAACTGTCTGCACAAACTATCCTGCCAATTCGGGAGAGCTGGGACTCCCATGGATCTCCTCCAAAGCATGTTCCGTCCTACAGCTGCTTCTTTTCACAGACCGCAGCTAAGCTCATGCAGAGCGGTGCCGGAGGAGAGACCTTTCACATGTGGCTTTTTGACATGCAGTCTTACGGGCACCCTTATCGGCCAGCGGGGGTCGCCCAAGAGTGATAAAACCCAAACTCAGTCCCACTGAACTCTCCCAACTCTCTCTGGGCAATGCAGGCGCCAATTGTGTCATATCTAAATTCTTTGCGTCGCCCTGTGGAGCTAATGGCCACAGTCGGCACTGGCACGGTCCAGACTCGACTTGAGGCTGTGAGGCTCATCCATGCACCACAGCGTGGAGCCTTAACCGAATGTGCCATCCAGCAGGCTGGTGAGAATTTAGAGCTATTAGATGGCTCATTCTACCAAGTTTTAATGCAAAAAATATCCAAAAACATACGGATCTATGCCAATATATCCCCAGCCTAAGAAGTCCATTTAAAACTGAATTGCTTGTAATAGTTGGTAAAACCACCACTCTTCTCTCAGTGCCCAGTATATTTTATGTATGTTAAAGTTAAACCTAAGCATGGCACACTACTTCTCATTACTGGGAGTGCATTTTTGACACCTGCAAGTATGACACTGTATGTAAGGTTGCGTGGAGTAAAGCGAAAAAGGAAAAAAACACAGGAGGAAAATGCTGTTTTTATTTAGATATAGGCCTACTCTTAATTTACATACTTTAAATGCTCATGTTTTTTCCCATATTGTCATTTTCATGCTGTATCACAGGGTCTGCACCTATGAAAAAGTGAGCAAACTGACCATGTTAGCAAGTTGTTACAGGCTAGCTTTAGTCTAATACATACAGTCCCCTGAAAATAAAAGCTTATATCTTGCCTCCTCTTGGTATTGCTCTATAATTAATAAGTAGAGAGAGAATAGGCGACACTTGTTGCGGTCTGTGGTCAACACAGCCAGGTTGATGAAAAAGCAAGCTAACAAACAAAAATAATCACCTGTCGTCTACTTTTATACTTGACTTGAACACATTCAAAGGCATACCACTACTAATTTCAACTCTCTCCTTTTCTTCAGCAACGATGGCGTTCGCTACAGTTGAAACTTCTCTGCTTCTCGTTTCACAAAAGGAACTTGTGTGGGCGCAACCAAGTTTTAGAATATAGAGGGGATGGAGAGCCAAGCATTTTTGGTTTCCCCACTAATGGGTTTTAAAATGGGAAAACATTTAATTTATAAATCTGATAATTTATAACAGAAACTATATTTTTTAATCATAACATTTTATTTGGGTTGGGGGGGAAGGGGGGCGTGTACTGCCCAGTTATAATTATTGAAGGGGTGACCACCCCTGTATCCCCCCCGGAGATTACACCCTTGCTCTGTGGAAACCTGGTTATTCCAAGAAGAACTGTAGCCAGTTTTGTCTCCTTAGTGATATAATGACAGGTTACCCCAAGATAGGAGTGCATATTTATGGAAGTCCATAGATCTGCTGTCAGGCTCACATATCCTGCACCCTGCACCTCATTGCATTTTCGTTGGCTTCATTATAATTTCCTCCACCATTAGCTTTAGGGCCTTTCTAGTGGGAATGGTGTAGGCCGGTTTGAGCTTATTGACAAAGGCCCTGAAGCCAATGTCCTCAACCAGAGAAAAAGGCTGGGAATTCAACATAATCATATCAAGCAATGACTCATCTATTTCCTCTTGCATGCATGGTATAGGAGAAGGAGAGCACGTTGCAACAATAAATTCCAGTGATTTGTAAAAAATAATTTCACCATTCACTGGGACATATTAAAAGAGTATCATTCAGCTTTTCCCAAGGTCATTGTAGCTTTGTGAAAGAGGAATATACAGTATTTTCAATAGCACACAGATAGGTAGCCAATAGCCATATTTTTATTAATGTTGTTATTCTTATTATTAATAGTCATACTATGGGCTTGATTTACTAAGATCCCAAATAAGGGGTGTGATTTTGCATGTGCAAATAAAATATTTGCACGTGTTATCATTTCACTCTTTGTGATCAACAAAGAGGCGTTATGGAAATGACTGCATGGCCGCAAACAGCCATATTTAAATGAGAGATTTTGCGTGCTTGGAATGGCTAGGTATATAGGCTACTGTTACATTGAACAAGATGGTGGTTTACTACCAACTGTTTCACCGGATGTCTCGTAAAAGTTTTTATTTGCTTTGTTTTTCACTGCTTATTATAACAGACGTTGCATTGCTTGTTTGATTCAAATACTAGTTGCTCTTGTATTCTGTAACACAATTTACTTCATGATAAAAAAAAAAGTATACTTATTGTTTCTATGGTTTATATTCACCAATGGTGAGGATAGAATGGACACACCGGTGTGTCCGTACGTGTCAAAGAGTTAAGAACCAGGGACAGCGCACCTGAACAGTTGGACTGGGATATCAATGGCTACCGGAAGCTGGCTTCTTCTAGTGACTTGCTGTAATTCCTCTATTTCCCCCAAAAGCTGTAAAATGGCAGCACTAAATTATAGGTGATACCCTATGTATCTATTAGCCTATGTTTTGCATCTGTCAAAGAGATTTACAAGAGTCGAAAATACACTGCCCGGCCAAAAAAAAAGTCGCACACTGTAATATTTTGTTGGACCGCCTTTAGCTTTGATTATGGCGCGCATTCGTCGTGGCATTGTTTCGACAACCTTATGCAACGTCACAACATTTATTTCCGTCCAGACTTGCATTCATTTTTGGTCGAGATCTTGTATTGACGACGGGAGAGTCGAACCACTCCATGAAGTCTTCTCCAGCACATCCCAAAGACTTTCAATGGGGTTAAGGTCAGGACTCTGGTGGCCAATTCATGTGTGAAAATGATTCCTCATGCTCCCTGAACCACTCTTTCACAATTTGAGCCCGATGAATCTTGGCATTGTCGTCCTGGAATATGCCCATTGATGGGATAACCTGGTCATTCAGTACATTCAGGTACTCAGCTGACTTCATTTTATTGCTGCATAACGTTGCTGAGCCTAGACTTGACCAATTGAAGCAACCCCAGATCATAACACTGCCTCCAGAGGCTTGTACAGTGAGCACTATGCATGACTGGTGCAACTGCGACTTTTTTTTTGGCCAGGCAGTGTACCTGCTCTCTACATTGTGGGCTTTGATTGTCACGACATCTCCATCTTGCTACAATGACAGCCATAATAATATTTTATCAATTGCGTGTCTTTTAATAACGGCTTTCCATTCATACTAAAATGCACATTGCATTTCAAGTAATCTATTTGCATGACCTCCTCCCAATATTTTGCGAAATAATGCAGGGATGCCCAATTTTGCATATTTCATTCAGGCAAAAGATTTAAGAGCCATGTATCTTTCCATTTTAACACATGCAGTCCTCTTTGCACCTCATTAGTTGATCACCTCTGATTATTTGTTTGCGGGTGGGAAGTGTTTTACATGCGATTTTGTACACACAACCTTTAGTAATTCAACCCCTATTGGTATAATTATAGAGGTATTTTCTATTATGTTTTCAGGCTACCTTGCATAAGAGGATTTCATCCTTGATTTAACAGTTAATGAATAAACAGAATTATGCACTCATGCATGTGGGCAACTTCTGACTTTGTTAATTTGTTCATCTTATATTTATAAACATTTAGATAGATTCTCGCTTTTCTATTATGCCTCACGTAGACGGTCTAGCTGGAGTTACAGTAGCATTCGATGCTGCTGCTGTCTTATCGGAGGCAGACAGTTTACAAGGGCACCGGTATTTGGACGAGTTCCCTCAGTCTTCCAGCTACATTTATGATTTCTGAAAAAACGATGCTTCAGTTGAAAGCAAATCTTTTTTCTTTTTTTTAAAATCTTGACATGTTTTGTGCTGTGGCTTTTCACAATCAAAGCTGAAATCAGACCAGTACTACACATGATAAGGGGTAAATATCAAGTAAACAGGGGGATAACAGGGCCTCTTCAGTAGCTCCGGCAGTATAGAACTCACCATAGACGTCACAGGTTCAAGCCTGCATTATGCCATTAGCTGGTTATGATTGTGAGGATGTAATTGGCTTCTTCTTGCCAGGAGTGGGGTGGGTTTAATTCATGAAATGGGTTCTGGATACTGCTGCCTTACATCCTCTTAATAACCGACAAGTTGTCCGGACTACTGTCATTTCTGGCTTACCGGTCTGTGCCATTAGGCCATGACAACTGATCCAGAATGCAGCTGCCTGCCTTGTCTTCAACCTGCCAAACTTCACACATGCCACGCTACTTCTCTGGCTTCCCGGTGGATACCTGCATTCGATTAAAATTTCTCACACTGGCATACCAAGCTGCAAATGGCACTGCCCCTTCCTTCAGACAATGATTACACCGTACGTTCCAACCAAAACAAAAACGTCTCTGTTCAGCATCCTCCCACCAGCTGGCTGTTCCATCCCTTCAAGCTACTGGTAGCTGCTCTTCACAGCCCCGGCTCTTCTCTGCCCTCATCTCCTGATGGTAGAACAACCCTCTCCAATCAGTCAGGAAGGCAGATTCACTGGCTGGCTGGGTCACCTTTTCAAATTTCACCACAATGTTCCTATTTAAACAGATAATGATTCTCCCCGGTAAGCATGAGTCAACCATAAATCAAATTAGTTCAAATAAGCCTTAACACAGTCCTAGCCTAACTTGAATCATGATAGTAGCCCGTATATTGCTTTGGCATGCAAAGGATATGCAACCCAATATTAAATATACTGACCTTATTTAAGCTTATGTTAATTTGTCCAATTACTTTTCATCCCCTAAAATGTGGTAATTATGTATAAAAATGGCTACAATTGCTACACGGTTCACCCGGTATGGATGTAAAAACCCTCACATTAAAGCTGAAAGTCTGCAATTTAACCTCATTGTCACTGTTCCATTTCAAATCCAATGTACTGCAGTACAGATACAAAACAACAAAAATTGTGTCATTGTCCAAATATACTGTAATTACAGACTTCACTGTATAGAAACTTGCAGGATTTGAAGTGGCACTTTTATCATTGCAAGTTACTGTCCCTGTTATTATTACCTCTTATGCTGGGTGCTTACCATATGAAATGTATTTTTGTTAGTAACTTTGGATAAAGACATCTGCAAAATGAGTAAAATTGTAAAAATTAGTTTTACAATTTGTAAAATTGGAGGCAAAGTATTTATTTAAGAGTCTGAATGAGCAAGTCCAAACTGGGAAGGAAGCATTTTAAAAACATATAAAATATATAATGCTCTGTCTGAATTGGCTTTCTTCGGCTTAAATGCTTGCTTGAGTTCTGAAACAAATCCAGCAATCTGGCAATGCTTGGATATCAGTCTCTCAAACCAAGGAGAAAGTCAAGCTCTTCCATGGTTCACCACTAGAGGGCAAAAGGAAAGTGCTCATTCATTCATTGTTTATTGCTGAAGGAAGCAGGACGGGGGGCTTGGTGCTGTGGGTTGCTCTTTTAATTCAGTCGTTTGATTCAGATAAAAAATAAAAAAATAAAAAAACTGCCCCATTAACTATCATGACAGCAATGACCTTCCTCCAGGGGCTGTGTGGAGCTGCTTGTCCATCACTGGATGACGCGGAAGAAGAATTGGGAAGTGGCTTTCGGCTCTTGATGCGGTCGTGGCGACAGGCTGCCAGATAAGAAAGGGTACAATGGAGAGAGATTCAGAAATTTCATTTAGCACCAGAAGATTGTGCTCGGTCCTTCCGGGTCACAGACTGCACACGCACAAATCGCAATGGACCTTAATCTTTTGGAACATTAATGCCAATTGCAAGCATGCTATTTATCCTGGACAACTAATTCAAGTCCGAAGACACTGATGGCATGCTTGCATAGTGGGAACACGTAGACCTCTTGAGTAACATCTCCCCACTCCTGATAAATTGTCAGCGTTCATCATGCAATGGAATTGATTTTGGTCTCATCATTTTTAGTTACACTCTACGACTTGTTTGCCGCAAGCTTTTCGAATATGTCTCTGCTTCACTACTTAAAGATGCACTGGTATTTTTTTAACACTGCCCGATTTTGCAGTAATGCCCTCTGGACAAGTAACTCACAGAAAGGACACAGATCGGTTTTCTGCGCTTTATTGAGACAGTACAGATGGATTATGGTTGTCAAAAGTAGGATTCTCAGATTTCCCATGGGCTTGATGCCCCATTGCATCCAGCCGTAAACTGTCGCAGGGAAACAGAACTGTTCCTTGAGGAACGTAATATATGTTAATATAAAGTAAAGCTGAAATTATAGAATAAATTAACACGTTCTTGTTCAAAAATGTTGACATATGCAATATACACACATGTGGTTTTCAACACTGTCTTGGGCAAGTCTTACAATGTAGTGCATTAAAAAAAGTGTTTTGCAGTTGGCCTACTTTTAAGTGTTCACTTTTAAATCGGAATAGATATTTCTGATCCGCACGACCAACCCCACATTGCAAAAGCAAAAAAAGAAGTCAAATTTGCTAAATTGTTTTAGTTTTTTTTTTTTTACTGTGTGTGCTTTTTGTTTTGTTTCTTTATTTGCGGTTTAAGAGTACGTTGATGCACACTTTTTTTATAAAGACCCTAATATAGCCATTTTAGTGACCCAAACTAAGAAGCTATAATAACATTCACAACGTTCAATAAGAGCTCCAAGGGACAAGCAAATCATTTGAAGCCTTCGCCGAACAGCAAATATATGATCACCATGGAAACGCGGCGGAATGCAGCTGCACTTTGGGCAAGGTGCCGGACCGAACCGGCAAGGCTCTGGTTCAGAGACACTGTCGGCTGCTTCCTTTGATCAGCGGGAATAAGAATCAATGGGTGAGTCACCCCTCTCGCCTCGGCGATGAATTCCAGCCACCCACTCACTGATTGGGAGGGCTCAAGAGACGATGAAATTTCATGCACTTTATCAGGATAATAAGCCTTGTGGGGAAATGTATCACCGAGCATAATGCCGATGTCTGCCCCCATTTCACGGAGGAACATGAGACAGAGCTGAATGCACAATCATGCACGCACTCAGCTCAACATTCATGCACGCACACGCGCACCGGAGCATAGCATAACTACACACACACATACACGCATACACACACACGCGCACGCACACAAATGCACTGCAAAACAACTATCACATATGATTTAGGGAAAGGAAAACTGAGAAAGGCTATGCTCCCATTTTAGTAAGGCACAAATAGCATTGAAAGCAATGTCACATTCCCTTTGAGTAATGCAAAGAATCTCATAAGTTCTGTAATTGTGTTAAGTGAAAAAGTCATTGACTATCTGAAAATATCTCATTTGTTTCCAATAGACCCAACACTGCGTTTAGCCAAATGGTGGCTGTAAGCACATTCAAGAGTGAATCCGCTTTAAGCTTGGCGTGAACAACAGCTAACATTAATTTCCATGAAGTTCACACTCAGTGAAAACCATTATATCACTCTGCCTACAAAAACAAGTTTGCAGATATTGCAGTGAGTGTGATCTTCACTTGCCTTTGCAGAAGCCAGTTTGAAACTGGACATGCTGCAAATAGTTTTCTTATCCAGGGTTAATGCAACTGTCCACATCTGTCTGGAAACGAATGTCTCTGCAACATATGATAACCCCCCAACCTCTTTCTCCCTCAGCTGCTTGTCCGAGTATTGCCGTTTCAAATTTAGCAGGAATGCTACGTGTCCCAGATTGGTTTTGCGCAGATCTTGCACTGTTTAATTCCAGGGTGGCCTCTTTTGATATATATTTCAGGGACCTCATTAATCACATGTGATGTGACCTCTCTTTATTCCAGGGATTTGTAAAACCTAGAGGAGGAGTCAAAGGTCACAATGTAGCTTCCACAAAATCTAGTTTTCTAAAACAAAAATATATATATATAAGAAGTCTGGGGGCTTTGTTGCTGCTGCACTTGATTAGATAATTCTGTACACATTTGCTGAAAGATTTCTACCTCTGAAGATCTTTCTGGGGGCGTGTGAGGGCATTGCTTTGTCCTGTGATTATTTTTATAGGATGTTGTAGAATACATTGTAGAACTGGATATATTGTGAAGTGGTCCGCCATTTGCAATTGTAGGTAAGCGCACACTCGCTCATTCAAAAAAGGTGCGATATTTGATACCGCATTCAACAAATCGAGAAACAAAGATCTTTTATAATAGATCCCACATTTTATTGAACACAATAGAACTACTTTTTATAGTGTGGGGGAGTGAACAGCTGAGATCTGTAATCCAGAGATATGTGGCCTAAGAGTTAAGTGTGCCCCAGCTGAGATTAAACAATAACACACTAAATTATATGAACGCATGTTGTCCTAACATGCTTTCCTTATATACAAACGTACATACATGACTAAATTTGAAGATAATCTCCAAATTCAAGATTGCTTTTCAATGCTTACCTTATTCTATAATACTTAAGCATTTTATTAAAAGCTTCGTGTTACTCTGTGTCGGCAGGCTATAGCCAAGTACTAGTTCAATCCTATGGATGCAGCCTACACAGCCTTAAATTGGCTGCAATGCTGGCTCAGGGTCACATTTATGTTCCCCAGCCCTGGCTTAAACAATCAGGGATAGAATAAGCATGGTTATCGATGGAGAGGAAAGCTCTTGTCCTTGGGGGGCTGTCTCAGTGGGTAAATTACTTTGTAACAAGGCTTCTGGAGTGGAATGTGCAGAAGAATGACTTTTTGTGGAATGTAGAGCGCTTGGTACTGCTGTGTTTTTCATAAACAGAATTTGCTCTGAGCCCATTTTACTACGCCATAAAGAAGGACTTTGTCACGGCTTCCTGTTCTTATATTTGTCTTTATGCAGCCCCACTGTGCATTGTATTTCCCCCCAATAAAGTCCAAAGCCAGTGGGGACGGAAAAATACGGCCCGTCGACTGGGGGTCGGACCGCCTGGCCTCCCCGCTGCTTTAAATCTATCGCCGACCCACCGGGTCAAAGGGCGAAAGGCTGCTCGCCGTTTACGATGCAGCACAAATGCTCAGATCCCAAGGTGATTTCAGCAGGTCCTACTCCATCAAGGACGCGTGTTATTTATACGACCGCAGCCTTCGAGTGGCGCAAGCCAACCTGCCGGCACTGATGGGGAGGCTGAAATTGTGAGTTCCAGGATTGAATTAAACGGTAGATCAAGTGTGACAGGGCTGAGTGTTGTCATGGGAGGAAAGGAACAGCCTTTTTTATGAGGTCAAGGTTCTTATATCATAGATCAAACCCGTTGGACGGGGGAAGGGAGAGGCATAGGTGTATTGAACAGCCTTGAGCTCGCTGCCAATCTGGAAACGCACGGTGTCATGGTTAAGGACCTGGGTCTCCTTTCACGAAGGTAATATGGGGCAATTTCCAATCTCAAATGTAAATTATTGAAAAAAAATATTCTCTCACACTTCATTGTTACTGCAAACTCGTTTTCCTCTTGCAATTGGCCTGTAGAACAGTCGGCCTGTAGTTCCATTAAGCACCCGGGCCTTGCCAAAATTCTTTAAATTGAGAATGTGAGCATTGTTTGTCACAATATGTACTTTAATAACTTCTGTTGATTGGAATGTATTTTTTACAAATTATAATTATTGTCTGACTATACAGATCATATTATGAACAAATATGATACATTTGTATGGATATGGATAGTCATTATTGTTAATTGCATTTTTTTTCTCTTAGTTTATAGCATAAAATACCGGGACATGTTCTCAGAGAATTTATAGTGCTACACTTGCTGCCAATAAAAAAGGCAGGGGAATGAAGATTATTGCAGATCATCAGCAGATTTCATTCACAAGCGCTGTGCACGTGTTTTGCAAGATGTGTTGGCGGACCAAAATGGCGATTTCTTGTAAAATGAGACAAATTGATCGCACATATAGTGTATTAGCTTGAAATGAGCAAACTATAATATATTGTATATTACATTATACATGTAGCAATTAAAACTCTTTTTGGCGCTGTTAGATTGCAGGTTCAAGTCCAAACTCCTTAAAGGCACTGTCATTGTACTCTACAGCAAGGCCTTTAACCTGAATGGTTTCAGAGTTGTTTCAATATTCTGTTGTATAACTGGATAGTTTGCTGATCTGGATTAGGGTGTCCACTAACCAAATACATATTGCAAATAAAATGTTGTAATATGCTGCATGCTAAAAAGCCAATTATGGCAGTTGCATATTAAAAACTTCTGTGCATGGCGCGGTATACGTCAGAATCTGAAGCTTCTGAACCCTCTACCATTGGTGTGCCAGTGACCAGATATTATGGGATGTGGGGAATCAACTCCTCCATCAAAAAGCTTTTTACGGTAATTTAAAGAGTGAACTGGTGTCCCGTAGTTCTAGTCTGTGGAGTCTTTTACTTACGTGACAGATCAGGAAGCAGTCAAGAGTAAAAATAAATCTTAGCATCTTCTCTTTCATGATTATCCAATTCCGTGAGGACTTCAGAGAAATTGTACGGCAATTACCTGCCATTGCACCGACCTCTCTCTGGTAATACATTTTAATCATGTTTAATTGTATCACTGGAGTTCGGCAATAAAGGGAATTAGTATGGAAATGAAGCACAGATGATTATTAATACTTGCGATTATTACTTGATCACCACGGACGAAATAACGGCAGCGGGAGTGAGTGAAGGGTTTTGTGTCGGTCAGAATAGCCCATTTTCTGAAACTAACGCCTGGAACCCACCAGACGCGCAAGCGCACAGACGCTTATTGCGCGCGCAGATTTGAGCAGAACTGAACCCACTAGACGCGCAAAGGCACAAACGCTTTTATTGCTTTTTCGGAGCGCATTCCGTGAATGACAGGAGACGCGCTATACAAACAAACAGTCTACATTCCGGATTTGTCAGCTTCGCTTAATAATGGATCAGTAAATATTGCTATTACATATGTCTTACTGCTTGACAGGTTAATTAAAATGAAAACGTGCATACTGTCAATATATAGTACATGGGAAAATAGTACACATGAATCAGACCAACAAACAAGTCTTCACTGGCTGGCAGCAAATGGCCTACTTTTGATTTTTACTTCGTAGCCTATAGCTAATGTAATTATGTCATTATAACGAAATCAGTTGAGTGATTACCTTATCTCGCAATATTAATATAGTAGTTTTTTTGTTTGTTTCAATACGAGTTGTAAACATGAGGAAGGCAATTACGGTTTACCTCTTGCTCCAAATGCTCCTGAGGAGGAGAAGAATGTGGGTAGCTACACCCCATGAACTGCTTTGATCACACTTTTGATTATATTAAAACAAATATCTAAACTATATAGAATGTTGTTTTTTAAAAGCTAAATGTAGCAAACGAGACAATGCCTCCTTTATAAAGTCCGTTTAATATTATTTATTTATTTAAGACAGTAATCAACATGTTCTAAACATTTAGCAGAATTAGCAGCTATTTTGATTATGTAGTACCTGTGTATTGTGTATGTATGTATACTATAATAAAGAAAAAGCATTATAAAACGAGAATAACTGGTTATATGCAAAATGTATGACTTGATTTAACTTCATTCATCCCACAATGGACAATGGTGATTGTCTCTGTTCCCATTTTCATTAGGGCCTATATTAAAATATAATATGTATTAAAATAATTTATAACAATTGTAAAACTATTAGTAGGTTGAAAAACATTAAAATGTGGTGATATAATGCAGATATTGAACATATTCAATGTATTTCTATGAGATTGCGCATGCGGATGGCCAGAAAATTCAGAAAAATCAGCTCCACGCCCGCGAGCCGTCCGCCCGCCTGCCGTGCGTGCGTGGCCGGTGAGAACCGCGGCAATTCGTTAACATGGGAGCGGAAGTGAAGCGCAGCAGTGCGCGTGTGCGTGCGCTTGTGCTTGCGCATCTGGTGGGTTCTAGGGGTAAGGCTATGAGCTACCCTGCCCTAACACCGAACAAAGTGGAACGTGCAAGTTAGTTATACAATTATATATATATTTTGGCACCGTTTGTAAAAGCAATACAACATAAATGCATTTATATGGATTCAAAATGAAAGGTTTCTCTCCTTTAAACTGTGGAACTTTGGATTTACTTTGCCAGCAAAGAGCTGTAATACATTAATGTCAATCTGCGATTTTAAAATGCGCTCCTGTTTGGCGCATACACTCAGCTGGTTGGGCATGCAAACTCATACCGGCTCATTTGTGTAATTGTCTTCCTTTTGGAGCCTGTGTCCTTTTGACTGTGCTCCTTGAGGTAAAAGATAGCATTATTTTGGTTCAGCTATGGTTTCAGCTATGGTCTTGTGCGACCGCCCTTCAAAAGACAGCGGAGCGCAAGTCGCTCCTTAATCCCAGAAGAGATTGACTGCTTAATATTCCTGTGACCTCAGCTTCTGGCGCAGGCATGGCTGCCTCCCAGTTCAATGTTCTTTTCTGTTAATCGTGATAAGAAACCCTCTAAACAAGTGTTCAAGTCTCTCTTCAACCCGGGAACAAAAATCACTGAACAAAATTACAACTTAATCCTCTGTTGTTGACCTTTGAAAGAGAGGGCTTTTATATTTAACTTTTGATCACGTCTCCATTGGAGTGAGAATAAACCATAAGCAAAGTGCAGCCTTTAAAGTCTGTCACCTAGAGACAGCCCCCAGGATGTGAGAGAAGATATATATCCCCATTTTATTTGGATGGGCTGAGATCAAGCGCAGAGCAGAAAATGAGCCTATCCAGATCATTTACAGTTCACTGAATTTGTGCAGCCTTGTCTCCCGGTGACAGACATATTGAGTCCGTGTTTGAGCTCTGGAATACCGTGTTCAATTTAAGACTAGAGAGAAGTTAAGAACAGGGAGCTTTAAAGGTAGGCAACAACTTATCCAATTGATTTTTCAGCGGAATTCTTATCACACCTACAGCTATTGCTGCGTGTTCGACTTCTATCCTTTGATGAGGAAACCAATGTCTGCACCCAGTGGAATAAACATACTTCCAACAACGTAAAAATCTTAAACTTTGATGAAATGGGCCATGTGAGATAGCAGACTTAAAGGGTAAGTTCACTATTTTGGACCTTGGACCCTATTTGCGGTCTGTCTTCCATGAACCTGACACATTGAGTCCATTTTTTCGCTGATCGGTCCAGTATTGAGTTCGCTACAGATTTCCTGTAGGCTCTCACTGGGCTACAATAGAAGTCAACGGGGCAATTATAAATGTTATGGAAAAACAACGATAAATGTGCTTTCATGTACAATAAATGAGACGGGAAGCTCAGGGTGTATTGTTACCGGTCTCAGTATGCTCTCCTGTGAAATGTATCTCAATCCGAACATTTTTACGTGCTTGGCATGGCTTGGAAGTAAGCATTTCTCTGTTGCTTGTTTTCGCTGCTCCCGCGGAGTACTATGTGTCGGGGGTAGGGGACCGGGAAGGTGTGCCGGCCGTTTACAAAACTATCTAGGTGAGCAGTCTGCGTTTGTTTACCTGCAGCAACGTAGGCTACACTTTCCACAATAAAAATTTGGATGATGGATTACTATAATGATTACGAAGACGAAGAATTCGATTGTGACTGGCGTTACTGGCTACAGATTTGAGCCAGAATACACGGACACGGAACTACAAGAGATGGATGATAAGAGAGCAAGAGAAGAGAGAGAGGCTGAAGTTGCGCAGGTAATGTTATCCGAAGTCAGTGCGAGGTAGTGCGGTCGGAGAAATAGTTCTGTTTCAAATGGAACTGTTGTTTCAACGTTCGGTTTGCGTTGGCGATAGCCTACATTTCACAGGAGAGCATACTGAGACCGTAAGAATACACACTGAGCTATAAAAGCACATTTATCGTTGTTTTTCCATAACATTTATAATTGCCCCGTTGACTTCTATTGTAGCCCAGTGAGAGCCTACAGGAAATCTGTAGCGAACTCAATACTGGACCGATCAGCGAAAAAATGGACTCAATGTGTCAGGTTCATGGAAGACAGAGCGCAAATAGGGTCCAAGGTCCAAAATAGCGAACTTACCCTTTAGTTCAATAATGTTGTGTTCTGTCTCTATGTAAGATGAGGTAATAATCAAAGAGATTTTCCACTTCTAATGGGACACCAATTTCCAGTACAAGTACAGACCTAAATATTGCTTTGTTCTCAATGGTATGGCACTTTGAAGAATGCGTCAATGCAGGTGTAAATCTTCTCCAGTCAATCTTCTTTCTTCGAATGAGGAAATCTGGACACACAACGCAAACTAAACAATAAACACTCAAAACTCTGGCATTTGTTTTTTATAAAAATGAAATCTCTTTATTGGTGGCTTGATGATCCAAACTGCATAAATAACAAAATTACGCAATATGCAGTTTAGAGGTGGACACACAGGAACCAACGCAATGAACACTTCCAGCCTTTCACCCAGGGCGATTTTGTTTCCTTTTCTGCCAGCTTCAATACCAGAACCTATTCACACCCCGTCTCACCCTAAGCCTAAACAAGATTCAAATAGGATCAAATTCCATAAAAGGATTGCTGGGATATGCACTGCTTAACACCACCTCCAGAGAAAGAGATAAGACCATGTCCCCTTTCTGAAAGGTGGTCACATGACTGGGATTGTACCAGTGCCTACATTTCCCATAAGGCCACGGGAGGACTGTGAGGTCAGTTGATGATGAAGCTGGACAAGGGAAAAGAATACTGGGGATTTAAACAGTCTGTTGGCCTGTCTTGGGTTCTGCACATAACTGGACCTTTGCTTGTACAAAGAAAAACCAGCAGTGAAAATGCTGGATCTAAATTGCACTCATTTCACCAACAGAGACAGTTTACAATCACCCATCTAAAATAATAAAAAAGTAATTTACCAGCTGACTGCATTTTCCTTAAATTATTCAGACTTCTGTGGCTATGAAAAAAGACTTGCTAATTACATCATGTCATAATGAGTTTTTTTCCTTCTTCTTCAATTAACACAGTTAAAACAGGTGCCATCTTAAGACAATTTAATTCAGGAGAAAAAAAGTAAGTCTCGAATAGATAGAAATATGAAGTAAATTTACAGCTTCAGTCTTTTTAAGTATTGCCTTTTTAAAATATTTTTCTCAAAATGTAGCATAATTTTAGTGTGCTTCCTGGCGAGATTAACTTAAAATCAAAGTGTTAGCTTCAGCCTGTGTCCACATGGTTGTCTGTAGGCCTGCACATCTACTGTAGTTTCATGGAAAAGGTGAGTCCTCTCCAGGACTGACATGAGGAAACTGGGGGAAACTGCACCCCAGCCCCAAGGGCCTCTATGTGATAAGGGCCTCCATTTTCCCTACTCTGCTACCATTGCCCTTTACTCCACACTTTTACTATGTGGCAAGAGTGTGGCTCCTGAACATGGTAAGAGAGGTTGCATTACACAGACAGGCAGACAGACAGATACACACACACACACACAAACACACATATGATCGCTCTCTCTCTCTCGTGCCCAGTGTCATCTCAGGGTAACATATTTGATGAATGAAGGTGAGATGGAGGAATAGTTATAAATAATAAATTACTCTACGATAGAAATGATCTAGGGCGGAACCCCCCCCCCCCTCCTCCAAATTAATGGATAGTGGTCCCCAAGAGATTAAATGATTGATGATTTCCATTCATTCTCCAGAGAGTGAAGCAAGTCAAATGGGAACTGCTGCTCTAGAAATACAACTGTTCCCACAGCCTAAAAACAAAACAAAGTCAAACAATAAAAGCATTCTGCCCATGTCTGCACTTTGTAGTAGTTGCACCACTGTGGAGGTCATGTGACTTGAAGCACTGGCATTCCACTAAATCTGTGCTGTATGCCTACTACACGTCACTTGAAATTTCACAACCACCAAAGGGGCTGGCAACATTACTATTAAAACAAGCTTTGGGGAAAATCACAGACAGAGGGGAAGTTGAGTTACCTGTGTTTGATAATACAGCCCTGCCACTGAGAAAAAGTTAGTATGATTTTTGTGGGTTTTCCCCAGATATGCTGAAGAGACTGAAATGAGTGTGGTTCGTGGAATACATCATTAATCTTTCCATACAGAACACCACAGAAAACTGGTTTAAAAATCACATAAACCACAGAAAAGAGATATTCAAAAACAATATCTTCTTTTCATCGATGACGAGAAGCTATGAAATCGCAGATAGTTTTTTTTGGCAGCTCTCCTGGTCATACTGTTCACTGCCACATTTTCTCACAGTTACTGTCCTGTTAACATGAGGCATGCTAACATTGTCTCTGTTTCATGATTGGAATTTTGCTCATTTTTAAGCAAATAGCTCCACTTTTTTCCTTTTCTTGACATTCGGTTCCTTTCGTCTTCTTCCCTTCCATGGGGATCTTAACCCTTGTAAATAGCTCTGTGCTGTTTCTGGAGCTCTGTGGTTTTACCACCCCTCTATTCCTGAGGGGCTTGGAGCACGATGCTCAGAAGGCTCTGCAAGGGATTGTGGGTGCCCGCTTTGGCCGCCGGGCGGGGCGCCTGGGGCACGGCTCAGGGGACGTGGAAAAAGCCGGGGCGGTAGCGAGCGTCATGAAAGTCAGCGGGGCCGCTCACGGCAGAGACGCAGCCTCCTCCCCCGTCCCCCTCGCGGTCTGTCCGCACGTCTGTCTCTCTGCCTGCTACCACCTGTTGATGATGTGGTTCATATAGTCCTCGGTGGGCAGGCGGGCGACTTCCTCGCCCCCCTCTTCCTTGGTTAGTTCGGTGCGGATCCGGAAAAGGGGAAACTGGGCCTGGTTCCGGAGCCTCTGCTCCCTCCTGTCCAGTTGGCGCTTGTACTGGTAGCGCTGCTGGAACAGGTCCTTGGCGTAGTCGTACAGCTGCATGTCCAGCTCGTTCAGCTCCTCGATGCGCAGGATGGTGTCGTTGTCCACGTCCACGCCGGCCGCCCGCGTGCTGTTGTACTGCATGAACGGCCGTATGAAGCGGAGGTGGAAGGTCCTCTCGAACAGGTACTGGGTCTTGCGCTGGAACTCGGTCAGGCCGAAGAAGGCCATGTCGCGCAGGTTCTTCTTGGCCGACTCCAGGAGGATCTGCGAGCGCTTCTTCTCGGGGACGAAGGACATGTTGTAGCAGCCCACCAGGCTGAGGTCGGCCAGCATGCGCACCTGCCGGTTGTTGGCCAGGTTGTAGGGGCAGTCCATGAACTGCGGCAGGGTGCAGCCCGACCAGTCCGTGCCCTCGTAGCAGGCGGGCAGCTCCTCGGGCGTGGGTGTGCGCCCGTCGCACATGTGCAGAGACGTTTTCCAGGTGGCGCCGCGCTGCACGTGACGCCACTCGCTCAGGTAGCGCGACACGGGGTCCCGCAGCAGTGTGATGTAGTAGAACTTCCTGCGGGAGAGGGGAGAGAGAAGAGAGAAAATGTGATCAGTAGTGAAGATGCTGCTAGATTGTAAGAAACACCATTTTACAGTGGATCCCGAGGTCCTTTACTCCATTATATCCTGGAGAGTCACAGGATCTGCTGGTTTTCATTTTTACTCTGCACTGGTTTCAGATTTAAATATAAAAGAAAATCAGCGACCACGTGACTCTCCACTCTCCAGGGATGGGGACCTCTGCTCTATATTATTATCCCAAATAATATTGGTCCGATTATTCTGTTCTGGTAATTTATTATGCGCTTATGAAAGAACTGCAGAAATTATTCAATTTTTCAAAATGTTTTGTTCCGTGGTTGTTCTTGTTTGCTGTTTGAATGCGATGCACGCTGTAGTCGCCACTGCTGAGTTCAGCTTAACTATTTTTTGTAGTTCTTTTCACCTAAGCAAGATATATTACTATTTTTTAGCTTTCCATTTAGTTCATTCGACTTTATTTTTTCAAATGAATCCGGTTCGGGAACAGTTCTTCGACCTCAGAAATAATCATTGAATTATGAAGGTAATTGATGACGGCGTCTACTGCAGGCTTGTGTTGTGTTAGTACAAGTTCTGCTGTCAGACTGAACATTGATGGATTTTGTAGAAAGTGTCAACATAATCTACAATTGGCGCAGAAGGTAGCAAAGCTAGAGACCTGCATACGGACACTACATAAGATCCAGGAGCTTGAGGTATTGATAGAATCTGGACGCTAGAGTAGGCAGTGCATCCTTCCCACCAGCATTCTTGCATCAGGACGATTTCGTCAAGGTTCAAAAGAAACGCAGTTGTTTCCCTCAGGCTGCTAAGCACCACAACACTCACATTTCCAATCGATTCCCCCCACTCAGTAAAACACCTACAGAGAAAGCTCTTATTATGGGGGATAGTATTCGTTGAAACATGAGCGCAGAGTCACGACCACAGGAGGATGCTTGCCTGGTGCCAAAGCTACCGACATTGAAGCAAATTTGAAGGAGCTGGCTAAACGTAAATGTAATTTCTCTAGGATCGTCATTCAAGTCGGTTCAACTGATGCGCGACAATCGGCCTCAAGACAATCGGACATCACCAAAAGTAACTTTGAATTGGTGTGTAAGCGGGCAAGAAAGAGTCGGGGAGTAATATGCTCTGGCCCACTCCCAGCCTGTAGGGATGGATTAGGTCTACAGTACTCATGTTGCTGAATTGGTGGTGGTCTGTATGGTGCTTATTATGGTTAGGTTTTGTGAATGATTGTCAGTATCCATGCTTTCCCCAAAAAATATTGCCAAACTCAACCCGAGCTGGAGAGGTGCTCTTGTCCTTTCTAATAACGTAGCTGCTAGTCTTAGTGAGGAACGTTTCTGAAATACTATCAGGGCGCTGGCCAGGCTGCAGACATATAACCCTATATATATATACAACAATTAACCCTATATCTGCGCGTTTCTCAGAACCTGACATATAGATACACAGCCCTATGTTGATATCTGCAAGGTGTGTTAGCGATTAGCAGAAGCATATATCCCATTCCTCCAATGGCTAGTGCACATGAGTCATAAATGTATTTTTTATCAATTTTTTAGCAATCTACCCCACACATACCTGCTAAACTAAACCTTGCCATGGTATTAATATTGATAACATTACTGTTAAAGTTCACCATGTTGCTGATACGTTTCGTAAAGAATCGATCCTTAAATTTAGTTTACTGAAAGCAAGATTTCCCGCTCCTAAATCGGATTTTGTTAACCAAGTACTCACAGGTTATAACCTTAACATGTTATATTTCACTGAAACCTGGCTCAGACCTAATGAGTATGTAGCACTCAACCTTTAGAAGAGTAGGTTTTTTGGAATGTTTTTTTCAAAATTTTAAGTCTAGAACTCCACTGCTTTCCAATAGTGATTGTTAGATCAACATTCTAAATCACATATTTTGTACACCTTAAAGGGTTAATGAGGCATCTGTTGGGTTACCTAAGCACTCAAACGTCATGCCCATCAGGCAGGGGCGGTGGAGTTGCAGTCACTTATCAGTCCACCCAGATGTTAATCCCTAAATCTGGAAGTCAGTTTTCCTCATTCAAATTTCTTACGATGAACTGTGTACAGTCAGACTTAGCTCAAGCAACCTATTGCATGCATTATTTTGTCTTGGCGTCACCCAGGACTGCCACCTCCAGATGCTTCATGCCACCCATCCTGAACCAATCAGATGGGCTGGTAATTGACCTGACCATGTTTCTTGACCTTGTTCCTGTGAACCCACACCCTGAGCCGTCCAGAGGAGGATGGGCTCCTCCTTTTAAGTATGGTTCCTTCCAATGTTTCTTCTTACAAGAGTTTTTCCTTGCCCCTGTTAACGCTGACTTACGTTATGGGGGGGCAGGACCAGGGTATATTGTGAAGCATATTGTGATACATTCTTTGTTAAAATCGCCATATAATACATAAAATTTTGATTGATTGGTTGATTAATTGATTGTTAGCACAGCTCACAGATTTTAGACTCAAAATTTTTTTTAGATCAAATCAAATTCAAATCAAAATGTATTTAAATAAGTTTATAATGCATTTTTGACAATATGCTTCACAGAAAACCCTGGCCTAAACCCTCACAAGAGCAAGCCTAAGTGACAAGGAAAAACTCCCTGGATGGCAGATAGGAAGAAACCTTGGAAGTAACCAGACTCAAGGAGGGGGAGCCCATCCTTCTCTGGTCAGCCAGGAAGTGTAGGTCTTAAGGACCAACATGGTTAATAGGCCAATGTTGACATTAATGGAATTAGCAGCAGCTAAGTGACAGTATTGCATGAACAGGGTGTGTACCTTGTGACGCTAAACAGATTGTTCACTGCTTTTCATTTCTGTGTTCCATATGCACTGTGCATAGAAACCGCACCACCCGTTCAATACAAAGAAAATTCCCTTCTAATTCAGGACTTCTTGCATGGTCACGATAGCATTGTATCATAATTCGTAAAATGCTCCGATGCCTCGGATGTCCACAGGTGCATATGAGGGATGCCACCAAGCAGGGAAGAGGCCTAATCATAATCCTGGGGTCGGCAGAGTGTGTCAAGATAGCTTTATCTCCAACTGAACTCTAAGTAATTATGTTCAATTTAGCCGCTAATGGAAAGCGGATCTGGATTTGACATCTCTTTGATGCTCACATATTTGAAACACAAATTATTTCTTGGTTCAGTATGTCAATTAAAAAATTACCTTCAAATTGTTTTTGTTCATTTGTGCTCCTTCAACACTTTGGCAATAGACGTCGGTATTCAGGCCGATTATTCTGAATGGGCTATTCAATTGATTTTTATTGAACATGAAGCAATAACCAATTAAGCTTACATGAAGTAGACCAACGTTTGTTCAACAGAGATATTCACTAATGGTAGGTTGAAGCTTTTACTTTGTACCATGTCACTCTTTGTGCTAATATTTAAAAAATACCTAAAACCAGAGATACAATTCAGAATTTAACCTCTCAAACTACCCAATGAAAATCAGCTGTGGATCCTTAGCTCAAGGGTCAGAAAAGGGCTCCTCTTGCCTTTAGGGCTAGCAGTCAGCACGCTCACCGGAGGTTGAATCCTCCATAGCAGCTTAACCGGTTTTGTATTAACCTGCTTCTATACCGTATAATCAGAAATGCGATTCTGTGAGGCTGAGCGCTACCCAACATTGCACTTGTCTGAATGCATTATTTGGCACATCGAAAGCCTAGCAATAAAGTTGATGGCCTTGTTATAAGGAGAATCCAGCTTTTCTCTGCTGAAGATTCTGCATACAGGTGTGCATAAACAGGACAAAAAACAGTCAAAAAAACTACACAGCAGTTACTCAAGATGTCTGCTCATTCTTCATTTATCTAGTCAGAGCCAATTTATGGCAGATTAGTGTATAAGGTATATGAGTGGCTGTGCTACTCTCTTTTAAAGCTTGACTTTATCACACAATGCCCCCCTGCAGTATGGACTATTCCTGTCCTTGGACCTAAGTATGATATACCTCTTTATTCATGAGGAATTAGTCCAGCTACAAACACCCTCTCTCTGAGTCTCTCTCTCTCTCGCTCTCTCTCTCTCTCACACACACACACACACACACACACACACACACACACACACACACACACACACACACACACACACACACACACACACACACACACACACACACACACACACACACACACAAAAACTATTTTGTTATAAATAAACTATAACTGTTTTGTCTGTATATGCTGCCACTTGGAAAAATTATTTGTGATCATGGAGTGAATTTTCATTGTTATGCTGATGACACTCAGTTATATTAATCTGTAGCGCCAGATGATACTGATGCCCTAGATCCCTTGATAAATTGCCTATCCAGCATTACACAGTGGATGAGTAAAAATTTCCTCAAACTAAATGAAGATAAAACTGAAATTCTTATAATTGGTACAAATGCACAAAGAGAAAAGATATTAAGCAAATTTGGAAGTCTGGCTCTACAGAATAAGCCTGAAGTAAAAAACCTGGGTGTTATTCTTGACTCTGAGTAGGATTTTAAATCACATATCAACAATGTTACAAAGATTGCCTTTTTTCATTTAAATATATAAGAGTTAGACCCTACCTCTCACTGGAAGATGGCAAAAAGTTGACTTTGTATTCTCTCGCCTAGATTATTGCAATGCACTCTTTACTGGATTACCTAAAAAAACTATTGATAGGCTGCAACTTGTACAAAATGCAGCAGCCAGAATTTTAACAAAAACCAGGAAAAGAGAACACATTACACCAGTTCTAGCCTCATTGCACTGGCTCCCTGTAACATTGAGGATTGATTTAAAAATTATTTTACTTGTTTATAAGGCCCTAAATCAGGGATCTCAAACTCCAGTCCTGGAGGGCCGCTGTGTCTGCTGGTTTTTGTGATTTCCTTTCAATCAGCAGCCAATTTAGGCCTTGGGAACAAGGTGTGCAGACTCTTTAGCCAATCAATGACTTAAATTAAACACTTAAGTGCAGGAACACATCGGAAACCAGCAGACACAGCGGCCCTCCAGGATTTGAGTTTGAGATCCCTGCCCTAAATGGTTTAGCACCTTCATACCTCTGTGATTGCTTATCTAAGTATGTTCCAAATCGTTCCCTTTGATCGTCTAGTGCTGGCTTGCTCAATGCCCCAAAAATGAATTACAAAAAGTATGGTGAAGCAGCTTTCTGTTCTTATGCACCAAAGGTTTGTTGATAGTTTTAAGAAACAGCTCAAAACCCATTTTTATGATCTTGCTTTTAATTAATTCAACCTTTTATTTTTTTAATACCATTGTTATTATGTTATATTTGTTTTATATTTCTTATACTTGTTTTATGCTTTTTATATCTTAGGATTGTTTTTATCATTATCAATTTATTTTATTACTATTATTATTTTCTTTATCTTTATAAATTTAATTTATATTTTTAATTTCATTTCTACTATTATCATTATCAATTTTTATTATCTTTTAAAAAAAAATCTTATCTTAATACCTGTGTCATTTATTTCTATTGTTGCTCTTGTAAAACACTTTGAGCTGCATTTTATGATATGAAAGGTGCTATATAAAGTTTATTATTATTATTATTATTATTATTATTTTTACGGTGCATACGGATATCAAACAAGAGGTGGGTAGATGCTAGTAACAGGTGAGTGTTTCTCCACTGCCAGAATTGTGAGGAGAGGGGTCCAGTCCTCATGTCTTCACATAGTAGGTGTGTATTCAGGTCACGTGGCCTCATAAACCATACAAACCAACATACACAATCACAAGCAAACGCAAGCTTTTGCACAGATCCTGCACATTCCCCCGCACTCCTTTCAGGAAGTCTTACTGACAGAGTCCTCTCCTCAATCTCTTTGCAGCCTCCTTAGAGACCCGCCAGTGAACGGAAGCGGGCTCCTTTAACAGACGCGGCCGTCTGATCAGCCGTCGCTTCTCAAGGCATCATTTTTCATATTTGCCAGCTCGGCGTGTGTATGATTAATAAAACCCTCCATAAGGCACGGCACGGAGAAAGACAGGAGAGAAAGGGAGGGACGGGGACAGAGCGGCGTGCAGAAAAAAAGGCAGCAACAGTTAGGAAGAGAAGGAGGAAAAGAGACGGAAAGACTAAAAAGAATAAAGAGAGGGGACAGGAAGGGAAAAAAAAAAAAAACCTTCATTCCAGACTGCACAGCGACTCCAAAATCCTGATTTATGTCGGAGCGCTGGAGAGAAACCGTGGGGGTTCTGAACCGGGCTGGGTGAATAGAAGGAAAATGTGAATGACATAAAATATTACTGCCAGACAATTTGGGAAAAATTGATTGCGGATTTCCGCAACAGACAGACTAAACAAGGCCCTGCGGAACTCGAAAAAAACAAAACAAAAACAAGTTCAAGTTCACTGGGATCAGCACAAAAAGGGTGCACTAAATCCGGCCTCTGGCTTTTCTGCCAGGGCAGATTGCCATCAAATCTTCAAACTCGCATGCACTGTGTTGTCAGGATAGGAGCTGTTCCCTGATCTCAAGGCCACTCCGCCGTCTGTTTTTCCGGCACGACGAGCGCACGGTGTTCTCGAAACGCTGCCGCAGTGTCGTGGCAACGTAGAAAAAGTTGCCGACACGTTACGTCACGGTGGTTTGTTGTTGTGCAATGCGTTATGGGTTTCGCGTTATGGCGGGAGAGAGAGGGCGCCGCGGCTCAGTCTAACGGGAGGAGGGGGGGGACTGCTGGGGGAAAAAACCATAAGAGAAGGGAACTTTTGATGAATGCGAGAGAGCCTAGGGGAATCGGAGCGGGGGGGGAAGCGACTAGATAATGGCGATCATGGCCAATTCTGTCAACGTCAGGCCCGATACGCTGAGCTATCTGCCTGGCTTTCCCCTGTGTCACCTCAGCCCCCCCCCACCCCTCACCCCCCACAATTCAGGCTGACAGCAAGAGGCATGACGTTCAGGTCCGAAGCCGACGCTTCCTGGCTTTCTCTGCTGAACACCCTTTACGAATACCACAAGATAGATTGTTCCCTAAAATACATGGTGGAGGGCAATGCTATGACTTCCCACTGCACCCCCAAGAAGAGTTCTTCCGTCACCTGCTAGGGGGTTCAAATTCCTCTGACAGACCCAGGTTATGACTGGACCTTATAATTGCCCATATCTGAAGAAATGAATGAGTTTTCTCCACAGAGAGGTCCCTGAAGTCCCTGAGCCAGGCTGAGTTCAGCGCTCCCTCCCCTATACCCTACCTTCCCTATCAATCAATCAATCAATCAATCAATCGCTCACTCGTTCCCTCTATTGATTCAATACATTATCACTCTCTCCTTTTCATTTAGACACAGGTAGGGCATGCAGCTCCTCTCTTCCCACTACCTTACCTTCACTCTTTCCCTCTTTCAACCGATCTATTGATCAATACATTATCACTTTCTCCTTTTCATTTAAACACGGGTAGGGCATGTCACTCCACTCTGTCTCTTTCTCTCACACACACACACACATCCCCCCTCTCCCCTTCCATAATTACAGGTACAGCGCATACAGTAGCTTCCTCCAGAGCATGCGAGGGAGGGAGGGGCCTGCCCGGGCTCAATCTGCAGCCATGACAACGGGAAAGGGAGCAGAGAAGCACGGGGACTGACTTCTTTACGTAACCCAAGAAAGCACGCGCTCGATTCGCCGCCCTATTAACTGCCGAATTTCCGCCGGGAGAGATTTGCGGGATCTTGGCGTTGGGCCGTCCGCCACGCCAGCCCATTCAGACCCCGGCGGTCTGATACGCACAGGGGCTCCCGGGTTCAAGCCGCCAGACTGCTTGGCCGACACGACAATAGGACGCGCGGTTGGACACTCCGACTGGGTGACTTTAGCTCATCTCCTCTTTAAAGCCATCTGGAGGACGAGGAAAAAGGCCCTTAATGAGAAGGAGTAAACAGGGATGACTCCGAACAATGCATTTGACTTTCCTTGTTTGTCGAGGAACAGATGGCGATTCGTTGCCTGGGAAGAAAAAAAAAGAGAGATAAATCTCTCGTCTTTGTCTCAGCTCAATGCGAGCTGCGGGTGTTGGAGTGGCCACAAGATGGCAATAGATACAAGCGCTTGTCTGACCCGGTGTCTGACCGCCATCTGTTAATTAATGTCTTCCTGGTTATTAAACAGACGCACATTTATGTCATCTTTCATTACAAGCATTTTGACTGTGCACAAACGCTCAAGAACAGACTATATTTATTAACGGTAATGCAATTTTTCATTGACAGGTGATCAAAAAGGACCAACACAAATATTGCATTTTACAGCGTGTGTACTGCGGTTCTATATATGTATTTTACCTTCCCAGGCTAGAACGGAGAAACACAAAGGGCAGCGCAGTGCCATTTCAGCGACAGATTTGCACTGGATTCATCTCAAAAGCAATCTGTAGAATAATGTGGTTGTAGATCAGTTTGAACTTGTTCAGTAGAGGAGGTGAGTGTCCATTCACAGAATGCACTCTGCACTGTTCCATTACAGAATAATGTCCCATTATGGACAAATAACTGACAACAGCCCTTGATGTTTTGCACGGGCCTTACGTATTTTGCGCACACCCATTTTGTTTGGAACACCCATTTTGTTGGAACACCCACAGCATCTGCCGCACGCTACTGTACTGAGCCACAGCAGGGGGGGTCTGCTACCAGAATGCCTGTAAATGATAGGGGAAGCGAGTGAGAGAAAATGGAGGAGCGACAGTAAAGATAACAAGGGGGCTGAGAGAGGAAATAACACACAGGAAGAGAAAGAGAGGAAATAACACACAGGAAGAGAAAGAGAGGAAATAACACACAGGAAGAGAAAGAGAGGGAAATAACACACAGAAAGCGAAAGAGAGGAAATGACACACAGGAAGAGAAAGAGAGGAAATGACACACAGGAAGAGAAAGAGGAAATAACACACAGGAAGAGAAAGCGGAAATACACAGGAAAATAAAGAGGAAATAACACACAGGAAGAGAAAGAGAGGAAATAACACACAGGAAGAGAAAGAGGAAATAACACACAGGAAAAGAAAGAGGAAATAACACACAGGAAGAGAAAGGAGAAGCACAAAAGAAAGAAATATCTGCCTATTGAGCGCGTCCGAGTTGTGTGTTGGACTTTTTTATTTTTTTTAAATGGTGTGTAAAAACCGGCGGATCAATAGGAACAGCTCTAGGTCTCAGAAATGAATTATTTGCTTGACCCTTAAGCGGTTTTATTTTTTATTGACATGGGGGACGAAGCAGGGCACTGTGTGTGAAAGGAGGACATGTACGGCAGAGATAGAGAGACCGGCAGAGAGATAGAGAGAGAGAGAGAGAAAAGGAGAACAGCTTGGTTGTTCCACTCTGCCTGTGGTGTACAGGGAATGGGGCACAATGCTGGCATAAGCACATCTATGAGAGGAGAGGGTTTGGCTCTTTCATCTCTGCACGCTGCCCCACACCAAGCTAAACACCACCAACAGGGTGAAATATGGCAAACCGCTGGCAAGCTGTGGGAAGGGCGATTCGGACAGGGATTGAGAAGGTGAGAGGGTGTGGCTGGAGGGCAGTCAGGGGTGTGGTCAATATGGGGGGGGGGGGCAGACTGCAGACTAAACTTCCTCGTCCTCTTTTTAAATCCTTGTCTTGCTCTCAGCTCCTTTCTCCGTTCTGCAATCTCTGTTAACACCCAAAGCGCCACCGTCGGATGTTCTACGACACCACCGCCTTCCCAGAATCCTGTGCGTTTTCCTGTGCTGAGAGGAACTTGGAGGTCTGAGCAGCATACGTCCGTGTCTGCGTATTACAGCCTTGCAGCCTCATTTGCCCAGTCTGCATCCCAGTCAGCCTGTATTAATAATCCATCCCAGAGTGGCCTGGAGAGCTCTTCAGCGAAGCCGCAGGCCTGCGCACTGCTACCGGTGACTAATTCGGTAATGCGCGTACCACGAGCTGGCGCCCTGGGCGGCCCAAAGCCACAGAGTGCCCCTTATGTCTTTATGACACAGAACATGAGTCCAGAACAGTGGCCCATCGATCAGTCAAATGGCATGATCTGATATATCGCTGTGAACAAAAGGACGGTCGCAGCTCTTCACAGATCACGGTCCATATAAATTACATTTGCGAGACTCATTCGCTCACATGAGAAATGGTAAAGATTAAAGGTTGCCTGTTCCGTCTGCCTGCCTGTAGGATTCGGGCTAGCAACTCTTGGACAGTGCTCTCATGGTGTACAAGTTTGTGTGTGTGTGTGTGTGTGTGTGTGTGTGTGTCTGTCTGTCTCTGTGTGGTTATCTATAAATACAGAAATTGCTACTCTGTGCCTCCATTTCCTCCGCGAGAAAAAAAAAAAAAAACCCATCATCTGATATTTATGAGTCATTCTCCGGTGCCGTAAACAAACGCTAAGGAATAAAGGCGGAGGAGGCCAGAGATGACGACCTGTGGAGCCGCGGCTGACACTCATCCCTCATCTCAGCTGGAGGCGACCGGAGTCCCAGACGAGACAGGACCCGGCAGTCTCATCTCGTCAACACACTGCAGCGCCGGCGCGACCCGGGTTCCCGTACACACCGCGTCGGCGCCCCGCGATTAGATCTGCTTCAGGCGGCGGTGAGCGCGCCGCCCGCCCCGCCCCGAAACATGAATATCAATGAAGAGACGTGCCCAAAGACGGGCCGTCGGTTGCCGTTCGTGAGCATTCATAAGATGCGTCAAATTGGGATGTTTTTCGGGCAGATGTCCCGAAATTCCGATGGCCACGGCTGTTCCAGAGAGTGGTTCGGTGGGCTTTGTTTCCTCGAGACCCCGGCAGCGCGGACGCATGGGTTAACGCGTGCGTGGAAACGCTGATGTACGTGCGAGCCCGCTCGCACACGCTGAGTGAGCAACCCACATAGAGCCTGGTACTCGGCTTCATATTCTGAACGGTGAGCAACCCACATAGAGCCTGGTACTCGGCTTCATATTCTGAACGGGAAATGTTCCGTCTCCCTTCCGATGATGCTGAAACGCACGCTTGTGAAATATCCATGATCCAGCGTAGTACCGGCAATGTTCTGCACTGTAACACCAGTGCCAGAAACGGAAGGTGCGGCTGCTAGGACGCAGAAGGAGCGAAGCAGATGTGGTTCGTCTGTATACCTGTCAATACCGTGACCACGCCCGCGGAGGCGTTGCCCTATTGGGTGCTGCACTCTGGTGACGGCTCTCCAAGCTCTCACCTGGCTCCGTAACGAACTCTTTGTCAGCGCTGGCTTGATTCAGACAGGAGCATTGCAAAACTAGCTCTCTTAACCCCGCCCCCCCCCAGGCCGCATTACTCGCGTCTGCGTGCCTGACCAAATTTCACCGTCCGAGAGAACGCATTCCGCGGCCGCTCCGAGGTAATTGGCCAACTGAGCCCGAGACGTGCCAGACCAATAAGCGAGAAATATCAAAAAGCCCTCATTAGCAAATAAAACTGTGTCATTGTGGCGCGGGCCATGCGCGGAAAAAGGTCATGTCTGCCTGAAGAGGAGCAGGGAGAATAAACAAGGGAGAAAGGAGGCGGAGGCAGAGCTCTCGGCGTTAGGAACGGAGCACCCATGATTGGGAGGGCACGGAGGGGCGGGGTTAGATACAGGCGCTAACATGGGCCCCGGCCCTGGGTTTTCCTTTGACGGGGAACCGGATGCAACGGCGAAGGGCGAGTGGCCGGCCGGGAGAGGAGCCACGGGAGCGGGAGGAGAGCGTTACGCGAATTGCAGAGACGCGATGCGAGAGGGCGACCCAACTTTATTTGACGAGGCCCCGCCCTCGTATCTGCGACCGACTTCACGGTTATTTTAAATTTGGAGGGAGG